>CAOLHI010002713.1:0-231251 GCA_948474755.1 Ctenosaura bakeri | reverse complement strand
ATTCCACACCCTTTTTCTATTCTATTCTCAGTGAAGTCACTCATCTCTTTCCCTACTAATAGGTTGAAAACAATTGTTCCTCTTGCTTCTCAGTCTTGGAGCTAAGTTTTCCAGATGTCTGTATTGCTGAGCCCTTATTCATTGCTTCTCTCAAAGCCATAGCAAACATTTCCTACTTCCTTCTCTAGTCTACAGCCTGGAGAAACTCTTTCCCTCAAGACCTGGAGAACATCTCCTCAGTCACTCACCTCGTGCTGGTGTTCTCCTGGGTGGACAGATGTCTTGGAGAGCTGGGAGCTGAATTGGGAACCTCTCTGGCAATCCTCTCTCCCTGTCTCTGTTATATATTCCATAGCCAGACAGGATGATCCAATAGAAAAATAAGTGAAATACCTCCTAGAAGTCAGGAAATCCTGATTCAGATTTGCATAAATTTGTGCCAGACAGATGGCATGCAAGCCACTTAACTATGAGTCATTAGCATTATGGAAGGATGATGTATACTTTATTCAAATAAGGCAATATATACCATAAGAAACAATACTTTTAATCTGTAAGCAATGGTGAGAGCAGATAACAAGTTGGATGCAAGTTGCCCTTTGATAGAAGTAGGCCTCACGTTAATCTTGACTAATGCTCTGTCCTATTCATTTGAATAGGTCTGCTGCTCTTTATGGCTAAATCTGACGGGGGTTGTAGTCCTCCAGCATCTGGAAGGCTGCATGATTTCTGTCCCTATTCATATGAAGAATTCTTGTCCTGCTTCCTTGGACCCTAGTGCACAGAAGAAAATTAATAAACTCCCTCTTATGCATGCATTGACTGGAGTTTTTCTGTCATTCCAAAATGTTCTTTCTCCACTCATTCTCTTCTTGGGTGACTCCAAAGAGAAATGACCAACAGAGGATTCCTCCTGGACTTCTCTACTTTTGCACAGAAAGGAGAACTTGGATAGGAGAGCATCTCTCAGTCCAGTACTGAAAGATTTGTATGCCCAAGTTTGATCTCCTCCTTAACTTTTCAACCTCTAGCAACTCCAACATTCTTTGAATCTATGACAGCCATACTTTTTCTCTGTTAGTCTTTCTGAAACAGAGGCATCAAAAGAGTGGCCTCCAGATTTGACACTTATGACTCCTAAAGCCCCCTATCAGCTCTCCAAAGACCCCAAAATTTATGATGTAATTTTTTTTGGAGGTAAGTTTTGCCTGAAATCATGGTACTCATCCACCTCTCCCAAAAATGGGCAAAAATGCAGAACAGTATCTTCCCACCAACACCTAATAGTCACACCTAAAACCCTACCTAAATACCTCTATGTGGGCCACATCCCAGCCCAAATGCCAACCAGAAGCAAAACAACATTGCTTTCATGCATCATTTTGAGAGGGATACAATGGAAAAAGCTACCTCAGCACTAACTTTCTATGGTGGGGATGTTACCCTGTGTTTTGGGGGGTCCTGGGAGGGGCAGCCAGATTGCCGAATACAATACCAAATTGGGGAAAATTAGCTGGAACACTCTTTTGGATAGCAAGAGGCAGGGTAACTTTTGCAAGGATCTTTAAACCCAATGTATACAGCGGTGCGTCAGAGAGCAGCTAGACAAGGTTTTCCAAATAACAGGCAATTCTTTATTAAAGACGAAGGACAAGACATAAACTAACTAACTTGGAAAGAGAAATGGAGGTTTGTGTGGGAAAGGCAATACGACCTATCTCGTAGTCCTGGAGAGAAGAGGGGTTCCAGGGAAGAAAGCTCAGCGTGGGGTGCTGAGGGGACTCCCTTAGACAACCGGCAGCAAGGCGGGATGGCAGTCCAAAGTGATCCAAAGACTGTTTGAAAGTGAGAGGTTTTTATAGAGGAGTTTGTGGCTCTCGGCTATGGCAAGCTAGGTGAGAACAAAAGGAGTTTTGGCGCTGGACAAAGGATTTGGAAAGGTCACATTTAACATGATTGGATTTGTGTTTGAAGACAATAGCATGGCCGGGACGTTGATGGCTCAACATAAAAGAGAAGTTCGGCTGAGAGCCGTGCAGCTATTGTGGAGTTTGTGGCTGGAAGTCCCCTGAAGCTGTGAGTGGAGTTTAGGCTGCTGGCCTTGATAGGGTCTGGAATGTGAAACCATTAGTGACCGCACTCATGTCCGTGCTTGTCCGGAGGACCTCGCAAACACGTGGAGTGTGGTAACTGTAAGCCAGTCCAGCTAAGGCCGAATGGTTTGATATCAAAATTATATCTGGGGGTCCTCATCCAAGATGCCATACCGGAAGTAACAGGGAGGAGTTGCATGCTCCAGGGAAGACAGACAGTAGCATTGCTTCTTGTAGGTTCTCTCAAGTCAGACAAGCTTTTCCTGAGGGATCAGAAAGAATATGCCACTCAGTGACAGCAGTAGTGGAATGTGACACTCCCAGGGGATCTCTCAGAGACAACAGTAGTGGCCCCTTGGCTAACTCTAACAGAGTTAGGACTTCACAGAAGAGAGCCAGTGTGGTATAGCAGAACTGATGTGATATAGCCACCAGAGTGTTAGACTAGGATTCTGGAAATCCAGAGTTCAAATCCCTGCTGAGCCATGAAAACCACAGGGTTTCTTTGGGCAAGTCACCCAATCTCCACCTCAGAGGAAGGCAATGCCAAACCTCCTCTGAGCAAACCTTGCCAATAAAACCCCATGACTGTCCCTATGATTAACTCTTCTTGCCAAATTTGGACAGTTGGAGGGTAGGGTGCTACAAGGAGGAGGAGTTAGAAGAGCCAACCCGAGCAACTCTACATCCACCGCAAAGCCCCAAACTTTACTGTTCAGGACAAGGTGGCCACTACCAAAACCTCACCAAACAGTGCTGAATATTTAGTCAACAATCTGCAAAGAGGTTCTCCTCCACCTTGGCACCTTGGAGGACTAGGAATAAAGAGAAAAAAGCTCCATTTCCCACACAACCTTCTCAGAAATTTTGGTTCATCTCGCAATGAACCCTGGCGGGAGGGTGTAGCAATAGAGCCACCCTAGCACACAAGAGGATTTAAATTGATTGGTTATTGACTATGAAACCCAGGCTGGCCAGAGGGAGGGGCTGGGAGGGGGAAAGTCTTAGTGAAAAATAACTGAAACAGAGTTTAGAGAGAGACTGTAGAGAGATCCACTTAAGACTCTGAGATAAGAGAGTGTGAAAAAGAGGTAGAAAGTTGTGGAAGTGTTTGCTGGGTTATAGCTACAAGTGTTTTGCTGTGTGGCAATCTTTAATTTGCCAACTATCTTTTCCTTTGTCAATTTGTTCAATAAAGATTGTATTATATTTTTGTAAAGAGCAGTCTCCATAAAGTGCCTCTGTGATCTGGATCAGTTATACACGCTACCACCAATGACACATTCATTGGGATTTAATAAGACACACTTTGCCCTACATCGGCAAGGGTGTGGATTTAAGGAAAGCAGTAGAGAGATATAAATGTGGAGAGGGAGCCAGAGGGTGGCAAAAATATAGAAAGGTGCTGTTTCTCTGGGAAGGGACCATTTAAAGCAGACTTGAGTTGTTATAGCCCTGGCTTGGTCCAGTTCTCCTGGTTTTGACACATCTCTCTAAACAGATCCACCATCTGACCACAAGGATGAGATCTCTGCCACGTAGAGGAAGGAGAGGGTTTGTTTTCTGCTGCTCCAGAGACCAGGACAAGGAGCAATGGATTCAAGCTGCAGGAAAGGAGATTCCACCTGAACCTCAGGAAGAACTTCCTGATGGTCAGGGCTGTCCGGCAGTGGAATCTGCTGCCTTGGAGTGTAGTGGAGTCTCCTTCCTTGGAGGTTTTTAAGCAGAGGCTTGATGGCCATCTGTCGGGAGTGCTTTGAGGGTGTTCCTGCATGGCAGGGGGTTGGACTGGATGGCCCCTGGGGTCTCTTCCAACTCTACATTTCTATGATTCTATGATTCTATGTGGACAACATGCCCAGTTAAATACACAGCAGTCCCAATAGGTGTAGTATGAGGGCAGCTAAATATGTTGTTCCACTGAAAGACCCTGACTGATCAATTGACTAATTATTGAAAACATTTTTATAAATTAGTACATAAGATATACATCAAAAGCAGCCTGAGATGTTTTGTTCACTTGCATAAGCAAAATATTTTCTCCTTGTGTTGTCTCACTTTGGCCTTTGTGCCTCCTTCTTGGTGGAGGAGATTCTGATGATCTGGAACACAAAAATGGCCATTGGCTGCCAGGAGAAGAGGTAGCCTTGTGTACAAGAAGATATTTTGTGTAAATACTGCTACTACATTAGTGGAAAGGGGTGTGAGGCACTGTGTTTATCTTGTCTTTCTGTCATCTATATGCTCAGAACTACACAGATAGCAGAGAACCACATGATCTCTCCTGAATTTCTTGGAAAGGGAATATGTACACAGGGCTTCATTTTCATATATTTATCTGGGTGGAACTTTAAGATACATTTCTTGATGTAGGCTGAGAAGTAATATATTAAAACTGTGGTTCTCAGACTTTTCAACTCCATGGGCCCTTACATCTACATGAAGATGTTGTGTCCCTGTTAGCAGTACAAGACACAGACCCAATGGACCGTGTTTCCCATCTTTGTCCCTGGTTTACTCTGCAGGGCTGTTAGGAGATCCAGTGCCCTGGACAGTTTAACTCACAGAGGGAATTGCCTGCTAAAATGTCTAAGCTAAAGAAACTCTGTCTTTGTCTTTGTCCTGGATTTTGAATTCTAGTTGACTTTAAAAGTTGTTCCTGTTGCTAACATTACGTGGCAAATTTCTAGGTTCTCAGCATCGGTTCCTAGCATGCTTTCTGTAACAATGACGCTTACACTTCATTCCTGAATGAATACATGTGTGAATCAAGGTTCATTGTTCACTGTTAACCAGAAGTTATTCTATTGTCAACCATGTATCAGAATTTTATTCCTGGGAAAGCAAATATTCTTGTTAGTCCTGGGAAAGCAAATATTCTTCTCATGCGCTGTATGATTTCTGAGATCACCGTCATCCCAAATCTATTTAACCCTCTCCTTCTTTCAATAAACTGTTCTTCCCTTTGCTCATGTAAGAAGTGGTCTTGGCTGTGTTCTTGCTGAGGAAGGAGAACCCCTTTGGCCAAAGCTGGGAATCTTTCCAGGCTAGTTCAGAGCTCACCCACAATCACGTGAACTACCCGAGGTAGTCCATGAGGACCTAACATTTTACGTCTGGCCCTATGTGTTGTTTTCCTAACAGTTTCTAACAGTTTTCAGGGTTGGTGCCCGGACCATTTTCTGGGTTGTTGCCCCGTCTTCAGGCTTGGTGCCCTGACAATTAAGGGTTCTGCCCTAACGTTTTCTCCAGAGTTTATCACCAACACCCCTGCCTCCTCCAGATTGTCAGCCCCCTTGCATGTCCTATCCTATCCTACGCTACCCTACCCTACCCTACCCTACCCTATGCTATCCCTCATATGACTCCAAGGAAAATCACCAAAAAATTCACCCCTCCCCTCCTAAAAGGGTAGAAACTTTATAAAAGGAAATTGTATCTAAAAATTCTACTTTGAACATCACCCCAAGAGGCCTTTCATAAACAACAATATATATCTAAGAAACACTGGTTAACGTATGATCATAGAATCATAGAATCATTGAGTTGGAAGACTGCAGGGGCCATCCAGTCCAAGCCCCTGCCATGCAGGAACACCCTCAAAGCACTCCCAACAGATGGCCATCCAGCCTCCGCTTAAAAACCTCCAAGGAAGGAGACTCCACTACACTCCGAGGCAGCATCTTCCACTGCCGGACAGCCCTGACTGTCAGGAAGTTCTTCCTGAGGTTCAGGTGGGATCTCCTTTTCTGTAGCTTGAATCCATTGCTCCTTGTCCTGGTCTCTGGAGCAGCAGAAAACAAGCCCTCTCCTTCCTCTACATGGCATCCCTTCAAATATTTAAACATGGCTATCCTGTCCCCTCTTAACCTTCTCTTCTGCAGACTAAACATGCCCAGCTCCCTAAGGCGTATCATCATCAGTATGATGATATACTGATTAAAAATTCAACAAGAGGTAAGACAGTTGCATAGGGGTGTGGGGGCACAGGGGAGATTCACCCTGGGCGGCAATGTTTTTGGGGCATCCCAGCCCATAGCCATACCCCTGCATGCCCTGGCCATGTCCCCGCATACCACAGCCACACCCCCATGCCCAGTGGCCACACCCCTCATGCTATAGCCCCACCCCCTGCCGCCACCCCTCCACACACTCCAAGCTCCACCATTGGGGAAAGATAAAAACATTGGAAGATATACAGAAAGGTGGCAAAGGTGGCAAATTAAAGACAAATTAAAGAAATATACAAAATTGATTTATAACTGGAAGGTATAGAAGTGAAGCCTATTGATTTTGACACAAAAACCTTTCAAGCAGAAGGGCATATAGTATTAAAAATATATAAATTATTAATTAATATTGATTTGGAACAGGAAACTATTAAAAACAGTATGATCAAATGGGCCTAAAATATTGGACATAATATCTTACTAGAAGATTGGGGGGGTGGAATCATGGTCTAAAAATATAAAGTTTATAAGATGTTCAGCTCTTAAAGAAAATGACTTTAAAATGTTACTTAGATGGTATTTTAACACCATCAAAACTAGCTAAAATATATAAGAATACATCAGACCAGTGTTTGAAATGCCAAGGAAAAAGGGTAATTTTTACTGGAATTGTGAAAAAGCAAGAGATTTTTGGAGAGAAATATACAGTTCCATCACTAAAATATTGCATATCAAATTTCCAATGTTTCCAGAATTGTATTTGCTAAATATACTGAAAGGGATAGGTATTACCATACAAAAGAAATATAGCAGATATATATATATATATAACTGCAGTGAGAATATTATTTGCTGGGAAATGGAAAGAGAGCTAATACCATGATCAATGATTGGATCTTAAAATTATTTGACATTTTCCAATGGACAAGTTAACTTACATGATTAATAATCAAAATATGGAATCAGTCAACCCTGAATGGGGTTAAATGAAGAGACTGTAGAAGGAAAAATGGGGGGATCCGTTTTTCAAATGCTTATTGGGGATATATGTTAGGCTGTTAAATTTATAGGTCTGAATAAAGAGAATGAAGATACCCTATATTATTACAGTGCTTAATTTTAAGTGATTCATATAGTTTGTGTTAGACATGAAAAACATCTCCTTTTATCTTTCTCTCTGTAACACTCCTCAATAAGCACGGATCTTATTGTCAAATATTATCTTGCATTTAAAGTTATGAAGTCGATATTATATCATGCATCTGTAAAGATTATCTTCTCTTTTTTTGGCAGTGGATAAAGATATATATCCACTTTAGTAGATTTTTTTATTGTTTTCTTTTTTTCCTTAGGTTTTTTTTAATATATGTATGCATATGTATTGCAAAGAATAGAGCTGATTGATGCTGTGCTTGTTATGTAATGCTTTTTTTCTTTATATATATAAAGAAATGTAGAATCAAAAAATAAAAAGGGTGGGCTGGGAGCTTTGGGGATGTTCCAGGGAATTTCAGGGGCAGCAAATTCAGGCTTCAGGGATTACATCCAACCAGCAGCTTACACTTTCTCCATCTATGTGTTAAATAAAGAGATATACCTTGCCTGTTTTACAACTGTGACTGCTAGGGAAATAAGCTGTTTTCAACCTGTTGTCCTAATCTATAAGCACATTTATGCAAAACTGGAGCAAGATTTCCTGGTTCCTTGAAATGGTTAGCTCACCTTAGAACTGCATTATCTTGCTTGCCCAGCAAGGGTACAACAGTCAACCAGAAAAGGAGAGAAAATCACCAGAGAAGCACCCAGCTCAGCTCTCCACCAGGAGAACATCCTCCCTGGAGAACATCAGGGCAAGGTAAGTATGTGGATGGGAAAACGTCTTGTTAGTCTGAGTGAGAGGGTTCCTCTAGGATGTAGATTTAAGTATTTCTAACCCCTTTGAGACAGAGCTGTCTGCAAGCATTCTTCAAAGACTTGTGGGAAATTTAGCTGAAAGTCTCAAAGGCAAGGTTAACTCCACTGAAGTCTTTTTCACTCTTCATAGTTCTAGCATTTTGGAACTGGAACCTGGGGCATTGGAGGGCATTTTTTAAAAAATGGGAGGAATGAGGAGTGGCCCTCCAGGATTCCTTGGATGATAATAAGCCCCCGAAAACTCTGAGATGCATACCCTCCAATGGTCCCAATTTGGAAGGGACAGTCCCAATTCATCCTCTGTCATCCCACCTTTTCAGCTGTTTTTCAAATGTCGCAGTTTCTCTCTCCTCCTCCCACTTTCCCACTTTGTCCTCAGCTTAATTCATTTGCTGCAAACTGAATTCAAAGGCCAAAGGTAGTTTGCACTCAATTAATTCAGGGGTGGGGAGAAAAGAAGGCAGATTGTTGTCTTTCCCCACAGGCTCGGGCAAAAGCCAACTGTTGCAGCTTCTCCTAGCCTGTGTGTTCTTCCTTATTAACAGCTTTTTCCATCATGATCACAAGCTGATGTGGCTTCACCAGTTTTCCTCTGAGAAATGTTGGAAAGCATGCATTTGCCCACCTCTGCTCAGGATTATGATTTGGAGAAGCACATTTTCTATATCCTATCCATCTTGCAAATTATAGCATCTACAATGAGTAGCAAGCAAACCTGGGACCTGGGTATCTTGGAATATAACATATGACATGCCACTTAAAAGAGTGTGTCACGAGGTATTTGTTCCCTACTCATGCTATATATTGGATGAAAACAAAATGTCCAGAAGGTTTTTCTATATGTTTACATCTCAAACTAGGTGAATTCACTTTGGTTGTAGTTATCCTTCTGATAGGAAATGAGGAAGACCGAAGGCATGTTACTCAGTGACTTAGTTACTGATTTTGCACTGATGTTGCAAGGGGGACATCACAGAGGCGGGTCCTGGTGAAATGTCATCAGGCATCAATCACTGTTGCATTGATAATGCCATTCAAATAAAAACAAATGTATGTTGAGAAAAATACACAGACACAGGCACACACACTTTTCAAGTCAATGCTCCCACCCTGAGATTTCTCCACCTTGCCCTGAGGACTGGAGAAGAGGAACTGGGACCACAGAGCTGATTCACCTGACAATCAGGGTAAATCTACCGAAGTCAAAATACTGTGCAGAAATATGTCCCTAATAAATGGAGAAAGCACCTCTTCAGCTTCTTGTTCTTCCCTCTGCTCACAAGTATTAGCTAGAAGATGGGACACCTCACCTACTTCAGCTTTGCCCTTTTGGATATCCTGCTGTTCAGTCCTTTCCCAGGAGGTGAGTACCCTTGATGAATATTTAGATTACGTTCACAGTTAATGAGGACACCTGGATGAATAACACCTGTCTTAAGATACCATTAGACAACATCATCAGGCTTTGCAAACAATACAGAAATCAAGTTAGTCAAATATCTTGATCCATCTCAAATTATTTCACTGCACCACTGGAAGAGTGTAGTGGTTAGTGTTAGACTAGTTTCCAGTCTCCCCTAAAGAGGAGATAGAAAAGTTTTCAGGTCACCCAAAGAAATTTTGTGCCTCAGACAGAGGACAAAATGGCACCTCCTTTCCTTGTCTCTGCAGAAAGTGACCAGGCCAACAACTGAACTATGCCCTCTTGCCAGCAATGGATCAGTGTCTTCCATTGCACATGTAGAAAGCAGATGAACATAAAAAGGACAGGGACAGTTGTGTGGTGCCTATTGTTTTATCTCTTGACACCTCAATGTCAGTCCTGGTGCTGGTGCTGGTCCTAGTCCTAGTCCGAGGGTATTTCCTATCTGCGGAAGCCACCTCACTCTACCAATTTTAAGGCCAGTCATGTTAAGACAAAGGCCATTTCTGCACTACATTGTTATAGTGCTATTATTCCACTTTTGATATCCTGTGGAATTCTGGGATTTGTAGTTTCCTGAGGCCCAAGAGCTCTCTGGCTGAGAATTCTAAATTCCCCTCCCTAAACTGTAAACCTCAGGAATCCACAGGGTGTTGAAAGTGGAACAATAGGACTATAATAGCGTAGTGCAGAAATGACCAAAATCTTCCAGGAAGTTCATATGCCACTCTTGGTGTCAATAAGACCGACATACTTATTATGTGCTTGGGCTTCCTGGCATCCATTGGCTTCTTAGAATTTTCTCATCCAGGCAGTGATCTCTAATGCTTTTCAACGATTGTTAATACTGCTGAGTTTCACCTAGCAAAATGGGAAGCAGAGTTTGAATTACTGGGACACAGTTCATAAGCTGGTCTCAAGACAGATCTAAGATATGACTCAGATATACGATTTCAGATAAGGAATTTTGAATGACCCTTGATGTACTCTTTAAACATCAGGACAATATAGTGGCCCAGAATGATTAGGCTTGGCATTTTGACTGGATTTAGAAAACAGACGATTTGTGTAACAAAAAGAAAAAATAACCCTGCTGAGGATTACTTCTGGAGGTTGTTTGACTTAGGCCATTTCCGCACGGGGTGAGGGAATCACCCCGTGACGCTACTCACCGGACTTTTGGGCTCCCAGTCCGGTCCACGCTGCTCTGGAGCAGTGCGTGGCCACCACTCTGCACTGCTCTGGGGACGAAAATGGTGGCTTCCAGTTGGTCGAGGATCTCGACCAACCACTGAAGTTCATCAGCCTAAAGCTCACCGCCGGCAGATCGCAGGCTCGTACCAATGCAAGCCTGTGAATCTGCATAAGGGAGCAGGTTGTCAATATAAGGAGGAGGCCAAGCAACACAGAGGCGGCAACTGGAGTTCTATGGCTTTTAGTAAGTAGTCCATAAATTAATCAAGGGTTTACAGCACCCAAAGCAAACAGAGGCAATAAATAAGGCCGTAAAGTAATTAAGGGGTTACATCACCCAAAACGAACAAAGGCAGTGGAACTCAGGAATCGCAAGCCCATGGAACAGGTAGCAGAGTCACAGATGAATGACAGTTGTTGCCCCGTAACCCCCACTCCCCAGTGTCTGCCTTAAATAGTCTTCAGCCCAGCTGGGGTTGATCAAGTGTCCGTTAACCTGGCCCGCAGCTGAAGGCCCTCTGATCTCAGCCGCTTCTCTAGCAGGCATTTTGATTTATGAACTGCCACCTTTTCCAGCCACCTCTGGAGGAATGTAGGGGGAAAGTTTGCTGCAAGCTCCGGGCTGGAGTCAGAAGCAGCAGCTTCAGTCAAGCCAGAAGCATTGGACTCCTCTGCTGTAGGTATCGGCCCTGGGACAGCTGGGGAGTCGCTGGCAGGCCCCTCCCTTGCTCTGCAGGAGCCCCCTCTCCCTCCAAGGCCTCCCCTGGCTGGGAGTCCAAGCCCAACTCAGAGCCCCCATCTGAATCGGCAGCCTGTTCAGCCTCTTGCTCAGCCTGGCTCATGACACAGGCTTACAGTGGCACACTTCACACTTTTGAAAGACCTGTTTTTAGCGGTCTTTCAAAAGCACGCTGGACGACCACTTGGGGTCGTTCTGGAGCAGGCTGGGGTGCGGATCAATGTTAAGTAGGTCCGACCCAGTCCACTCCCAGGTGCAGACGTTCTCCCTGGAGGACGCTCTGCCCTGTGTTAAAAACCCCATGCGGAAATGGCCATATATTCTATATTCTGTGCTGGTCAGGTCTCATCTGGAGTATCTCAACCCCTCATTTTAAGAAAGATATAGACATGCTGGAGTGAGTTCAGAGTAGAGCAATGAGAATGATAAGAGATATGGAGAACAAAACATATGAAAAGAGGTTGAAGAAATTGGGCACAATTAGCTTTGTTGAGGGATGACATGGTTGCACTCTTTAAATTCTTCAAGGGTAACCACAAAGAAGAGGGTGCAGGCTTGTTCTCTCTTGCCTCAGAAGGTAGAACTAGGTCTAATGGTTTGAAGTTACAGGAGGATAGGTTTCAACTGAACATTAGAAGAAACTTCTTGACAGTCAGAGTGGTTTGTCAATGGGACCAATTGCCTAGTCAAGTTGTGGGGTCTTCTTCTCCGGATGTCTTCAGAAAGAAGCTGGAAATCACCTGCTGGAGATGCTATAGCTGATGATCTTGCATTAAGCATGAAGTTGAACCTGTTGGCCCATAAGGCCCCTTCCAATTCTATGAGTCTATGATTTTATGGTCCCAGATGACTCAGACAACATGGTCAGTAGTCAAGGACAATGGGAATTGAAGGTCAATGCCAAACCCCATCTAAAGACAGCATGGCTTTCCTACTTACAGCAGAACGTTTTAAATATCTTCTGACCAGTTTGTCCTGCACTGTTTCCTTCTAACTCTCCTGTATTCATGCAGCTGAGGCTGTTTCCTGCGCCAGGGACTGGATACAAAACCAGGGCAACTGCACTGCATATTTCGATACAAAACTGACATGGGAACAAGCTGAGGTAAAAAAAGAAATTATGCTCATCAACTCAAATCTCATATGGCAGGTTTATATATTTGTTTCATGGTGTATGAAAGAGAATACAAGGACCTGACTCCTGTTTAGTAGTTCCAACTTAAGTCAACCCATGGAATAAATTGTTGAATGCTGAGTCATCTTGATTGACCCATTGATTTAACGGGACTGCTCTGGTTGAGGCAAGCAACAGGATTCAAGGCAAGGAGTTTTGATGGAATGTTAATCTCTAGACTTTGAACAATGATGGGCTGAAAAATCGCAAGCACTTCCACCAAGGTCCAACTTCCTTATAAAAATTCATATTTACATTGCCCTCATTTGAACAGTGTTAATTTTCCAGAATTGAGGCATATTCCTCAATTTAGGGGATATTAGAGGAGGACAAACATCAAGAAATACTTATTTCGGTCACTTGGTATATCTATCACTATTAACTTGAATTCCATAAGCAAGACTTAATGAAAAAAAATTGAATTAAACCAGGCCAAAGTCTATCTAGTCCAGAAAGGGGAAATTATGGGCCTCTAAATGTTGAATGATTATTCCCATCTTAATTCACCGTTGGTCTTGCCTGCAGTGGCTGATAGGAAATGGAGTCCAACAAAATCTAGAAGGTCACAATTTCCCCATCCTTAATCTAATGCAATATCCTGTTTCTCACAGTTGCCAGTCAGAGGTCTCTAACAGGCCCTGAGAAGGATATAGGCCCTTTTCGCACGGGCTTTCTGACGCGCGACAGCCCCCTGAGCCTCGCGGGAGTGGGAGTGTCGCTCTGCACGACGCACTCCCACTTCCGCCGCTCTCACGGGGCTGACGCTGCACGAACGTGTATCTTTTGATTTTCGCCTCAAAGCGAAAATCACCCACACTCGCGCAGCGCTCCCGGCGCCCACACTCACTTTCCTCCTGTGTGGAGCGCCGGGGAGGCAGCCGGGTCATGCTTCCTTCCCTCTGCCCCGTGGAAGGAAGGAGCGGGGCAGGGAGCTAGCGCGACGGACACGACACCTCCTGCTTTGCGTGCGCACGGGGGGGACGGACGCGACACCTCCTGCTTTGCGTGCGCGCGGGGGGGACGGACGCGACACCTCCTGCTTTGCGTGCGCGCGGGGGGGACGGACGCGACACCTCCTGCTTCGCGCGCGCGCGGGGGGGACAGATGCGAGAGCCTCCTGCTTCGCGAGGGGGGGACACGAGAGCCGCCACCGCCTCCGGGAGGCTGCCACTTCCCCGCTCGTTCCTTCACCTGCCGAAGGAAGGAGGGGGGAAACGGCAGCCTCCCGGAGAAGGCTTCTCGCGCGACCCACCCTCCCCCGCTTGCGCTGGAAGCCTCAATGTGAAAAGAGCCATAGAGGTAATAGCTTTTTCCTGCTGTTGCTGACCGAAAACTGACACTGAGCCTGAAATCCAATGCCCATCTTCTTAAGAATAGGCCCTACTGTTCCCAATGATAACTACATTGGAGTAGGTGTGTAAAGGAATGTGGTGTCAGTTATCAGTGATTACTGGATACTAGCGTATATACCCGGCATTGCCCAGGATTTTATGTTCTCCTAGGTAGTGCTTGTGAGAATGATTTGGGATCCTGTGTCTCTAATTGCCCAAACTGTCTTGTCCAGTACCTGTAACTTTTCCCCATATTCCCCAATCCAATCTCTGTTCAGAGTTATTAACAAACACAGGTTGCGTTCCTGAGGGAATACACTGCCCTCTTCCTTGCTGCTAGGCCTCATCTCCATCGCAACCAGCCTGTTCAAGACAGACACAGTTGACTGAGGCCCAAGAGCTCTCTGGCTGAGAATTCTAAAGAATCCTCCCTAAACTGCAAGCCCCAGGTTTCCATAGAATCTTCTTAGTCAGCCAAACATATGAGGTCTTCATCTGACTCAGACAAACAAACTTTGACTTTTATATTAGATGGAGGTTAAAGATCACAAATGCATCTGCCCATTGAGAATGCCATCCACAGACATGAATTCAACTCAAGATGTTCCAGCCCAGTCCTGACAATCCCTCAAATTTCCTTTTCATCTTTTCTATATTCCGAGTTGATGAGTAAGACAGTTTTCTCTCTCATCAGCAAAGCTTGGGAAGGTTACTGTCTTCAGGGTCCAGATTTTAGAAACCCACAGCGAGCACAGACAGGGGATTATCAAGGTGTATTCAGAAAAAGCCATTTCACTTAACTCTTCTTATTAGTCCCCATCACTTGAGAATTCCAATACTTTATTATATGAACTAGATTTAGGTGGCTCAAATATTTCCTCCCAATGAGAATTCTGGAAGTAACAGTTCTGAGAAGCTTTGCATCTCACCATGTTGAACTCAACAGGCTTCAGACCTGCAACATTCCTGTAGTCAGAGTACAATTTTTTAACTAAAACTCTTCCACTTTCCTTTCTGGGCCCCCAGATTGAATGCCAGAGCTATGGCCGTGGGGCCCATCTCGCCTCTGTCCTCAACAAGGCAGAGACAGACTTGCTGGCCCAACACATCTCTGCTTACCAACGGAATCCAAGTAATGTCTGGATCGGGCTGCATGATCCTCACGGGGTGAGCTCACATAGTCCTGGTGGTCACCACTGATTGGTGGTGGCATCTGGATAGTTTCATTCTTTGCTATTATGTGCCTTTAAGATGATCGTGTGATGCAGTGGCCGAAAAACCCAATACATTTCTGGGCTGCATCAACAGGACTATAGTAACCAGATTGAGGGACATTGTAGTATTTCTACCCTATTCTACTTTGGTCAGACCTCACTTAAAATACTGTGTCTGGCTCTGGACACCACAGTTCAAGTCAGATGTTGACAAGCTGGAATGTGTCCAGAGAAGGTTGATCAAAGTTCTGAAAACAAAGTCTTATGAGGAACAACTTAGGGGGCTGGTTACTTTTAGGTTGGGGAAGACCAAGAGGTAACATAATGTCTCTCTTTAAATATCTGCACTTACTTCATGTAGAGGATGCAGAAAGCTTGTTTTCTGCAGATCGAAAGACTAGAATGAAAACCAATGGATTCAAATCACAAGAAAGGCTATTTCACCCAAAAATTAGGAAGACCTTCTTTACTTTAAGAATTGTTTGACAGTGGAACAGACTGGCTTAGTGGATGGTGGACTCTCCTTCTAAGGAGGTCCCTACACATAGATTGGATGGGCATCTTTTAGGAGGATAGTAGTTGTGTATTCCTGCAAGGCATGAGGTTGGACAAGATGACTCTTGGGGTTCCTACCTACTCTATTATTCTATTATTTGAACCTACATCTCAACACATTCATCCTATATCCCAACCAATCACCAAGGGCAAGATTCAGCATTAGGGCTATATAGCATAAGTCTCCACTTGCAGAGTTACACACTGATGATGCTATGCAAACTGAATGCACACCAACAACTGAATGCACACCAACATCGGCAACCAAATGCACATGCACGTCTGTATGCACAAATGGGACCACAACTCTGGTTCCACAACTTTATAGGCAATGCAGTCATTTCCTACTGGACAAACTTGTCCAACTGCTTCCTCTGGGGAGCTTACATGTGCATAGGACTCCAAGAAGAGTCTAGTCAAAATCTTTCTTCCATTATTGCAGAACGGAAGATGGAGGTGGGCTGATGAATCTGTCTACAATTACAAGGCCTGGAAGCACCACCAGCCAGGCAGATCTAGCGAGAACAAACACTGTGTGGAACTGCTTCAATCCACAGGTAAGTGAACCTATTCCCAGGAGCTGAGAAAGGATAAGGCATCTATGCACAACAATCATCCTTCATACCACCATTCTGAACCAGATTATGACATGAATCTCTCTACTGCAGGGGT
This sequence comes from Ctenosaura bakeri, assembly GCA_948474755.1. Lineage (NCBI taxonomy): Eukaryota > Metazoa > Chordata > Lepidosauria > Squamata > Iguanidae > Ctenosaura > Ctenosaura bakeri. The sequence goes on along the minus strand of CAOLHI010002713.1, from coordinate 214,992 downwards.
GAGAACTATGCAGCTCTCCGGATGTGGTTGGACTACGACTCCCACCATTCCTCACCATAGTTATGCTGCTGGGAGTTACAGTCCAACAATATGTGGGTGGCTGCCTTATATCCACCCATCTACCCTGTGGACTGATTGGCTAAATCCTCTTGGTTAATACCAGCTGAAATAGACTGATTGAACCCACTGGGAACAAACACATATGTTAAATCCCACAGATTCAATGCGTCCACGATACTTGGACTAACAACAGGATACAGCCCAATGTAATATTTTTCGGATGTAACAACAGCTTCCAAAATAGTCCACAATCAAGAAGTCTACTGCTCATCCTTGTAACTTGTACATGCAATTGCCACAATTTTACACCAAATGATACAAGAAAATTGACACCTTCCAAATCATATAAATTCTCACAGTTTGTTCTTTTCAAAAAATATCTTTAAGGAGAAATTGTTTGCCTCAGCTGATGACTCTTGAAATAAGGATCTTCATATCTTGAGATCAGAATAAATCTGATTGCCTTGGGTACTTATTATTATTATTATTTCTAACAGTAAGATTTGAGGGGACCAATGCCACCTCCAAGACCACCTCTGCCAGGTGAGGCTAGGAAACAGTTGGGTGGTGCTATGGAAAGGGGCAAAAGCAAAATCCAGCCCTATCACCAGTAATTGAATTTTTTTAAAACTGCCCACCATACCTATGGATACCAGGGCGGTGTAGATATCTACTTCAACTAATAGAATAATTAAGATAATGAAAACATAAAATGTGTCATGGAAGGTTTAATTAACCTTACTTCCTTAGTACTGAATCTTAAAACTTGTGTGTCCACTTTTTTTTTCCCTTTAAAAAATATCCTTAAGACCATGAGAATTGGAAGCTTTTCTTTTTCATCAACAAAGCCTGGGTCAAACATAGACATTGTGTTGCAGCTCTCACAAGAATGAATAATTACCCAAAAAAGGGGAGGGGGCATTTTATGAGCTAAATTTTGTCTTGCCTTTTGCATTTCAGCTTTTCAAAAGTGGAACAATGCTTTGTGCAGAACATACAAGGCCTATGTCTGCAAATACCAACTCTAGAGAAGTACCAATGCTAGAGAAGACTCCAGTTCCAGCTCCCTGTCATGTCTTCCTGAATGCAACTGAACAGAAGAGCAAGAAATCAGCAGATCCCTCTGATTCCACTGTCCCCCAATCATCGACACAGCAAGCCACTGAGTTCCACCTGCTTTCTTCCAAAGTCTTTAGTGAAACAATTGCCTTTTTGATCCCGCGTCTGAGGGTTGTCTTCTCCCCTTCTCAGCCTCTTGTTTCCAGTCCCTGGTTTCTAAGACTCAGAACTGGGACTGAAAATGGCATGAGCTGCTTTGGTAACAGGTGGCTTTGCAGCCTAGAAGGCAATTTCTGTAACTGCTGTTGATCTACAGAGCTGTGTTAATCTTATTGTATTTGCATTGCATAAATTACTGTATATTCCACATGCTCCTTTTATTCTCTGAATTACCAAGTAACAAGAGAAGCACACACTGATTGATATGGTTTTCCTTTTCCAATCTTTGTGGAGGAAGCCCCATAGGTATCAAGACTTGCTGAGTTGCAAGATAGGCCAAAAATGCATCAGGTAGGATCAGCATCTAGTGAACAGAGTCAGTCCATACATTCTTCTCAACCCTTTCAATGCCTAGAGTTTCTGATGTCTTGAAATGGGGCTCCTAGCAGCATAAGAATATTGCAACAAATTAGTTGTCAAATATGTTTGCAAAATCTTAAGGAAAATCAGTCACGTAAGGACTTGGGGGGCGGGGGGGGCAATTCATCTTGAGTGGCAACATTTCTGGGGCATCTCAACCCGTAGCCACACCCCTGAGTGCCCTGGCCAAGTCCCGGCGCACTGCAGCGACACCCCCGCACACAGTGGTCACGCCCCTTGTGCCGTAGCTCTGCCCCCTCCACACACTCCAAGCTCCGCCACTGAAGAAAATCAAGGGAGAAGAATCCCTTCACTCTCAAATAACTTAAGGAAATAATGGTTGAGATCCTAGATCAGCTGCCTCCTGGCCTGACCCTCTGCTTTATTAGACTTCAGTTGCTGCAAGCATCACAGGTCTGTTCTCCTGTTAATCAAGACACGGCAGACTGACATTTCCTTCACCCTCTCACCAGCAATCTCCAGTCCTGGGACATGGAGGTGAGGAAGGAGTCTACCCTTGAGGCTGGCCTGGGAGCTCTGCTCTCACTTAAAATTTCCTGGGACTTGGGGGAAGGGAGCTGAGTTTGAATTCCAGCAGATGTCCAACTTGGGAGCAACCTAATTTTTGGATTGCCCTTGGGGCTCAGATGTTGTTACCCTGATTTCTGGGGTCCCTTGGGGGACACCTCAATGTGCTCCACATGATGGGGAATGGAAACTAGCCAGAACACAAGCAATAGCAATGAGAGAGGCAAGGTAACCTAGCAGGGTCTTTTACCCAGTGCTTACAGGCTCAGGCCAAGCCAAAAACCAAACAAGAATGTCCAGTAAATGATTTTATTGAATGAAAGTCTCACACAGCAACACAGTCACTCACACACTCACTCAAGACCTATTACAAAGCAAAAGAGAAGAAACTGCATAGGGGAATATTGAAGGGGTTGTAGCTGGGGTAATACCACACCTTTTCCTGAAGTCCTTGGTCTGGGAAAAACAGAGGAGAAGTGGGGCTCAGCATAGAAAGGACTGAGGGGATTACTCAACGGATAGAGAAACCGTCAGCTGGGATGACCGGGAGTGATCCAAAGAGCCGCTCAAAAACTGGGACCATTTGTAGGTGGAAAAGTACCTGGTGGGCTAATCCTTTCCCGGGGAGAATAATGGGTGTTCCAATGAGAAAGAAGCTCCATAATGGTAACTTCCTTTGCATGGTGAGATTACAAAGTGTTGTCCAAGTCTCAGGATTTTCGGCTGCATTTGGTTGTGGTGTGACTTCATGTAAACGGTCCTCACCTGATGGGATATTTGCTCAACTTGGGGCAAACACGCTATCCCCTCAAGTTGGCTTCTCAGGGGCTGAGGACCCTTTGTTTACTGTGGGCTTGCACAGCTTGAGGTCTCCTGGGGCTACGTGACTGGGGATTTTACTGGCCTGACCTGGTTTTCAACTGTTTGACCATTGCTGCCTACGTGCCCATCCAGGTGACCTCTCAGGCACATTGAATCATATTTTAATATCAAAAGTGTAGACTCGGGATAGGGTTTTTCCAGTGGAGTAACACCCAGATGGCCAAAACTATCTTAAAAGGCAATGTTATTCTTTCCTTAACCTTCCAAAGCCCCTCAAATCTCCCCGCCAAAAAGGGGTGGGGGTGGCCAAAACCTGACAAACATGGCAGTCATGTCACTTCAGGGACCCTGAAACTCTGGGGCCCACGAGAGAAGAAAAGAAAGGAAACTAGACTATTGCCCTTGATGACTGAGGGATAATGGATGGAAGAAGTAATTTGGCCTTATCCAACCATGCCCTAGACTGGATTCTCTACATGTTAAGCGAGGTAGGTATATATGTCTTCACATTTTCTTTGGAGAGTATCATAAGATCAATTCTCTTCTAACATAGAATATTTCCAGAGTATTATGTACATGTTCCTCTCTCTTCTTCCAAGCTTTAGCTTTAAATAGTGCAATGGAGGAAAAGATGTGATACAAGACCTTAAAGGCACTTTTGCATTCACTTGATAGGGTCTTATATAGTTTCCCCTTTCCCTGATGTACATTGTACATTTTACTTTACTCAATTTGGCAATATTTTCACTTACTATTTTCCCATTGCTTTCATAAAAGTCTGACTGTTTTCTGCTTCTGTGGTAATTCCTCTGGTTATTCTAATGCAATACATTCTGTGCTTTCACTGTTTTGTATTTTAAAAAAAGCTAGCTCCAAGCAGGCAAAATTAATACCAACCTGCCTGTCAATGTTGAGCTCTTGCAATTTAAAAACAGTTCTGCTTTCCCTGACTTTTTGCATTTCAGATTTTAGAGAATGGAATGGTGTTGCATGTCAAACACTTAATAGTTACATCTGCAAGTATGAGCTCTATAGAAAACATCAACTTCCAGTGATGCCCACTTGAATGTTGACTGCTTGGATCAGCTGGTTTTGAATGCCATTACCTTGTCCCAGTCCCCAAAGCAATTCACTGGCCTTCCTCTCCACCTGCTTCCAAAAGCATCACCAAAGAATCTGCTTCTTTGGATCCTAGACCCTGGTACCCAGCAGAAAATCAATAAACAAACTCTTATGCATCCATTGGCTGGTGTTTTATTGTCACTCCAAAATGTTCTGTCTCCATTCATCTTTGGATGACTACAAGAAGAAGTGACCAGCAGAGGGTTCCTCCATTTCACATGGCCATATTCCCTCTCCTTCTGTTACCCAAAAAGATGGAGTACCCCTTGAGGTCCTCCAGTAGTGAAAATTTGCACAATTCAGTGAAAAAATGCCCTTCTTAACTGTTCAAGGTCTAGCAACTCCAACATTCTTTGTATCTATCAGAGCCACACCATTTCTCTGACAGTGCTTCTAAAACAAGGGCATGGAAGGGCTATCCTCCAGATTGCACACTTGTTGGCCCCTACGGCACCCTCCCAGTTCCCCAAAGCCCCCAAAATTTATGATGTGGCTGTTGAAAAATACTTGCCTGAAAAAATGCCCAAAAATACATAATAATGCCTTCCCCCAAACACCTAAATACATCTATTTTGGCCATATTCCAGCAAAAATGGAAAATGGAATCAACACAACATCGCTTTCACTCATCATTTTGGCAGGGATACAATGGAAAAATTTACCTTAGCCCTAACATTCTTGAAGGGGGGCATTGTACGCTCCAGGGAGGCCAGAGGTTATGCTGACAGTAGCATTGCTGCTAGCAGGTCTTCCAAATCAGACAGGCTTTTGCAGAGGAGCTAGACTCAATGTGTCACTGGGGAACAGCAGTCGTGGAAGGTGACAGTGGCAGGGGATCACTCAGAAACAACAGCAGTGGCCCCATGGAGGAATTTTAACTCTACAGAAGAGATACATCATAGTATAGGAAAGGGCTGGGATGCTTCTCTGCTGTGGACCATCCACTGCATCATTGACCACCAGCAAAGTGTATCCTACGGCAGTGATGTGTGTCAATGTTCAGCACTGAAAGAACCCATGGAGAGAAGTACAGCCAGTTCCAGCACAGAGAACTGAGGCCACTGTCTTGCTCAGTCCCTCATCAGTAACAAACAAATTATGGGGAACATAGACTGGGACAGATTTTCTCACTACTTCAGGATCCTGCCAGTTGCCAGAGTAATATTTGAGCTAAATGGTTTAGCACACAGGCATGCATCCTTTCGTTTCTTGCCTCCCCTGACAGTGCCCACTTCTTTTTCTCTCAAACTTGTATGGCAGCTATGCAATCTGACAGGGCACCCTGTCACTTCAGACACAACTCTGTCTTCCCGCAATATACACTCCCTTTGTGCAAAGTGGGAGGCCTTTCAGTGGTTATTTAGAACCACTTTATAGTTCGGAGTGTAGTGGAGTCTCCTTCCTTGGAGGTTTTTAAGCAGAGGCTTGATGGTCATCTGTCGGGAGTGCTTTGAGGGTGTTCCTGCATGGCAGGGGATTGGACTGGATGGCCCCTGTGGCCTCTTCCAACTCTACATTTCTATGATTCTATGATTCTGTTTCTGTATCTTAATATACTGTGTACCACTCACCCAAGTCAGTCATTTGACTGTATCCTTCTGTTCTCTCACCTTTGTGAGCCCTTCTTGGATAAGGAGATTTTGATAACCTGGAACACAAAAATGGCCAGAAGTTGCCTGGAGAAGAGGGAGCCTTGTGTACAGGGAAATATTTTGTGCAAACACTTCTACTGCATTAATGGGGAAAGGGTGTGGGCTGCTGTGTTTGTCTTATCTGTAAGTTATTTATATGCTTTGAACCATACAACCATATGATCTATCTTGAATTCCTTGGAAAGGGGACATGTACACAGGGAATATGTACACATATGAAAGGGAGTGTGTACACAGGACTCCTTTGCATAAATGTTCTGATGTAGGGGTGGAAGTAGTATATTAAAACAAAGGAAAAGCAGCCACCAGTATTTATGTGCTGAAGAGTAAACAGTAAAGTCACATACATTCATTGGCTTAATTCCTATTATTAGTCCTAACTAGAGTAGATTCAATAAGTCAATTATGTGTGTGTCTGCATTGACTTACCATTTAACACAATAGTTTGCTGGGTCTTCTGTTGCACTGAGTAACAATCAACATTCTGCCACGTGGATTCATTTTTATTGGACAACATTTTTTCTCTTATACCATACAACTCCACGGACAACCTGGTCCCTATGGCCAAAATTCTATCAGTACCTGGGAAGACAAAAAACCCCACTAGCAGATTTATGGTCACCATCAGGGGTGGCTGAAATGCTGCTCCTTCTTTGTTCCTGAGCTGCACAAGGAGGGACAGAAAGCTTCTGAGCACAGCCCCACCCTGCTGTCCACTGACTGGGCTAGACAGCTGAGCCCAGGTAAGGTCTGGCTACCCTTGCAGACCTGGGAAGGAAGGAGGAGGAGGAGGAGGTGACGACGACTTGATTCTTAAAGGGCGGGGTGGACACTCGCAGGGTGGTCAGAGAGTTATTTTTCCCTTTCCAACAACACTGCACATTTCACCTTTATCCAAACATTGTTTCCAAATACCTGGATCTTCCTCCAAGTCTTTCCCAAAATGGTGACCAGAAGTGATGTTGCATCACTTCCTGTTTCCATTTTGAGAAGGATTCCAACCTGGGTGACTTACGGGAAGGAAAATCATCACAAAATTCACCCTTCTTGCCTCCCAAAAAAATTAAAATTGGGGGACTGGGAGCTTTTGGGATGTTCCAGGGAATTTTAAAGGCAGAAAATTTGGGGTTCAAGGGTCCCTGCCAGCCAGTGGCCTGCACTCTCCCTATCTCTGCCTTAAGTAAGGAGTTATACATTGCCCATGGCTGTGTACTATGGGATCCAAGGATTTGTAGTTTGGTGAGGCACCTGAGCTCTCTGGAGAAGAGCTGCAAATTCCTACAAATCACAGGACACCGTAGGATGGAGCCACAACAGTCCCTTCCCGGGAGGTGAGTTCCTCTGATAAATAGTTGGATTGTGTTCATAGTTAATGAGGATAGCAAAGGATGAATGTGAGTATGTACGTTTTGTGTAAGTGGGAATGTAGGCTTGGGAAGGAGAATTCATCAAATACTTCACAGACATGTACGGCTTTGTGTTAGGCTAGTAAATTGTTAGGCTAGAACTATATGTCCAGCGGAATATAAAGTCATAAGTGGTTGTGAAAACAGTCTAAGACATTCATGGCTGCTATTTAAAGCTGGATCCAGATTTAGCAGTGCATAAGAGTGGACCCATTGAAATACACTGTAAGCAGTAAGAAAATACATAGTAAGTAAATTCATAGTAAGATCAAGATTTATGTCTGGCCCACTGATTTCAAAGGGCACTCTCAATTTTAATCTAACTTGTTATCTGCACCCACCACCTCTTAAATACATAAAAAGTTTGCTTGTTTTGGTACTTATTTCCCTATTTGAACAAATAAGGATATGTTGTCCTGTAGGTATGATGGCTGATGGTTAAGTGGTTTGCTTTATGCAAAACTGAACCAAGATTTCCTGCTTCCTTAGATGCTTATTTTTCTATTGGATATCACCTCTGGCCAAGGAATATATAAGCAAGAAAGGGAGAGCGGACTGCCAGAAAAGCTCCCAGTTCAGCTCTCCACAACATCCGTCCACCAAGGAGAAGACCAGCACAAGGTGAGCAACTAAGTAGATGGCATGCAGGTCTTGAGGGAAAGGGTGGGAATGAATATCAGCATTATGCAACCTAGCACACAACCTAGTGTATATTCGTGTGTTCAACAGCACCATATGAGCAACTCCACTTCAGGAAACTTGATCTGATTGCAGATGTGTTACATGGAGGGGGAGAATGTCCAAGGACTTCCATAGGGGAACTTACACATGCATAAAACAGCATTGCGATTCCACTTGGCATGCCTCCATCCGATTCTCTCCAAAACTCTCAGTGTTCACTTTCAGTGCAGTTTTCCTTCTAATAGCAACTATGAAAAATATAGTGCTTAATGACTTATTTACTTACTTCTCATTCTTTTGGCATCTCCTGTTCACTGAACATGCTTCTTGAATGTCTTCTTTCCACCTACTAAAGGTCATCCAGAAGATGAAATTTCTCACCTATGCCAGCCTTGGCCTTTTTGGCCTTCTGCTCTGTAGTCCTTTTCCAGGAGGTAAGTCCACTTGAGAAATAGCAAGATTATGCTTACTTTTAGTGGGAGATTGACTAACGTTAGCCGAAGATAGTTTATATTCATCTTAGGTACCTTTGGTCAACCAATTTGTTCTTCCAAAGGATACTATAAGTTAAGCAAATTACACGCTGTTATCACTGCTGCACAAAGTCAAGTTTTCAATAACCAGTGGTGCACTCACAGACACCACATTTGTACCTCAAAAGCCTCCTGCCCATCCCCCAAAGTCCCTCAAAGTCCCTATTTTAGCCTTTCCAAAATGGGTTACATGGGGCCACCTATTAAGTGGCTCAGAGGAGGAAAACCAATTGGGGCTGGTTGGGGGAACCAGGTTCCCTGTGTTATGTCACATGCAAAAGTCTTCACCTCTAAGTACCTACCATAAAGATGGTCAACCTGTGCCCTCCCCCAGATGTTGATGGACTCTAACTTCCATCAGTCTTAGGCAGCATGGTAAATGGTTCAGCGCAGGTATGATCTGGGCTGGAGAGCAGACAACACTTGAAGAAGCAGAAAATATCCACCCCTCAAGTAGTTCAGTAGGGTTTTCCTACTTAAGAGAGAGTACTGGTAACATCAAAACTTGTCCTACATTCATCTTCCTTTCTCCTTGCAGCTGAGGCTGCTTCCTGTGCCAGAGACTGGCTGCAAAATCAAGGGAACTGTTATGCTTATTTTGAGACCAAGATGACATGGTCAGAAGCTGAGGTGAGAAACATTTCCCATCAGTCAAGATGCATGGTCTGTGTCTTCACATCCTGGTCCCAGGGGAAGTGAACAAAACACCAGGAATTCTAATGGAGCACAGGGTTCAAGCAGGGATTGTACAGAAGTGGGGATGGGATATCAAACTTCATAGAAAATGCTAAACTTGGCAAGTTGGTATACAGAGCTAAAATCAATACAGAATATAAGAAGAGCCCAGCTAAAGAGGGCCAGAGTCTATAGCCCAAGTGTGGGAACTGTGTGGCTTTTCAGATATTGCTTGGCTGCAATATCCATAAAGAATAGCTAATGTGGAAAATGCTGGGATATGTAGTCCAGAAATATCTGGAGGGCTGGAGCTAGAAAACCCTTGGCCTCCAGATGATAATAAAACACAGGTCAGCCCTCCATGTTTGCAGACTTCCACCTGAGGCCTTTCTATTCCGGGACAACATTCCTTCTCAGCAGCCCCTCTCAGGCCATGTAGCCCTTTAGAAACCCACCTCTGATTCTCCTCCTCTTCCTCCTCTACCCACTGCTGCCTGACCAGCTTAGGACAGCTCTCAGGCTGATTTTTTTCAGCACCACAAACCCTCTCCAAACACCCACACACACATCCAAGGAGGCAGATGAGTGTGAGAGAGAAAGTATAAGGCTTCCATGCTGAACCAACACCTTTCCTTCTCCTTTCCCTGACCTGGTTTGGACTCTGGATATCCATTCTCTCCACCATGCCTCAGCCCTCTTCCCACACACACACACACACACACACTTGATATTTTTAACTTTTTCCTCTTCCATGAGGGTCTTGCACCCCTAAGCCTCGCAAAGGGCAAAAGGGGGATATAAAGAAATAATAAAATTGCATTGTAATGCAACTTCTGGAAGGTCACACTCTTGATCTAGGCGAATGTCCCATTTTCCCACAGTAACCAAGCAGTGAGCCCTAGACCCCCCTTCCCTGCTGAGCAAGACATGAGGGCAACAACGCTCTCCCATTGTCATAGTACAGAAACTGGAATTTAAGTTGTAACCCTATAGATAGTTTATTAGGAGTAAACAGGATTAATCTCAATGGGAGTTTGGACTTGCAATATATGAAATAATGCTCCCTCCTGGAGGTTTAAAGACAGCAAGGCATCTGCCCTCTGAGGGGTCCTACCATTGAAGAGAATTCCATACATGTAATATTTCCAGCTGCACCCTAACAATCCATCCAAATTTGCCTTTTTCCTCACTTCTGCATTCTGGGTTGATGTTTGTGTCTAGCATGAATAGAGATGTCATTATTTACTAAGTTTCTTCTTGAAGGAAGCAGCGAGCAAACTTTAGCAGTTTTCTTCCCTCTGCAAGAAAACCTTCGCAATTCAGGACTGATTTTGTGCAAAATTCGCACACTGTTGTTTTGCACTGAAAACAGCCACTTCTGCACAGAAAGTGTTATTTTCTGCATACCAAATGTTATTTCCTATCTAGCCAATCCTGTTTTCAGCATAAAACAACCACCCATGGATTTTGCACTGAATAAATCCTGAATTGCAAATAGGCTCCAAAGGTTTTCTTCCAGTGGGAAGAAAATTGCTAAAATTACTCTTTGCTTCCTTCAAAAAGGAGCTTAGTAAAGAATCACATGTCTGCTCATGCAGATATAAAAATACTGGATTGTGGAGATTCTTGCCATTCCGGATTTCTTTTTCTTAGGGTTTCATGTTCCATATTCATGATCCATTCCTTCTAGTCACTGCCATGCCTGTTTCTCCAGCCACTTCTTTTCTGAAGTTGATTTGAATTTCTCAAAACAGTGTCCCCCAAATGAGAATTCTGGAAGCAAAAAGTACAGAGATGCTTTGAAAGTGATGAACTGAAAGAGTTTTAGCCCTGCACTTATCCCCTTTCTGGCAGATGACTGTGTGAATAAAAATTCATGCCTTCTGTACCATCAGATGGAGTGCCAGAGTTACGGCCGTGGGGCCCATCTTGCTTCCGTTCTCAGCAATGCAGAGAAAGCTCTAATCGCCCAACACATCTCTACTTACCAAACTGAAAAAAGCAATGTCTGGATTGGACTACATGATCCCCGTCAGGTGAGCCTCTATCTTCCTATGTTTTGCTCAGAAATTCTTATCATCACTAACTGTTGTGACTTGGTGATTCCATTCCAGACACATTTCAGAAATTCTCCCCATTGAGTTTTGCATGCTCATTTCCTATTTTTTTCCCCTTTCTTGTAATCTTTTTTTCAACACCCCTGTTCCAGCCAGAACCAGCTCCACACTGGGTAGTCAATTGCCCAGAGGACCGTCATGTTTCCTTATCTCAAAAGTCTCTTTCCTTCTGTGCATATTTCCTTTGCTAATCCCCTCAGGGTAGACATACCTATGAAGTTTGGCTCAGCCAAATTTTCTCACTTCTCCAGTTGCAAGCTCATTTCAGGCTACGTTTGCATTGATTGATAAGTGTTATAAAATTCATCCTAAAAGGAATCAGGATGAAAAATTATCTGCAGTTTGGAGTTCATTTTCTCTAACGTACTCCTTTTTATATATATTTTTCAAGTGTTTCCCGCACTATGCTATTGAGATATAATGTTTCCTAATATACACATTTTTTTTTCATTTCATTTTGTTTTTCTTTTCAAAGAAAACTAAAACAGGCAAAGAGAGGAAAAGATTAAAAGTAGAATGGGGAGAAGAGAGATTCTGTTCATCAGTTTCAGTGAAACATATCTAGATATCCTGGGCCCAGTGCTATTCAACATCTTTATCAATGACTTGGATGAAGTAGTAGAGGGCATGCTGATCAAATTTGCAGATGACACCAAGTTGGGTGGGCTAATGTGCCAGAGGACAGGATCAAAATTCAAAATGCTGGGCCAAAACTAACAAAATTAATTTCAATAGAGAGAAATATAAGGTTCTGCACTTAGGCAGAAAAAATGGAATTAACAAATACAGAATGGGGGACACGTGGATAGATAACAGTACATATGAAAGGGATCTAGGAGTCTTGGTAGATCACGAGCTGAACATGAGTCAGCAGTGTGATGCGGCAGCCAAGAAAGCCAAAGCGATTCTTGGTTGCATCAATAGAAGTATGTGTCTAGATCAAGGGAGGTAATGGTACACTCTATTCTGCTTCGGTTAGACCTCATCTGGAATACTGTGTCCAGTTCTGGGCACCTCAGTTCAAGAAGGATATCGATAAGCTGGAGCATGTCCAGGAGGAGGGTGACCAAAATGGTGAAGGGTCTGGAAGCCATGCCCTATGAGGAGCAGCTTGGGGAGCTGGGGATTTTTAGTCTGCAGAAGAGAACGTTAAGAGGGGACATGATAGTCATGTTTAAATATTTGAAAGGATGTCATGTTGAGGAGGGAGCAGGCTTGTTTTCTGCTGCTCCAGAGACTAGGACAAGGAGCAGTGGATTTAAGCTGCAGGAAAGGAGATTCTACCTGAACCTCAGGGAGAACTTCCTGACAGTCAGAGCTGTCTGGCAGTGGAATATGCTGCTGCCTTGGAGCGTGGTGGAGTCTCCTTCTTTGGAGGTTTTCAAGTAGAGGCTGGATGGCCATCTGTTGGGAATGCTTTAATATGTGTTGTGCATAGCAGGCGGTTGGACTGCATCGCCCTGTGATCTCTTCCAACTCTATGATTCTATGAAATAGATGGTCATGTAATGCTCTCATAGAATCATAGAATCCCAGAGTTGGAAGAGACCACAGGGGCTATCCAGTCCAACCTCCTGCCATGTAGGAACACACATCAAAGCATTCATTTATATGATACATGTTCAAATGTTGAAAACTAGGGTTGATAACTATTAAAGGGGCTACATTAGCCCCCAGGGAGGGCCTGGGAGGGCCATACATGCCCCACTGTAACCCATAAAAAAAAACCCAAAAATTTTGCCTCCCCCATGCCTCAACACACACAAAAAATTACTCTTAGGGGGCACAAAGGCCCTCCACACATGGTAAAAAAATGTCCTTCACACCTCTTAGAGGGCATTTAAGGTCAAATAATGACCTCTAGAGGTTACAAAATGGCCCTAGGCATGTAAGCTACAGGCCACACATTCCCCACCCAGGTTGAGAGTGTTGTACGGTCCACAATACATTAAATAATGTGAGGTGGGCATTTGTATTTCCACAGCTTCAAGATAAGTCGTTCATCTAGAATAAGTGCACACAGGAATGAGTGGTTAACTTCCAAGAAGTAAGCAGGTAGCTCAAAAGTACAGGAACACCAGTAAAATCCAAAGACTACCCCAGAGCACAATTGATCCCACTCAAGGCCACTTTCCAAAAAGAAAGCATAACTGGATCAAAACAGAACATACGGATAAAAATGGCACCATGTGAAATGCAAAGCCAACAATGAGAAAATCATCTCAAACATTTAGGAGAGAACTATTGTCTGTCTGTATATGTCACAGCTTTCCAAACTTTTCATGTTGGTGACATACTTTTTAGACATGCATGATTTGATGACACAGTAATCCAGTTTTACTAGCAAACCGGAGGTTAAACTAACCCCTTATAAGAGTTACAGACACATACATAAATTGGAATAACAAAATTACAAGAAACAAAATTCTTAATTCGAAACTTATCCATTTTAGGAGTAATTCAACTGCAATTTAAGAAACTAAATATGAAAATAACAGCACCAGCACTTCACCCCTGCAGTAATAAAATGAGAGAATAATTCCAAGCGACACACACTTTTCGTCGAGTAGCCATACCTTTTTACATTCACTTCCACTGTTTCAACCCAATTATGCATGCACAGTACCCAGAGACATATCTAGGATGGGGCCGGCCTGCTGCCACCCTTGCCGGGGTCTTTCTCAGCCTGCAGTGGCAGCAGTGACGCACCAACACACTACAGCCAACACACTAATGGGTTGCGACACACAGTTTGGAAAGCTCTGGTGTATGTGTATACATTCGTGCACTTTCAAGTCACTGTTAACTAATGGCAACTCCATGAATTTCATAGGGTTTTCTTAGGAGAGGAATCCTCAGAGGTGATCTTGCCAGTTATGTTCTCTGAAATATAGCCTACAGCTCTAGGTATTTGTTGGCAGTCTCCCACCCAAGTGCTAACCAGGAATGACACCACTTCACTTCCAAGATCAGACAGAGTATTTAGGCACTATTTTGTGTGTTGTTGTTGTGTGTCTGCAATTTATTTCAGACTTATGGCAATCTTAAATTAAGCCTATCACAGGGTTTTTTGGGGCTCAGAGTGTGTGATACATTCAAGGTCACCCAATGTGTTTCCATGGCCAAGCAGAGAATGAACCCTAGTTTTCAAGGTCATAGTCCAACACTGCATCATGTCTTTTCCCTTAAAACACACACTTCTGCATGCAAACCAGATTACAAAATATTGAAAAGTGTAGATATAGTTGTGCCAGTAAATTCCAGTTCTTCATGAGCAAGTCTGTACAGACCTTTGGACTTGAGAAAACAGTCTATATCTCTACTAATCACCAAACCCATATTTCCCTTTCCTACAGAACCGCAGATGGAGGTGGTCTGATGAATCAGTCTACAGGTTTAAGGCCTGGGCCGTGGGAGAGCCAAACAACAGAGACAACAGAGAAAACTGTGTGGAGTTGCTTCACAGCGCAAGTGAGTAAGCACTTTCTTGATGGTTGGAACAAAAACATCTTCATGACATAGTTCCTGGCCCTGACCTAGATTGATAACAATCAAGTTTTTACCGTATAGATGTATTGGACCTCGCCTGCCAGAATGCCTAGCCAAAGTAGCTGGAGCTTCTGGGAGTTAAAGTCCAAAACCTCAAAGTGCAAGAGCTTAAGGATCTAGCAGTTCCAAATGAAACTTTAAAGGAAGTTCCAGATGAGCTTCTAAATGAGGATCCAGATGCACTTCTAAATGAAGGATGGGCAAAGTGTGGCCCCTGGGACCACCCCCCAAAGACTTCTCTCACCCATAGCTGCACCAAAAAAATTTAAATTTGGGAGCAATTTTTCGGCAATATTAAAAGGCAGTGTTATTCTTCCCTCAACTTTGCAAAGCCCTTCAAATCTCCCCATACTGGCCAACACTGGCCAACACTTGACCAACATGGCAGCCAGAAGTAACAACATGTCACCTAAGGCGCACTGAAACTTGCTGGTGCAGCCCACTGGAGGAGCACACGGAGGAAAAATGGCCCCATCCCCCTGTGCAATTGCCCACCCCTCTCCTATGTGAACTTCTAAATGAAGTTTCAGGTGAGTTTCTCAATGAAGTCCCAGATAAACTTCTAAACTGTACTAGCTGTGGGGCAAAGCTCAAACATCAATTTCTCTACAGATTGGCTGGGAGCAATAAAACTGTTCAGATTTGACAGATGTGCCCAAGATACATCACAAGCAAGGTCTTAACCAGTTTATGGAATACAGTTACATATGACTGATCCCACTTTATATAGAATTTTAATGGAATTAATGTTTCTCAAACTGTCCTTTGACAGCATGTGAAGTGCCTTTAAGTAGGAACAGTTAGTCTCAGACTTGAGTTAAAAAGGGGGGGGGAATTGCCAAAGAACGTACAAATAAAGAAACCAGAAAGCACACCTACTCTGCCTTAGCTATTTATTACTATAATTATTCGAGCCATTTTAAAGTATCATTCAATTTTATAGATACCTGGATCATAGATAGATAGATATGTAGATAGATATAAAATAATGAAATAAGTTAGGCAATAACAGCTTGAGTTCCTTGCTGTCTTAGGCCATTTCCGCACTAGGCTGTTATAGCGCGATGATTCCACTTTCAACATCCTCTGGAATCTTGGGGTTTGCAGTTTTGGGCCGGCCCCTCCCGAAACTGCAAACCCCAGGATTCCAGAGGATGTTGAAAGTGGAATCATCGCGCTATAACAGCTTAGTGCAGAAATGGCCTTAGTTTCAAACCTTGCAATCATTTATATCCATTATTTATTCCATCTTTTAAAAAACAATGAGAACTAGAAGCTAAATTAAATCTAAGCTTTCTCAAAGTGAACTAATGTCTTATAGGCTTAATCCATTTAGGCAAAAATGAAACTTTTTCTTCCTCAATGGTATCTTCCATGCCTTTTGCATGGAGCCCTGAACAGGAGGAGGAGGATCTTCAAGGCTAGGTTGGAGGGAACTGAATCCGCAAGACTTGGTCATGAAAATTGGACCACCCAGAATCCTATGTAATTAAGCCGCCTCACAAATTATCAGTCAATCAAACACACACACTATTAAGACGACTGGTGTAGTTGAATCTTCTCGTGTATAACAAAGGCTGCCTGCCATTTATCCTATACACACTGACACAAGAGTAAGCTAGGTTAAATACACCGAATACACACATTGCATTTATAAGAGTATTTGACTGACATTCAGTATTGCAGTTACAGATTCACAATTTAGAGTTACAGACCTATAACTGTTTTGTATTCAGCAAGACTGTGTAGTCTTATGGTAAGACTATGTAAATGCCACCTTACTTCCAGCCCCCTCCAAGCCTGACTTCTACCCTTGGAAAGGAGCAGGAAATTCCCAGCGTTCACTAATTCTTGCTGCCACCACCCACTGAATTCTGAATTAACTGAACAGTACAGTGGGACCCTGCTCAGTGGATTGACACTCCCTAGGCTTAAGGACCTTCCCTTCCCTCTCCTTCTTGAGTGAGGGAAGTTCTATCTAGCGTGAGCCGAAGAATGGCATGAGAATGGAGAGGAAACAGAGGGTTTACAGAAAAGCATTTATTTCAAGGCATGCAAATCAACAAGACAATAATACACATGAGAGGCTCCCCCCTCCCGGGTACGCTTAAGTTACTAGTAGTTACAAAAACAGATACATTCTTTAGATCAGCCAACCCCCAAAATAATAAAAATCCTAACGCGATTAGCTACCTTATTCTAGCTACTCACATTGGGGTTCACAGGCTTAGATGGTCTAAGAGAAGAGTGAGGCCAGGAGGCAACGCCTAGGGCTTGCAGCCTGCGACTGGCACAGATCTCATCTCTAAGAGGTTCCTTTGTTGTCTCTCTGCCACATGGCCTCTCAAGGATTTTTATAACTTCTCCTTCGAAGCATCTGGAAGCATCTCCAAGCATCTCAAAGATGCTCACCTCTTTTCCTTTGATTGGGCAATTCTCCCCCACCCCCCGTGACCTTTGAGGCTGACCCACAGTAAAAATGTAACTTAATCCCAAGATCTCGTTAACCCTTGGTTTACCTGAAGAGGGAAGTCCCCTTCAGCCATGTCTAGATAATGGGAAGCCCCATTATCTCATCCCGTAACTTACCTTAAGAGCCACCAGGAAAAGGAGGTCCATTCAGCTTCTGATTGGGATGTAAGGAGGAGAATATTTCCACCACCCCACTGCCAGTGAGCAAGGCTGTGACAAGGACTTGGGACAGGAGTCCTGCTTCTGATTCTTATAACTTCACAGGAGAAGGGTGGAAATGCCCTTCGATCAGAAGCTGAAGAGACTTTCTTTGCCCAATCTGATTACTGGCTTTTACAGTCACAGTTAAGTTGAGGAGATCAACCCAGGAGAGGTCATTTTGTTATGTATACATAACTAAGTAGCCAATGGAAAGTATAAGCATTCATATTTAAGGTAGATTGAATGATAATGGATGGCAGAAATAATTTGTCCTCATTTACCACTGCTTTCATGGGAGTCTGTTTTCTACTTCACTTTGTCCTTGCTGTGGTTATTCTAATACAATGCATTCTGTGCTTTTCCTGTTTTGCAAACAAACAAACAAAAAAAGGAACCTCCAAGGGGCAAAATTCATAATAATCTGCCTACCTATGCTGAGCCCCTGCACTTTAAAAACAGTTCTGTTTTCCCTGACTTTTTGCATTTTAGGTTTTAGAGAGTGGAATGATACTCCATGTCAAAAACGTAATACCTACATCTGCAAGTATGAACTCTAAAAGAAAATGTCAGCTTCCAGTGATGTCTGCGTGAATGTTCACCACTTGCTTCAGCTGAGCCATTACTCTACCCAGTCCACAAGACAATCCACTAGGCTTCCTCTTTGCCTACTTCCAAAACCATCACTAGAAAATCTGCTTCTTTGGACCCTGGACCCTGGACCCTGAACCCCAGCAGAAAATCAATAAATAATCTCTTATGCATGCGTTGGCTGGTGTTTTTCTGTCATTCCAAAATGTTCTTTCCCCTCTTGTCCCCCTCTTGGGTGACTCCAAAGAGAAGTGACCAGGAGAGGGGTTCCCCCTGGATTTTTCTGCTTTTATACAGAAGGGAGAACTTGGGCAGGACAGTTTCTCTTAGTCCAGCATGGAAAGCTTCATAAACCTGAATTCCCTATAATTCTTAATGGTTCAAGATCTAGCAACTCCAGCAGTATTGGGATTTATGACACCATACCATTTCTCTGGTAGTTTTTCTAAAACAGGGGTATGGCTGGTTTGGCCTTCAGTCCCACATTTGTGAGCCTCAATAATCCCTACCACTTCTCCAAAGCCCCCAAATTTGTAGTGTGGTTTTTGGGAATTTTTTGCCTGAAATTATAGCATCCACTCACCTCTCCTAAAAATGCACAAAAATATACAGTACCTTCCCCCCACACACCTTACAATCACACCTAGAACCTTCCTCAAATTCCTCTATTTTGGTCACATCCAAGTCCAAATGGTAACTGAAAGCAATATAATGTCACTTTCCTTCATCATTTTGGAAGGGATGCAATGGAAAATCCTACCTGGAGGAGGGCAAATGTTGTCTCCATCTTCAAAAAAGCATGGGGGGGGGCAAATAATTACCACCTAGTCAGCCTGACATCAATACCAAGAAAGATTCTAGAGCAGATCATTAAACAGATAGTCTGTAAGTTCTCAGAAAGGAAAAGGTTTCTCAAAAAACAAGTAATGCCAGATTAATCTTATGCCTCTTTTCATAGAGTTACTAGCTTGGTAGATGAAGGGAATGTTGTGGTATAGCATATCTTGACTTCAGTAAGGCCTTTGACAGGGTCTCCATGATATTATTGCAAACAAGTTAGTAAAATGTTGCAACTGATTTGCAACTGATTCATTGACCAAAGCCAAAGGGTGCTCACCAATGGCTCCAGGAGAGAAGTGACTAGTGGGGTACCAAAGTCCTGGGACCAGTGCATTTCTATCAATGATTTGGATGAGGGAATAGATTATCAAATGTGGAGATGACACCAAATTAGTAGGGATAGTTAACTCACCAAAGGACAGGATCAGAATTCAAAATTACCTTGGGAGATTAGAGAGCTGGACCAAAACTAACAAAATCAGTTTCAACAGGGAGAAGTGTAATGTACTACACTTGGGCAGAAAAAATGAAACCCACATTTATAAGATGGGTGACACCTGTCTTGACCCCAGTACATGTGAAAGGGATCTAGTACTCTTAGTACACCAGAAGCTGAACATGACTCAGCAGTGTGAAGCAGCAGCTAAAAAAGTCAGTGAGATTCTGGGTTGCATCAACAAAAGTATAGTATCTAGGTCAAGAGAGATACTTTGGTCAGACCCTACCTGGAATACTCTGTCTAGTTTGGGGCCCCACAGTTTAGGAAGGATATTTACAAGCTATAACTTGTCCAGAAGAGGGCAACCAAAATGGTAGAAGGCCTGGAAACCATGACCCATGAGGAGCAACTTAGGGAGCTGGGCATGTTTACCCTGAAGAAGAGAAGGTTAGGAGGAGACATGACATGTTTAAATATTTGAAGGGATGTCATATGCAGGATGAAGCAAGCCTGTTTTCTGCTCCTCTAGAGACTATGATATGGAGCAATGGCTTCAAATTTAAGGAAAAGAAATTTCATCTAAACATTAGGAAGAACTTCCTGATGGTAAGAGCAGTCTGACAATGGCATACACTACCACAGAGTGTGGTGAAGTCTCCTTCTTGAGAGGTTTTTAAACAGAGGTTGGATGGCCATCTGTTGAGAATGCTTTGATGGTGAATTCCTGCATGGCAGAATGGGGTCAGACATGATGGCCCTTGTGGTCTCTTCCAACTCTGTGATTCTGGCATTCTAGCTTGGAAGTAAGTTTTGGTGGTGGTGGTGGGGCTGCGCGCTCCTGAGAGGTAAGAGGTTATACTGACAGTAGCATTGCTACAAGCAAGGTCTCCCAAGTCAGACAGGCTTTTGCGGTGGAGACAGACTCAATGTGTCACTGGGCAGCAGCAGCAACAGTAGTAGAAGATAACACTGGCAGAGGATCTCTCAGAGACAACAGTAGTGGCCCCATAGTTAACTCTAAAGCAGTTAGTACTCTACAAAAGACAGCCAGCATCATATATGAGAAACAGAGTAATATACCAGTTAGATGGTTGCACTAGCACTTGGGGAGACCAGGATTCAAATCCCTACTGAGTCGTGGAATCCCACTGGCTAACCGTGGGCAAGTCACACTCTCTCCACCTCAGAGGAAGGCCATGCCAAACCTCTTCTGAACAAACCTTGCTAAGAAAACCCCATGATAAAATTGCCATAAGCTGGAAATGTCTTGAAGGCAAATAACAACAACTGTGCAGAAGGCAACAATGGTAAACCTCTCTTGAAGCTGAACACTAGATGGGAATAGTCTAGGTAGTTGTTTAGGGAGCCAGCCCTACCCTTGGCTGTGAGGGGATGCTGGACCCTGCCTGCAAAAGGGCAAGGAAGCTTTTCTGCCGTGGACCACCCTCTGCATCACTGACCACCAGCAAAGCATATCCTATAGCAGTAACGGGTGTCAGTGTTCACCACTAAAAGAACTCATGGAGAGGCCTGGAAGTACTGCCAGTTCCAGCACAGAAGGCTGAGACAACTGTCTTGCTCAGTCCTTCTAGACTGAGGCCATTTCTGCACTACACTGTTATAGTGCTATTATTCCACTTTCAATATCCTATGGAATCCTAGTGTTTGCAGTTTAGTAAGGAGCCTCAAAGGAGCCCTGGTGGAGCAGTGGTTAAATGGCTTTACTGCAGCTGCAAAGTTGTGAGTTTGATCCTGCAGAGCTCCAGGTTGACTCAGCCTTCCATCCTTCCGTAGATCGGTAAAATGAGTACCCAGCTCCTTGGGGGCAATTAGCTAAACACACTGTAAATCATTTAGGGAATGCTTAGCACTGATAATCAGTATAGAAATGTAACTGTTATTCCTAACTGCTATTGTGTGGAAATGACTGAACAACCATAGTACAGAAGGACCCCCATATCCATGGGGGATTGGTTCTGGGGGCCCTGACGCAGATACTGAAATCTGTGGATAGTACCAAACACCCTGTCCCACCGCCCAACCCAGGCCTGATCGCAGGGGCAGTGGGCGGAGAAACAGCAGGGAGCGTGGCGTCCTGCACTCCCCGCTGTTTTCCCACCAGCCACTTCCACAGTTGGCCCAAGGCCAGGCACAGGAAGCAGAGAAAGAGCGAGGAGCGTGACACGCGCTCCCTGCTGTTTTCTCACTGGCTGCTGCCACGATTGGCCCTGGGCCGGAAGCAAGAGGGGGGAAAACAGTGAGGAGCGCAATCCCATGCTCTCTGCCATTTTCTCTCCGGCCGCTGCTGCAATCGACCCAGGGCTGGAAGCAGGAGGTGGGAAAACAGCGAGGAGTGCAATCCCACACTCCCTGCTGTTTTCCACCGGCCACTGCCATGATCGGGCCCAGGGCCGGCGGCTGGAGGTGGGAGAACAGCCCTGGGCCCGATCGTGACAGCAGAGCTGTTTTCCCACCTCCAGCCGCCGGCCCCAGGCCCAATCATGGTGATGGCCGGCAGGAAAACAGTCGGGAGCGTGGAATTGTGCTCCTCACCACCTCCTGATGCCCACCCTTGGCAGATCCCAGCTAATCGTGGATAACTGAATCCGCGGATCATGAATCCGCGGATACGGGAGTCCTACTGTATGTGGAACAAACAGTGGGATAGATTTCCTCACTACTACAGAATGCTGCCTGTTACGGAGTAACATTTGAGCTATGTGGTTTGTGTGCTTTAAGACACTGTCATCAAGGGTTCCACCAGGATAGAAAGAAGAAGTCCTCTAAAAACACTGTAAGAAAGACATTTAAATCTTTAGAAATATTGTGTTATTATAGTTATTGTTTAGAGTACATTTTCATTGTTGCTGTTATATGCCTTCAAGTCAGTTCCAACTTACAGCAACCCTAAGATAAACCTATCATGGGGTTTTCTGGGGCTGAGAGTGTGTGATGTGCCCAAGGTCACCCACTGAGTTTCCACAGCCCAGCGGAAGAATTCAACACTGATCTCCAGGATCATAGTCCAGTGCTCAAACTGCTACACCACGCATTCATTTATTTATTTATTTGTTTGTTTATTTATTTATTTGTATCCCGCCTCTCCATATGGATCGAGGCGGCGAACAACTTACAAATAGCATGTATTTTGATACATTTCTATACATGCCCCCAACAAGTTGGGTACTCATTTTACTGACCTGCGAAAGGATGGAAGGCTGAGTCAACCTTGGAGCCGGGCAGGATCGAACTCACAACCTTGTGGCTTGCAGTACTGGCATTTAACCACTGCGCCTTCAAGAATTCACAACTCAAAACCAGAGTATATGTGACCAAACAAGATCAGAGTGTGATCAAGATGGCAAAAGTTATTATTATATGCATCCAGCACTGTTTTAGACAAAACTTTGGTCCCCCAAGTGTTTGGGGATTCAGCTGCCAGAAGCCCCAGCCAGTTCGGTCAGTGGTTGGGGATTCTAGCAACTGAAGTTCAAAATGCATGCATGTTAAAGTATGTTAAGTATGTTAAAGATAATCTATAAAGGAAGTTGCTATCGTGTATTGGGTACTCTCGTTGCTGATGTATTTGCAACCTTGTACTCGTATTAATATGAAAGGGCTCTCTGTATATCTATGTGGAGAGAGATATTTACAAACTATATGGATAAGTTTTTTCTTTTTTTTAACAAAAAGAAATGAGGAATACAACCAAGGCTTATGTTAAGGATACGATCGGAGGTGGGAATCAATTATGCTGGGGAGAAAATTTTTCTTTTTCTCATTTTCCCAATCAATGTAACAAACTGTTTTTGGCCTGGGGGGGAAAGGGTTTGTTGTTGTGTGTTTTTTTGGTTGGGGGCGTGGGTATTCCATATCAGTCAAGTTAATTATGAACTAATTTTGATTGATTGCCTATTATGTATTATGTATTAGAGCATTGCTAAGAAAAAATCGGCAGATGTTAGTTGTATATATTAGGAAGGTATTGTATTGGGGGAAAATGTATAGAAATGTTTCGAAATACATGCTATTTGTAAGTTGTTCGCTGCCTCAATCCATATGGAGAGGCGGGATACAAATAAATAAAATATATATATAATATGGAAAATATGGAAATAATGTACTCTGAAATGTAACCTTTTTTTTCTTTTTTAACAAAATCTAATAAAAATATTTATTTTAAAAAAATGCATGGAGGACCACATTTTGGGAATCAGTGTTTTATACAAGGGTGCCTCCCTCTTCCTCAAGATACTATTCTCTGGTTCAAGGAAAACAAGGCTGAACAGAGCTCAGGTAAGCAGCACCTCCACCTGCTGGCAAACAAAGACATCACCACAGGTGATGGTGACAAAACAGCAGATTTTAAGTCCCAAACAAGCTTATTAGGGCAGAGACTCAAGTTTGCTTCATTGGGATTGACTGCATGCAAAGATTTTGCTGTAGTCTGAACCACAACTCTTCCTAAGCACCCTCCAACTGCTGATTAAAGAAACATCAGAATTATATAAACTACAGAACACAAATGTAGTTGCGAAAAATTATCTCTCTTTCTGCTCAGGAAGCTTCTCCATAGCTTTCCTCGTATGCACAGGTTTCTAGTCCTCATCCTGGCAGTAATGCTTTGCAAAGTGAGGGGGCCTCTGGCAGTTTCTTGGTTCTCTCTACTACTGCTTGGAAGCATCTCTGGAATTTCCTGTTCGTCTGCCCTTGCACCTGACTTGTGAGAAATAATTATGATCTTGCCTCCTACCAGATTATTAGCTACCTTGGTTTTATTCTAGTCCACGGACGGTGTCAGAAGAGGACAGACTACCATAATACCAAGGTAAGCCTTGAGAACTAGCCAAATTAAAGCAGTAGATTTACAAAGCAGTATCTTGCATTCTAGGAAGAAATAACGAAAACAAGGAAAGGTGTTATTCTGTAATTATAGTTATCTGCTCCTTAATTTTAGGAAATGGGTAAGAGATTAACTCAATTCGTCTCCTGTCTCTTATTCTTTTGGAGAATTTATTTGTCATAAAATCACCAAAACTTGTCTGGAGAGTTGTTTAAGGACCACCTACCAGCCTTTTCTCATCTTAAAAATAGATATCAGTTATTTTTTTTAAAGTGTACAGGGGAATTAATTCCATATTTACTCAAAGTAGACTAATTGAAATCAGTGGGACTTATTTCACTAGATCTCCTCCTGGGGAAGGGATTGTGCAGAACTCTGGATGATGCTGAACTGCAGCTCCCAGGATCCTTCACCATTGGCTTTATTGGCTTGGCTTGATAGAAAGTACAATTCAATAAGTTTTGGACAGAACTATGGTTCCGACCCCTATTCTGGCCTAAGGAATTACTGAATTGGAGTTTAGAAAAAGTATTTGTATACTACATTTCCCAGAATCCTAGCCAGCATGGAATCAGCCCAATGATTCCAGAACAAGGCTCACCTGAGAGGATTGAAAAGAACAGCTCCGCTTGAGGTGGAGGGAAGGAGGCAGACAATTTGGTCTTGATGTTTTCTCCCCTACCTTGAAACCTTGATATTGGTTCCTAATTTCTTATGAGTGGATGGGCCCCAGCCAATTCCTTGAGTGCAGTAATATCCAAATATAACCCCCCATTCAAAAAAAGGGAGTCCAGTGGCTTCTGTACTAGTGAAGCGATGAATCTGTTCAAGGTTTTAAATTGAATTTCAAAGGCTCTATCCAAGGTGCTGGCATTCTTTGGAGGTAGAGTTCATTAGATTATGATCCTGGAGACCAGTGTTTGATTCCCTGCTTGGCCATGGAAAAAACTCCTGGGTGACCTTGGGCATGTCACACACTCTCAGCCCCAGGAAACCCCATGATAGGTTTGCCTCAGGGTCACCATAAGTTGGAAATGGCTTGAAAGCACACAACACCAATACAGGCTTTTAATATTTTGTGATGTTTTAACCTCATAAATTGTTTGTTTGTTTTTGTATTGTTTTTAATTTGTATTGTTTTAAATATGTTGTTAGCTGCCTTGAGTCCCATTATCAGGAGAAAGACAGGAAATAATAATAATAAGTGAATACCAGCTAGCTGACACCATGCTGCTGCATTAAAGTTATCTGCAGCTCAGGTCAGAGCAAGAGCTGTAGCTCTTGATTTTGTGTCTGCTGGGTTGTCGGTTCCTTCCCATGTTTTTAAAGAGGTCACCTTGGGGAATGTCCAGCAAAGTGTCCTTGGTTCCAAGTCAGGCTGGGCTTTCCGTATAAAAGCTGATAGGGGCAGATTTGCCTTTGCAGAATCTCTCTCAGACCAGATTGCTCACAGAAGCCCTCTCCAATCACAACTCAGGTAAGCCTGAGACATCCATCTGGGGCCTTCTCATGGCAGACAATTATAGTGCTATGATTCCACTTTAACAGCCATGGTTGCATCCTAGGGGATCCTGGGAATTACAGTTTAGGGAAGGGGGAGTTAGAATTCTCAGTCAGGAAGCTCTAGGGCCTCCCTAAATTATATACTCCAGGATCCCCTAGTATGTGGCCACAGCAGCTACAGTGCAATCATCATGCTATAATTGTGTAGCGTGAGTGAGCCCTTGCTCCATGTCTCACACCACATGGTGACACAGTGTCAGAAGGCAACGTCTGACTCAGACACAGCCTGTCCCACCACTTCAGGCTTGTCCAGGAAAGGCATTCTGGGCAGAGAAGTCTGCCATGATTCAAGCATGAACCATCATTCTACCACTTAAAGCAGGAATAGACCAAACTGTGGCTTTCAGCCAACCTTCAGAGGACCTTCTGAAGTAATGCGCTCAGATGTCCGGCAAGAAGGACCTGTCCCTTCGCCAGCAGCCGGCTGGAAGTTAGAAGGGGGTCGGTGAGAGGGAAGGTGGTTTCAGAAGGAGGGAAAGAGGGAAGGATGGGAGAAGGAAAATGGGGGAATGGGGCAACAGAAAGAGAAGAGAAGGGAGAACAGAAGGAGAGGGGAAAGAGGGAAAGAGCAAGGAAAGAGGGCATCAGAAAGAGAGACAGGAAGGAGCGGGAGATAGAAAAAAGGTGATGCAGTGACCAAAACAGAAGGATAAGGAATGACAGAAAGAGAAGGTAAAAGGAAGGGGTAGCAGAGATTGCAAAGGGATGAGGGAAAAGCAGCTCTGCTGTTTTTATGATCTGGCTCCAACTGTCCGTAGATTTAGTCCTACTCACCACTAGCATCTGGTCCCCAGCATCTTATTCCAGTAGAAATCCCAGAATTCCTGGGATTTATTCTTCCAAAAAGCAATTTTTCCAAGATTTGTGGCAGAGGGAGTGTCATTTTGTCAAAGAGAAGGGGGCAAAAAAGCTTTTTGACCTCAACTTCTAAAACAGGAGGTGAGATTATGCCCAGCCTAAAGATGCCACCACAAACGTGAAATCCGCATGACCTGCTCAATCGACAACCAAGAAGGTGCTCAGGTGATGTTTTAAATCCAAAGCCAAACTGACCACAGTGAGAAACCGCACCTATGCCTTTGCAACCTCTGGAATGTCCTTCCACATTATATTTCTTTATTTTCTACCTCTTATCTTTTTGGAGACAAGGAAATGACTCTCTTTTCCCCCGTACCTTTTGTTTGTTCTCTCAATATCTTTGCATTGCTGGCTAGTTATTTTAAACCTATTTTGCTGTTCTAGGGCATGTGTTTTTTTAAAGGTTGTTATTATACTGTCCAAATTGTTCTTAACAGTTTAGTAATTTTTAGAATCAGCTGCTTTTTATGTTGAACATACAACTTCTTGAGAGTTTTAGGTTCAGATAAAATGGTGTAAGACATGTTAAATAAATAAAAAACATAAGAGATATCCGTGACGCAAATGCCAGCCCCAGTCCCTAACATAACCTTGAGAAACATGTCATGGTCGGTTACACGATGCTGTTCTAGCAGGCAGTAATAGCAATAGCAATAGCATTTATTTCTATACCGCTTATCAACTAAGTGTTATCTAAGCGGTTTACAATGTATTTTAGCTAATTGCCCCCAACAAGCTGGGTACTCATTTTACCAACCTGCGGAAGGATGGAAGGCTGAGTCAACCTTGGAGCCCGGCAGGATCGAACTCACAACCTTGTGGTTGCAGTACTGGCATTTAACCACTGCACCACCAGGGTGACATTTCTAAAAAATTGGAGACCCCTAATGGACTTTTTGTGGAAAAAAATAAAATGACTTTGTCACTTGGGTTTGATGGTTGGAAAGAGTAAGCTATTGACGGAAGGGAATTTGTTGCAATTTTGGAGAATGAGGTATGAATAACGATATGCAGACATTAACTGCCCAAAGGAAGATCAAAAGTCACTTTTCTTTATCTTCCTCTTTTTTTCAAAATTTTATCTTTATAAAAGACAAAAGACAAAGAAAGAATTTGTACAATCATAATATATAAAACATAGGAGAAATATAGGAATCATCTTATGAGCATGTTGAACTTATCTTCCTGTTTTTTAAACATTTCGCTTCTGCACTTTTTAAATGTTATTCTATTGCATTTCAAGGTTTTTTATTTGTTTGTTTTTTTGCCTCTAATCTCTGAAGCGCTGTTATTTTTATCTCTAATCTTTATAACCCTGTAGCTCTTTGTATCAATGCATTTTTTAATTCTTAATAATTTAATTTAATTCTCAATTGAATAATGCAATTAATTTAATTCTTAATCATTTTTTTCTAAATAAGGTACTGTTCCAGCAAGGAAGGGACATGATTTCTTTATTTTATTAATTTATTATTAATTTTATTTAATTCTTTATAGAATCATAGAATCATAGAAATGTAGAGTTGGAAGAGACCACACGGGCCATCCAATCCAACCCCCTGCCATGCAGGAACACCCTCATAATAATTGTTTTAATAATTAATTTATTAATAATTAATGAAAATAATTAATTTATTAATAATTAATTGTTGATTAATTATTAATTAATTTATTAATTATTTTCTTGATTTTGGCCTTGGGATTTACACCTAGCCATATCTCACATGGCAGCTTTCTGGGAAAATATCTGGCAATTGTTGATGGTTCTGCTGTTGGGATCCATGATGACACCATTTTGATCTTCTGCCTCTCTCTGCTTTGGCTCAATTCCACTTCCATCCCCTTCTCTCTTTCCCCTTTCCAGACAGACAGCAAGAGGGACGGCAATGGCACATAAAAGCCCATGTTCCACCCTAACTATGACACTCGTCATGATGGCGGCCTGGTGGACCATGGCCAGCGCAGAAAGCTACCAGAAATTCCTACGGGAACATGTCGACTACCCAACAACCCAGGTTTCCAATGACCAGCGCTACTGTGACCTCATGATGAAACGTCGCCACATGGCGACGTCCACCTACTGCAAACACACCAACACGTTCCTCCATGTGGACGCTTCCCAAGTCCAAGCGGTGTGCAGCCAGGCCGGAGAACCCACCACGGGTGACCTCCGAGAGAGTGACGCCAGCTTCCCCCTCACCATCTGTCAGCTGCAGAGAGGCTCTTGGGCTCCGGACTGCAGATACAACGGGACCTACGGCATCGAAAGGATTATTATTGCTTGTGTGGACGGCCTCCCGGTCCACTTGCAAACGGAAGTTCCAAATTATTGAGGCCCCTCTGGTCAGACGGAGGGAGGCGCCTGGAAAAACAATCAAGTTATCCTTTAATTTAATCAATCTCTTTAAATTTAATTTAATGCATCTCTTTATTTAATCTCTTTAATTTTCCTCTAAGCGGGTTGGAATTAAACCGGATGCTCTCCTCCATCCTTTTTCCAGGAAGGAAAAAGAAACCAGGAGATGAAGCAGCCGGATCCTGGGAAGGGAGCAGGTGGACAGGGGAATAACACAGGGAGCAAGTTTTTAAAGAGAGAGTGCCTCTGAGCATGGACAGAGTGCCTTCCCCTTACTCCCCATCCTTATTAGGCAACCACAACTGGAGTTGAGAGGTTGCAACTTAAGGACCTCTTCTTTCTAAGTTTGCAGGCGAGGAACAATGCAAATTTAGGCACACCTACTCCCTTCTTCCAACTGTCCCAATTTTGCAGGGACTGTCCGGATTAATCCTTTGCCATCCCATTTTTTCAGCTCCTTTTAAAATGTCCCAGTTTCTCTTTTCTCTTCCCTCTTTTCTCCCGTGTCCTCAGCTTACTTCAGTGGCTGCAAAATGGAGTTCAAAGTGCAAAAGGAGTTTGCACCCAACTAAGGCCATTTCTGCACTGGACGGTTATAGCGCTATCATTCCACTTTCGACATCCTGTGGAAACCTGGGGTTTGCAGTTTAAGGAGGGGCCTCAAAGGTTCCACAGGATGTTGAAAGTGGAATGATAGCGCTATAACAGTCCAGTGTGGAAATGGCCTAACTCAGCAAAGGGGGAGAAGAAACAAGGGGTCAGGATTTTCCCCTTCCCTGCAGACTCAGGCCAAAGCAGTCTGCTGAAGTCTTTTGCAGCGTGCATGTTCTTGTTCATTAATAATTTTAATAATTATTAAATTTTAATAATTTTAATAATAATAATTTTTACCAGCTTAACTTCATCCTGATCTTTGCTTGGGGCATACACGCCCCGGCTTTCCTCTGTGAAATGTTGCAGGTCATGTTTAGTACCAACAAAACTCTCACTTTGATCTGCCTGTTCTTCCTCTTACCTTGAAAATAAAATAACCTGAATTTAAAAACAGCAATTTTGTTTCCATTCTTCCTTTCTTTTTTCCCCCCAAGAAGTGTCTTACTTATCCGGTATTAACAGTGCTGAACTTTTCTCGAGTTCTGTTTCCTTCTGAAAGGGGGAAAGTGAGAACAGGGCAATCCCACAGCATTAAAAAATAAATACAATTTTTGCAATCTGGATTTTTTAAGGTAGGAGGATGATTTCCAACAAGGAATTCATGCAGCCATTTGATAGTGGGGAAAAACCCTTCAGAAATTCCTGTACTCTTGTCTGGAGTAAATGTCCAAAAATAAAGGTCCAAAACTGGGCTCGTCCGGGATTTGAACCCGGGACCTCTCGCACCCTAAGCGAGAATCATACCCCTAGACCAACGAGCCTCTCTGTTTATGCCCATTTTGAAGTCATGTTTTTCTGTTTTAGTGCCACCTAGTGTCAGCACTAGTATTACCCATTCTATCATCTATTTTTCTTATATTCTGTTTCAGATCAGACTGTTTTCTTCTCCAGCTCCTTTTCCTTATTTTTTAAACAAGGTGGGAGCAATCCAGACTCCTCATCCAAGACCAAACTGAAGTATTTAAGTGGGTTGGTGGGTGGGGAGGATTGGGTATATTTTTTAATGTTTTTTAATGTAATTAATGTATTATTGTTGTTCGCCGCCTCGATCCATGGGGAGAGGCGGGATAGAAATAAATATTATTATTATTATTATTATTATTATTATTATTATTATTATTATTAAACCGGATGCTCTCCTCCACCCTTTTTCCAGGAAGGAAAAAGAAACCAGGAGATGAAGCAGCCGGATCCTGGGAAGGGAGCAGGTGGACAGGAGAATAACACAGGGGAGCAAGTTTTTAAAAAGAGAGTGCCTCTGAGCATGGACAGAGTGCCTTCCCCTTGCTCCCCGTCCTTATTAGGCAACCACAGCTGGAGCTGAGAGGTTGCAACTCAAGGACCTCCTCTTTCTAAGTTTGCAGACGGGGAACAATGCAAATTTAGGCACACCTACTCAGAAGCGAGTTCAAAGGGACTTATGAGTTCCGGGTACATGAGGATGCATAGACACGGGATTACATCATCCTGGGGAAAAATGAAGCCCAAGAAATGAAATCTGTGTTGCAATAGGATTTAATCCTTCTTCCCTCTGTCATAACAGTAAGAATCACCAGCATTTGGGCTTTGCTGGAAGGAAACCATTTCCACTGTGTTGCGCTTGACTAAATCTCACCCTTGCCAGAAACATAACAAAGGCCCCAGCGAGATTTGAACTCGCGACCCCTGGTTTACAAGACCAGTGCTCTAACCCCTGAGCTATGGAGCCCTGCGTGTTTTAGTATCTTTGCCCCCTGCTCTAGAAAGGTTGAAATCTAAGCCTGGGGTTCCTGATTCGAATTCCCTGCTTGGATTTACACCTTTAAATTCTAGATCATGGGCCATCTGCACATGTTCTTATGCCAACCCAAGTACTTTTCAGGAATGCAAGACTGAAAAAGACCCAATTCCTCCCCAAAAGAGCAATGAATTAAAAACCACCCAAGGAAAAGCAACAGGTAAAAGCTGCTCATTTAGCAAAAAAAGGGAGAATTAATAAGAAGCAATGAAGGAAAAAAGCAGCACAGCACTGTCCATATATTCAATATATTTGTATCCTATCTCTCTACGATATTATGTTTTAGATGTTTCTTCTTGGTCGATGCAGACAGATTGCCTTAAAAGCTCACTCCAAAGACCGTCCGGGCTTAATGCTCCTTGTGTATTCAGAGCTGAGCTTTTTAGTGTCTTTTAAAAAAGCAACATCCAAAGTCTAAAAAAATCATAGCACTTTATGGTCTGCCCGCTCCAACGCTGCAGAAAAGCAGTTCCCTTTTTCCTTCAACAAGTAATTGCCTTGTTTTTCCAACTAAACTAAGTGATTTAAAAAAAAATTGGGAGACCAAAAACGGGCTCGTCCGGGATTTGAACCCGGACCTCTCGCACCCAAAGCGAGAATCATACCCCTAGACCAACGAGCCAGCTGTTCAACACTGTTGACCAAGCCTTAGTTGAAGTTGAAAGAAGAAGCCGTGTTCCATATGTTTATTGTTGTTTCAGGCTTGAGGTGCTGCACCATCTCCTGGTCAGAATCGGAACTGTCACCCAGAACTACACAACACAACCCAGACACAGGCAGAAAGAAAGGCGTGTAGAATGCAATTGTTTTATTTCTGTGCAATGATGTATTTAAGTCTTTTACTCCAAGTCTCAAGTCCTGGAAGATACTTTCAAGTCAAGTCTCAAGTCAACTCTGCTTTGGTTAGACCTCATTTTGAATACTGTGTCCAGTTCTGGGCACCCCAATTCAAGAAGGACAGGGTCAAGCTGGAGCAAGTCCAGAGGAGGGCGACCAAAATCGCGAGGAGCCTGGAAGCCATGAAGCCCTATGAGAATAGACTTAGAGGGCTGGGTATGTTTAGTCTGCAGAAGAGAAGATTCAGAGGGGACATGATAGCCATGTTTAAATATTTGAAGGGATGTCATAGAATCATATAAATGTATAAATGTCATAGAATCATAGAAATGTAGAGTTGGAAGAGACCCCAGGGCCATCCAGTCCAACCCCCTGCCATGCAGGAACACCCTCAAAGCACTCCCGACAGATGGCCATCCAGCCTCCACTTAAAAACCTCCAAGGAAGGAGACTCCACCACACTCCACTGAGGCAGCAGATTCCACTGCCGGACAGCCCTGACTGTCAGGAAGTTCTTCCTGAGCTTCAGGTGGAATCTCCTTTCCTGCAGCTTGAATCCATTGCTCCTTGTCCTGGTCTCTGGAGCAGCAGAAAACAAGCCCACTCCCTCCTCTACGTGGCATCCTTTCAAATATTTAAACATGTTGGGGAGGGAGCGAGTTTGTTTTCTGCTGCTCCAGAGACCAGGACAAGGAGCAATGGATTCAAGCTGCAGGAAAGGAGATTCCACCTGAACCTCAGGAAGAACTTCCTGATGGTCAGGGCTGTCCAGCAGTGGAATCTGCTGCCTGGGAGTGTAATGGAGTCTCCTTCTTTGGAGATTTTTAAGTGGAGGCTGGATGGCCACCTGTCGGGAGTGCTTTGAGGGTGTTCCTGCATGGCAGAGGGTTGGACTGGATGGCCCCTGGGGTCTCTTCCAACTCTACATTTCTATGATTCTATGATTCTATGTCTGGGAGCCAACTTTATACCCTAACTTATATTCCAGAATTTCTGGACAGAGTTTAAGAAAGTCAGTTTTAATAATTTAAGCAGAGTCAGCCCTCCACAATTGTGATTTTGCCACCTGCAGCTTTCAAAGTGGGGAATAGGATCCTTCTTATTCCCTGTTTGCAAAGCTGGAGGATTTTTCAGAAGTGGGGAATAGGATCCTTCTTACTCCCCATTACTGAAGCTTCAAAAGCATTAGAAGGAAGGACCTTTCTTCCCCAAGCCTGTTACCTAACACATTTGCTGCTCCCCTCTGAGAAATGCCCCCTGCACTCTGGGGGCAAGTCTTGTCTTCTGCTCTTAGGAAACGTTTTAGAAGGCTCCTCCAATATGGAGCAGGGTTAGGTTGCTGAGCAGACCTCAAGCCCATTGCCTAACCTGTTTGCTGTTCCCTTCTGAGAAATGGGCCCACACTTTGGGCTTGAGACAGATTGTTACGTGACCAGTAGGCAAAAAGAGATGGAAGTGTTGCTCAGAAGCTGTAAGGTTTCTGGATGAATGGTTTCTGTTACTGAACCAAAGGCAGCAAGTCAATCCCAAAAAATATACAAGTCTCAAGTCAAGTCGAGTCAGTGCATCATTTATGGCCAAGTCAAGTCCGACTCGAATCACTGAAGTGACTTAAGTACGACTTGAGTTCGAGTCCATCCACTCAGGTCTACATCGCTGATCCTCTGTATTTGGAAATGCGTTTACCAAGAGAGTTAGACCAAAGCCTAGGCAAATCTGGAGTACGTGCTACTCAAAAAGCAACAGGATCGCAGGAAAATCTGTTCCACAGTGAATGGATGAGATTTTTTTAAATGCCCAGCAGAGATTGCCTCAGTGACGTTTCAATCCCATATATGAGAGGTTCAATAAAATCTATGGCAACTTGGCTAAGGATTTTGTTTTTACTATAGTTAGTCCTGTCTTATGCAATGGGAGAGGAAGCAAAAAAAAAATTAAATTTTGGAAGAGAATCAAGCCAGAAATTAACATGTTTAGCCTGATTCCCACTTCACCATTTAATTCCCATGGAATCTATTACCATGTGTCATTTTAAGTGTTTTTATGATTTTCTATCCTTTTAATGTTTTTTCTAACTGTTTCAGTTGTTTTTAATGTGTCTCTTGTTTTTTAATGTGTATTTATTGTTGGAAGATGCCTTGGGTCCCAATTCCAGGAGAAAGGCAGCCTACAAATACAATAAATAAATAAATAAATAAATAAATAAATAAAAAATGCATATCATTTTTCCACCCACTGATAATATGGCATGATATGGATTTGTTCCTTATGGATGCTGACATTGAGATATTTATCACTTCAGTATCCTGTTCTAGAACAGCCGTTCTCAAACTTTGGTCCAAGATGGTAAAAGATATTGAAAGCAAGTCCATATAGGGAAAAGGTTTAGGCAGCTTGGTATGTTTAGCTTGAAGAAGACAAGATTGAGAGGTGACCTCATAACCATCTTGAAAGATCTGAAGGGACGTCACGTAGACCAAGGGGGCCCTAGCACAATTGAAGGGGGTCACAGTCTGAAAAGGGTAAGAAGGAAAGTTGCAGTTCGACACCAAAACCAGTACACATGCTGACATAAAACAAGGGCAAAGATTTGCCAGGGACGGGTCAAAGCAGAGTGGCTCAGACAGCAAGTCTGGGAATAGCACAGAAGATGGGATTCTGGGCATATGCCCAAAGTACTACATCCAAAGAACAGTCATCCCTCCACATTCACTAGGGTTAGGGGCACAGGACCCCCATGAAAGTAGAAACCCATGGATAACTCTAGGCCCTCCCAAACCATGTTTAACACATAAGAAAGTATGATCACCATATTCAACCCATTGTGGATTCCTTTGAGGCATCAGGGTTCCTTCACAAGGCAGAAGTGGGTGGCTGGTGGGGCTCACTGCCATCTCCACTGCTGCCCCACACCATTTGTAATAGGGACTTACAAGCCTCATTCACAGTTTCTCAGTCTCACAAGGCTTGCAGTTCCTATTAAAAATGTCACAGGGAGGCAGCAAAGGTGGCAGCAAATAACCTGTGAATAATCAAATCCACAAAAGTGACACCCGCAAATGTGGAGGGCAGACTGTACAACGATTTTCTGGGATCGAAGTTAGGCTTTATATACTCTATTTCCTACCCTGAAGGAGTATGTGTAAACAAAACAGTAATTGCTTTCTCACAGGGTTGACAAAGTTATCTGGAATGGGCTGATTGCCTTAACTCTAGGTGACAAAACATTGGTGGGTGTCCTGACAATCTCTTAATGTTTGGACGGATAGGGGGACATAGAGAAGATTTCCATAGGGCAGGGTTATAAGATGTTGGTCTCTGATTGCTTCACTTGGGCAGTTTCACTCCTCATGGTATGTGGACGTGCTGCACGGGGCTAGTGTTATTGAAAGGGTTACCTGAAACCCATCAGCGTTGGGTTTTTCCACCTAATCCTTCCTGAACTGGTGACCTGGCCATGTCTGAGGTCATCCTGACCAGACAACATGCTTCTAGCCAGTGTGCTTTCAAACATATTTTCTGGTCATAAATATCCAATAAACCTAATATTCCCCACTAATCACACTATCCTACAGGATGGGGGCATAAGGTATGGTAGCAGTGGGTTCCATGACCAAGCAGGGAATTGAGCCCTGGTCTCTACACCATGCTAGCTTTATCTTATAGTAAAACTATTTTACTCTCCTGCACAACTGGGTCCAAGAGGGACCCAGGTGTACAATTAACAATCTTACCAGCCTCCTCATCAACTCCCCAGATCCCCAGTGGAAATTATTGTGCCACGCCGCTTTAATAACACCTCTGAGCATGCCAGGGGAAGATAATTGGTGCTCCTCTGAAGTCCATTCCCTTAGGAATTGCCTGCCTCCAATTATGTTCCCGCCTCTGAGCAGATGCTTTCGTGCCTGCCCAGAGGCCTCATTAAATTCTGTAAAGTTTTATCAGAAAACTTTTGCAGCTCTGGGGATCTTTGGAGGAGGAGTGGCCAGAGTTTTCCTCGTTAGAGCCTTGATCACATGCTCCGGCCACCAGGGATTAACTAATGAGCCATGCTTTAATGGCACGCGAGGTGGGAAAATAAGAATCTTGACAGTACTGTTGAAGAAGGAAGATTCCTATCTGCAAATGATTTTTAAGCAGAAATACCAACTTTTCTTCCTGTCTTCTGTGCCTCTGCCGTTAACAGCAACTTGCTCTGCTGACGCAAACTGGGAATAAGCACCAGAATCCTATATGACCTGCTACATTACATAAATTTACATATCGTTGTTGTGTGCCTTCAAATTGTTTCTGACTCACAGTGACCCTATC
Source organism: Ctenosaura bakeri (assembly GCA_948474755.1). Lineage (NCBI taxonomy): Eukaryota > Metazoa > Chordata > Lepidosauria > Squamata > Iguanidae > Ctenosaura > Ctenosaura bakeri. The sequence continues at coordinate 178,470 of CAOLHI010002713.1, read as the reverse complement.
ACAGGGTTTTCTGGGGCTGAGAGTGTGTGATGTGCCGAAGGTCACTCCGTGGGTTTCCACAGTTGAGCAGAGAATCCAACCACAGTATCCAGGACCCTAGTCCAAGGCTCAAGCCCCTGGCTAGATCACACAGTGTGCATCATGCACTAATTTGCATTGTACACTGATATGCATCAGGCAGTTTCCCATTTCTGTTGCTTTGTAACAGCAGCCCTCTACTAGATACGGACATTATGCAACTGTGCAATTCTAATTCCTGCAGATATAAGTCCACAGACGAAAATGTAAGACCCCAAAAGGATTCCAGTCAAGATTTCTTAATTCCATGATGAGAGGAGCTTTGCTTGGCTATTCCACTGCGCCACAGCTGGGCAACAGATGTTGTTGAGCTGCATCTCCTAGCATCCCCCCCATTGGGCAAGCTGCCTAAGGCGGCTGAGCATTGGAGTCGACAGCTAAAGAGCCACTTTCCCAGCTGCTCTATACTTGAAATGTAGAAAATAGCAAGCTGTTAAAAGCACAAACACGCCAGTAGAAAGGCATTGCCTCCCACTAAAAAACCCCCCAAAAACAACATATTCTACCCTCCCCAATAAAATTTCTTTGAGATCTCACATTTCTAGCATTGCAAGGAGTGAGATATTGAAAATCATTCACACTGAGAACTCTTCTGTGTGTTTGCATTCCCTTGGTCACCTTGCCTGCCCCTTTTCTTTGAACGCCTAAACTATTTGTACACGCTCAGTTGAAATTTTAAGATATTGAAAGGCTAGAAATTCAGGGACCGAAACATGATTTCATAGGTGAGGCAGAATTATTTTTTGAGGGGGCGTTGTTCTCAGTCCCCCTCCTCATAGCCAGCACCCTGGAACAGGCTAAGCTATTTTTCCCCCTAACTAACTGCAACTGGAAATCTCATTTATGATTTACCCAATGATACTTTTTTTTAAAGGAACCTCCTGTAGCCCAGCCTTAAAAAGTATCTCATTTCCAGCAAGGATTCTCATCTGAACAGGTTCTCCATTCTTTCAGTTTTGCAACTAGCTCCTCTGACTGGAAAGAGAATTATAGATTTATGGTCTCATCTTAGATCTAGCAAGGACAGAAAAAGGAAAATAGGGGACATCACATTCTCCTCTTTCTCTAGAAGAAGCTTGCTATTCAGCAAGTGAATCCTCTAGTGGTCTAGAGGGAATAATTATAACCATCTGCTACTATCTGCAAGCGGCAGTGACTCAAACAGCTTTTAAAGAAACAGCTGCAGGGCCTGATTCAAAATGTGAGAGTCCTCCTATTTGTTTTATTTTTAAAAACACCAAAAGGATGTGTTTGCCCCCTTAAAATGATTTCCAAAGCATCTGCCAACCTGTAAAACAAGCAGGAAGAAGAGCAAAATATCCGCATTTAAAACACTTGTGATTTTGCAAAAAGGGAATCAGAGGCACTCGGATTTAAGAGCAAGCAAACACACCATCAGCACGGAAAATTAAAGAAGCTAGTACAAAAATATGCACACTAAATCCCTTAGGCTATTTCCGCACTAGACTGTTATAGCGCTATGATTCCACTTGCAACATCCTATGGAATCCAGGGGTTTGCAGTTTCTGGCCCCTCCCGAAACTGCAAACCCCAGGATTCCATAGGATGTTGCAAGTGGAATCATAGCGCTATAACAGTCTAGTGTGGAAATGGCCCATATTGGCTATTATAAGTGGGAAAAAATGTGAACTGGGTGATGAAAGGCAGCAGTTCATGGTTATGACACTTTCATATGTGTGTGTGTATATATGTACACGTACATACTTATACACACATGTATCACATTTATACCAAGAGCCTCTGAGTCATTTGGTCATTAGTCACTTTCTAATCATGATGCCAATATTTCAACTACCCACTGTTGCTATGCTCAATTAGGATTGCCAACCTTTCCACCAGCTTCTGAGCTTGTGTATGTCAATCTAAATCACCTTTCCCAAGTGGAAAGACATCCCCATTGGAGAGGTTTAGGTTGGCAAAAAGGCAAGGAGGGTGATGATAGAGATTTGTAAAATGGTACACGGAGTGGAGAAGATAAACACACACAGCCAAAGCCTCTTTAATAGCATTGGTACTTGTGGTTGTTTTATGATATTAATTGGCAGGGGAGATTCAGCACAGATATAGCAAAGCACATTTTAACTCAGTGCACGGTTAGGTTGTGGAATGCTCCGCCACAAGATATGACTGGTATCATTTGCCTTAGAGGGTGTTAAAAGGGTATGACAGAGATTCAGGGGTAAAGGTGGGGAAAACTATGGTTATCCCGGTATTGCCGAACTACAACTCTCCCGGTATTGCCGAACTACAATTGCCCTGGCTGATGGGAAATGAAGTCCAAGAACATCTGAAAATCCCCCAGTTCCACAGTGCTATGAACTAACTATTAATAATAAAGGTGAGAACAACACTGAGAAACCATGGAGACCGAGGCCATTTCTGCACTAGCCTGTTATAGCGCGATGATTCCACTTTCAACATCCTCTGGAATCCTGGGGTTTGCAGTTTCGGGAGGGGCCAGCCGGTCCCTCCCGAAACTGCAAACCGCAGGATTCCAGAGGATGTTGAAAGTGGAATCATCGCGCTATAACGGACTAGTGCAGAAATGGCCTGACAGTGGGAAAGGACTGCTGTCTTCATTTCCTACTCATAGGTTCCCCAGAAGGCCCATTGTAGGGAAAAGCGTGCTGGCCAAGACAGATCCTGTCTCCTTCTGTATAAAGCAAGAATGGAGTCTATGTAGATGTTGTTGGATTGCAGCTCCCATCATGCCCTTAGCTGTACTACCCAGGGCAGGTGGCAGTTCTGCTCTAACATCTGGAATGGGACTATTTTTAAGATTTCACATGTGCTGCTATTAGCAATGATTGCAGTTTGTCAATTATGCATCCGCTGCTGCTTACACCAAAAGCGGAAGAGCAAAACCAGATCAAACCAAATCTGGCAACTTTTCTCCATTAGGCTCTTGTGGGGAAAAGCAGGGTGTCTTCTCCCATGCAGCTTTAAGGCCTGGTGCAACCCTTTACATAACGTCTACAGCACCAGGTTTTTTTTTAGTTTTGTTATAGCAGATGGTTTTAAACTTTAAAAAAATGCTTTAAATATTTTCTATTGTACCAGAGTCCCATCCACGCTACAGCATTATAAGCAATACAATTCCACTTTAACAGCCCTGGTTTGACTCTATGGAATCATGGGGGTTGGCAGTTTAGGGAGATGCATTAAGAATTATCAGCTCCAGTGCATCACTAAACCTCAGGATTCCCTAGGATGGGATTATGGCAGTTAAAGTGGAATCATAGCACTATAAACCTGTAGTATGAATGAGCCCCTCAGATCATAGCCTCCCCCCTCTCCTCAAAGAATCGTGGGAATATCTGTAGTTTATCAATGATGCTGAAATCTCTGCTAGAGAAATGGAGACTTTTTTTTTTTCTGAGAACTGCAGTTCCCACGATCCTCCAGGGAAGGGCAATGGTTAATATCGCTGCTTCAGTCTGTACCTTAATTGCCTTCCTTCATTACCTAGAGATGGAACTGCTAGAACAGGATGATGCGTGTTTAATTATCCCCAAAGCCCTATCAAAGCTCTTGCTCAACTTAAAATTCTCTTGGGTTGTGCAATCTAATTGCCTCTTGTTGTGATTGTGGAAGAGAGGAAAGAGAAAATGTGAATCTGCAACCTTGCAATGAAGAGTAGCTCTTTATTTTTAGCATGTAATTGAATTCAGCAGTGCTTCTTACAAGTGATACAGATCAGCTGAAACAAATAGCACAGATGCTGAGTCTTAGCTCATTTCCGCACTAGACTGTTATAGTGCTCTTATTCCATTTTCACCATCGTATGGAATTCTGGGGTTTGCAGTTGAGAGGCCTCTCCGTAAACTGCAAACCCCAGGATTCCATAGGATGTTGAAAGTGGAATAATAGCACTATAACAGTCTAGTGCAGAAGTGGCCTGAATCTAGATAGGCACCAACATTCTTGGCATGCCTACTAGTTGTGATAACAATACAAATAAAAGATATAAGGAATCCAAACCATAACATAAAAAGAATTTTAAATTATAAACTGGAGTGCGTGAAATGTGCAGTCTCAAAAGTACTATGGGATTCCTTTATACCATTTTATGATGAAACTGGCGAACACAGCTATGTCTTTGAATAATAGAAATGTCTGATACCAATGGTGTTTGTGTGTTAGTCAAGAGGAGAGTAACCTCCGACCCCCCCCCCAATGTTCTGAACTGTGGGTCCCATCACCCATTACCAATGGCTCTACTGGCTTGGATTCTGAGCTTTGAAATACAAGACATCTGGAGAGGCCAAAATTCCTGAACAAGTGGTTTGGGCACAGACAGCTTGTGCTCAGAGCCAAAGAAAAGAGGGTGCCCCAGTACAAAATTTCAGGATTGCACCCTCCCTTTCCTCTGCTTGAACCATGAGTCACCCCCAGATTTGTGATCAAAACTGCATGCCCAAATTGTATGCTGAAGTCGTGAATGATATCCTCCGGCTGCCCTGATTTGACAAAAACAGTCCCAATAAATCCTTTGCCATCCCACTTTTTCAGCTGATTTTAAAATGCCCCAGTTTCTCTCTCCTTTTCCAGCTTTCCACCTTTGTCTCCAATTTATTTCCGTAGCAAACTGAGTTCAAGGTGCCAAAGTAGTTTGCACTGAGTTAATTCAGCAAAAAGGAGAAGACAAAAGGGGGCAAAATCTTGCCCTTCGCAGTACGCTCTGGCAAAAGCAAATTGCTGCAGTCTCTCCTAGTTTGTGTGGTCTTCTTCACTATTAATGTTTGCCAATTGATTATAACTGATGTTGTTTGGCCAACCAGGTCCCAGTTTTCACCTATGAAATGTTGGAATGGATGATGAAGTGTACCGTGAAAGCAAATGTAAACAACTGGAGTGGAAAGTGTCTAAAACACATAACTAAGAAAATGGAATTTTTCCACTCCATCTCCCAGAATCTTCAGGGAAATTGGGGATTGTAGCCCCCCAAAATGGTGTTTCTGAGCTCTGGAAATTCCTTCTTTGGATCCAGTTTAGGGCAAGACCTGATGCATACATTTAGCCGCACAGAAAGATGTTTGCTCAGATTCTTTCCCTAAGCCCCAAGAGAGAGGTAATGAGATAATGGAAACCGGTTTACCCTTGACAATTTGTTTGGCTAGCCCTAGCTGGCAAAGAGACATTTTTCTCAGCCACCCGTATTACAGCATTTAATACCCAGGCGGATGCTGGCAATCTTGAGTCATGCAGGCCTGGACCTGCCTTTGCAAATAATGCTCACTGGCCATGACAACTCTGGAATCCTGAGTAAATTGCTCAGCCTTGTGTATGACTTTGGCACAAGCAGGTGGCAACTTCAGGGGAGGTCTCTAGCCGGTTCAGTCTCTGAGGTTTCCTCACCGGCTCCCCTCCTGCATCTCTAATTGGGATAATGGCAGGCCTGGGAGGCAATTGAATTGTTCAGCAGACGGACCACAGTGCAAAGTCGGCATTCTAGTCATGGTGCAACTGTTGGCACATCAGGCCCCAGTGTGGTTGAATGCAGGGTCTGATTTTTTTTGATAGCAACATTTCTAACCCCTTGAACCGCAAAACCACATCCTTGTTGGGAAAATTGTCTAGCTGACTCTTTCTTCCATTAGTACACAGGAGGGCAAAGTGGTCCTTGGGACCCCCAAATGTTGCCCCTTAAGCCCTCCAAAGCCCCCAGACTATTTTTTTTTAGCTTCAGGGTGATTTCCAGACAATTTTTTTTGTCCCCATACCACCCAAAATGTGCCCAGACCACAGTGGTTTGCTTCTCCAAACTGCAAAAGCCCCCCCAAACCTCCCCAAGGTACACCATAAGTCTAGAAAATCAGTCAAAGTGGTGGTCAGAAGGAACACCATAAATTAATTGAGTGCTAACTGTTTATGCGCTTTGAAATCATTTTGCCGCAAGTGAAGCAAGACAGGATGAAAAGGGAAAGTGGGAGGAGGAGAGAAAAAACATAGGGTCAGGGATGATGTGAGCTGCAATCCAGAATACATGGAAGATACCACATAAGGGAAAGTTGTCTATACCAACTGACAGTGGGATTTTACTGGTCTCATTAAATTGTGTTCCACTCTTTGATCAGTTCTTCTTGCCTACAGAGGCTCTCTTGGGACCGCTCACACATGTGTGCTGCTTGTAAAGGGGAGCGGAGATGTTAAACTGGTTTAGAGACTTTGCGAGCAACGCGCACATTCGGTCAGTCGCATGTGCGCCTCCATAAGTCCTTCACGCTCCCTGTGGTATTGTACATGGATTCCTTTTTTCAGCAATTTCCTTTTTCTGACAGTGCTCCAGTCCCTAAAATAAGTGGGGGAAGCCTGGAGTAGCATCAGCTGTGTTGTGGGATAAATAGACACACCTGCATTGTATCTGTTCCTCACAGACAATAATGTTGCATTAAGCATACCAATGTTCCATTAAGCATAAACATACCTTACAGTTGCTTTGAATCACAGGATGATAGAATCTTAGGCCATTTCCGCACTAGCCTGTTATAGCACTATGATTCCACTTTCAACATCCTATGGAATCCTGGGGTTTGCAGTTTCGGGAGGGGCCAGCTGGCCCCTCCCGAAACTGCAAACCCCAGGATTCCATAGGATGTTGAAAGTGGAATCATAGTGCTATAACAGGCTAGTGCAACCCCAGGATTCCATAGGATGTTGAAAGTGGAATCATAGCGCTATAACAGGCTAGTGCGGAAATGGTCTTAGAGTTGGAAGGAGGAGCAAGGGTGATCTTGCCCAACCATCTGCCATGTAGGAATACACAACTAAAGCATCCCTGAAAAGATGCCCCTCCAACTTCTGTTTAAAGAGCTCCGAAGAAGGAAATTCCAACCTCGTCCCACTCATCCTAAGGCCGTCTATGTCAGTGTTAAACCGTTCTTAGAGTTAAGAAGTTGTTCCTAATCACTTAGGAAGTATCTCTTTCCTGGTACAATCGGCCTCCATATCCATGGATTCTGTGTATCCGTGGATTCAACCATCCACGGTTTGAAAATATTAAATAAAGAAAGAAGTTACAAAAAGCAAACTTTGGTTTTGCAATTTTACGTACGGGATGCCATTTTACTATGCCATTGTTTATCATGGGACTTAAGTATCCATGGATTTTGGTGCACACAGAAGGACCTGAAACCAAACTCTAGCGGATACTGAGAGTCCACTGTAATTTGAATCCATTGGTCCATGTCCTAATATCTGTAGCAGCAGAAAACAATCTTGCTCCATTTTGTTTAGGACATCCTTCCAGATGTGTAAAGATGGCTGTCATGTCATATCAGTCTTCACTTTTCCAAGCTAAATATATTCCTTTGAGGGTATATTTAATTCAGAAATGCAGAGCAGAAGTTTTAATCTCTACACACAGAGAGTTTGTGTTGCTGTTCCAGTCAAAAAATCCTCCCCTGATTGCCATTGCATTAAAATAATTAACCGTAGAAGATGTGATGGGGAAGCTAGAGGTCATCTAATCTGACCTCAACTCCAGTCAGGATGCGATACACAGCATCCTCGAAACCCTCAAAGGCCCGTCCATAAACTGCAAACCCCAGGATTCCATAGGATGTTGAAAGTGCAATAATAGCACTATAACAATCTAGTGCGGACATGGCCCCTGTTTTATATAGTGAAGTAAATTTCTCTCTGCTTTCTGACACCACCTCTAATGAACATTGCCACAGAATGAAAGAAGGCTTTGCTTTTTTAAAGAAAAAGCTTTGACTTTGCTTTTTTAAAGAAAGAACCTTGTATCTAACCATAACTGATAGGAGGGGAGAGACAAGAGTGTGCAGGAATGAACAGGAATAATGAAGGAAATGAAGGGGAGAAATAGCAATAAATCTGGAAATCCCAAAGAGAAAATACCTTGAAATAAAACAGAATTGAAAAATAGAAGATTAGAAGCACACTTTAAATATAAGTCATTAAGTTACACGTGCTAATTTTAATTATATATTTAATTGGAAGTATAGATAACCTGGCTTGCAAGATATACAGCACTTTCAGATGTAGCCAAGATAGAGCACTTAATTTTCTTTTAAGGCACACCCTCCAGTCTGCAAATCTTTTATGCTGAAGCAACACATGTTGGTGCTTCTTAGGACTGGGTTAGAAAGAACTCTGCACATGTTCCAGGGTACTCTTTACTACTTCTTTTATTATCTATTTATTGCACATCACTTCAGACTAAGTAAGTATTTTAGAAGCTCTTGCGCTGTGCTTGTGAACAGAAAGCAGCTACTACTTGTGTTGCCTAGTGTATTGTACATTAATTCATAGAATCATAGAATCATAGAAATGTAGAGTTGGAAGAGACCCCAGGGGCCATCCAGTCCAACCCCCTGCCATGCAGGAACATCCTCAAAGCACTCCCGACAGATGGCCATCCAGCATCTACTTAAAAACCTCCAAAGAAGGAGACTCCATCACACTCCGTGGAGGCAGCATATTCTACTGTTGGACAGCTCTGACCGTTAGGAAGTTCTTCCTGAGGTTCAGGTGGAATCTCCTTTCCTGCAGCTTGAATCCATTGCTCCTTGTCCTGGTCTCTGGAGCAGCAGAAAACAAGCCCTCTCCTTCCTCTACATGGCATCCCTTCAAATATTTAAACATGGCTATCATGTCCCCTCTTCACCTTCTCTTCTGCAGACTAAACATACCCAGCTCTCTAAGTCTATCCTCATAGGGCTCATCAAATTCATGGCTTCCAGGCCTCTCACCATTTTGGTTGCCCTCCTCTGGACTTGCTCCAGCCTGTCAATATCCCTCTTGAATTGGGGTGCCCAGAACTGGACACAGTATTCAAGATGAGGTCTAACCAAAGCAGAGTAGAGTGGTACCAGTACCTCCCTCAATCTAGACACCATACTCCTATTGATGCAACCAAGAATCACGTTGGCTTTCTTGGCTGCCGCATCACACTGCTGACTCATGTTCAGCTTGTGGTCTATGAAGACTCCTAGATCCCTTTCACACGTACTGCTATCCAGCCACGTGTCCCCCATCCTATATTTGTGGATTCCATTTTCAATACCTAAGTGTAGGACCTTACACTTCTCTCTGTTGACTTTCATTTTGTTCACCTTGGCCCAGCTCTCCAATCTATCCAGGTCCTTTTGAATTTTGATCCTGTCCTCTGGCGTATTAGCAACCCCTCCCAACTTGGTGTCAACTGCAAATTTGATGAGCATGCCCTCTATTCCTTCATCCAAGTCATTGATAAAAATATTGAACAGCACTGGACCCAGGACAGAACCCTGTGGCAAATTACATTTATATTTCTTCTGGTGAGTTTACAGAAGCATATATAGCTTTTGTCTTCACAACAACCCTGTAAGGTAGGCCAGACTGTTGAAGAGTGAATAGTTCATGTTCCCTCCCATGAGTTTAAAGGGTGAATGAGGATTTCAACCTGCATCTCCCAAGTTCCAAAGCAACATTCCGAGAACCGCAAAATACTGATTTTTGTTTTGAGCATGAGCTGATCATTATTTATCTCAATTGATATTGTGTGCGTGTGTGTCTGAAGAGACACAAGTCAGTGTAGATGTTCAAAAACTGCTAAAGTCAAAGCACTCCAGTGTGACATCTCAGAAACATGTTTGCACTAAAGTAATCCCTATGGAGTTCAATAAGACTTACTCACATGTAAGTTTCACACGCATTAACAATTCATAATATGAAACATGGAGCTTTTTTTCCCCCCGGGAACCAACCTTTTATTTTTAAAAGGTAAGTTGAAAGAGTCCTTCTTCAAGAAAAAAAAGAAATCGAAGGAAATATTGCACCAAGTAGAAGGGGAAAAAATCAAGAGCAATAATAATAATAATAATAATAATAAAAAATTTATTTGTATCCCACCTCTCCACATGGATCGAGGCGGCGAACAGCATGAAATACATTTTACATTAGAAGACATTAAAACCATACCCAGTCCTCCCCACCCACCAACGCAGCTAAAACCAACCCTCTAAAACACATAACAATTAACAATTAATTCACTATTAAAAGAACAGCAGGACAATTGATGGGAGGCAGTGGAAGTACTAGTACAATAACCATCGAATGACAAGCACTGAGGAGCCTTCCAGAATTTTGTAAAAGGTGAAATCTCAGCAGTTCCAAACAGGAAAGTTTGAGCAATTTTTTAAAATAGTGCAAAATATGCAGGGCTCGTCCGGGATTTGAACCCGGGACCTCTCGCACCCTAAGCGAGAATCATACCCCTAGACCAACGAGCCATCTGGCAAAAAGGGTTTGGTGTAAGATTCTATACTAACTTCAATCATCATATGCCACGTTGAATTGCAGGACATTAGCCGTCCTATTGACTGTGTAGCCCTTGGCGCCACCTAGTGTTGCCTGAAAAGTAACTTCTTGGTTAAGAGGAGTTTTGTTCCTTTTGGGGAGAAAAAGGCCATTTCCGCACTAGCCTGTTATAGCGCTATGATTCCACTTTCAGCTTCCTATGGAATCCTGGGGTTTGCAGTTTCTGCAAACCCCAGGATTCCATAGGATGTTGAAAGTGGAATCTGCAAACCCCAGGATTCCATAGGATGCCGAAAGTGGAATCTGCAAACCCCAGGATTCCATAGGATGCCGAAAGTGGAATCTGCAAACCCCAGGAATCCATAGGATGCCGAAAGTGGAATCTGCAAAACCCAGGATTCCATAGGATGCCGAAAGTGGAATCTGCAAACCCCAGGATTCCATAGGATGTTGAAAGTGGAATCTGCAAACCCCAGGATTCCATAGGAAGCCGAAAGTGGAATCTGCAAACCCCAGGATTCCATAGGATGCCGAAAGTGGAATCTGCAAACCCCAGGATTCCATAGGATGCCGAAAGTGGAATCTGCAAACCCCAGGATTCCATAGGATGCCGAAAGTGGAATCTGCAAACCCCAGGATTCCATAGGATGTTGAAAGTGGAATCTGCAAACCCCAGGATTCCATAGGAAGCCGAAAGTGGAATCTGCAAACCCCAGGATTCCATAGGATGCCGAAAGTGGAATCTGCAAACCCCAGGATTCCATAGGATGCCGAAAGTGGAATCTGCAAACCCCAGGATTCCATAGGATGCCGAAAGTGGAATCTGCAAACCCCAGGATTCCATAGGATGTTGAAAGTGGAATCTGCAAACCCCAGGATTCCATAGGAAGCCGAAAGTGGAATCTGCAAACCCCAGGATTCCATAGGATGCCGAAAGTGGAATCTGCAAACCCCAGGATTCCATAGGATGCCGAAAGTGGAATCTGCAAAACCCAGGATTCCATAGGATGCCGAAAGTGGAATCTGCAAACCCCAGGATTCCATAGGATGTTGAAAGTGGAATCTGCAAACCCCAGGATTCCATAGGATGCCGAAAGTGGAATCTGCAAACCCCAGGATTCCATAGGATGCCGAAAGTGGAATCTGCAAACCCCAGGATTCCATAGGATGCCGAAAGTGGAATCTGCAAACCCCAGGATTCCATAGGATGCCGAAAGTGGAATCTGCAAACCCCAGGATTCCATAGGATGCCGAAAGTGGAATCTGCAAACCCCAGGATTCCATAAGATGTTGAAAGTGGAATCTGCAAACCCCAGGATTCCATAGGATGCCGAAAGTGGAATCTGCAAACCCCAGGATTCCATAGGAAGCCGAAAGTGGAATCTGCAAACCCCAGGATTCCATAGGATGCCGAAAGTGGAATCTGCAAACCCCAGGATTCCATAGGATGCTGAAAGTGGAATCTGCAAACCCCAGGATTCCATAGGATGCTGAAAGTGGAATCTGCAAACCCCAGGATTCCATAGGATGCTGAAAGTGGAATCATAGCGCTATAACAGGCTAGTGCGGAAATGACCTTTAAAGTCAATGAAATGATGGAACTGAAGAGATATATTGAGAATAATTGGGCAAAGATTTGCCACGAAGAATAATCAATACGAGATGATAAGAGAAGATAATTTAAAAAAAAAGCTTGATAGCTGAAGATAACAAATAGTTTTGGAATAAGTAATGTTGCGGCCGGTCAACAATCTTATAAATTTATAGAGGTAATAGATAAAAGGGAGAAAGGATTAACCGAGTAAAAGAAAGAAGGAAGGGAAAGATAACGAGATGGAGAAAAGGATCTAAAGCAGAGAAGATTCTTCTGAGTAAAATATACAGTAAAGATATAATAATGATTGGATAACAAGCATGATAGACATTACCTATATCTTTTTATTATAGATGATATAAGATTGTTTTGTTTTAATTCTGTTTTTAATTTGTTTTAATAACTAATGTGTTTTAGGGGGACAGAAGGGTTGCTGGGTGGGGAGGATGGGGTACGTTTTAATGTTTTAATGTATTTGTATATTTTTGTAATGCCCCCTCAATCCACTGGGAGAGGCGGGATAGAAATAAATTTTATTATTATTATTATTATTATTATTATTATTATTATTATTATTATTATTATTATTATTATTTTTTTACAATATATTGCTGGAATGAAAATAAGTAGATAGAACGTTGAGTATATAGATAATTATTGTTAATAATTAATTATTAATTACTGTTAAATCCTCAAAGGCCCCTCCCTAAACTGCAAACCCCAGGATTCCATAGGATGTTGAAAGTGCAATAATAGCACTATAACAATCTAGTGCAGAAATGGCCCGTTTTATATAGTGAAGTAATACATTTCTTTCTGCTTTCTGACACCACCTCTAATGAACATTGCCACAGAATGAAAGAAGGCTTTGCTTTTTTAAAGAAAAAGCTTTGGCTTTGCTTTTTTAACAATTATATTATTATATATCATCCATAAGTATATAGATAATATAATTAATTTTTTAATAATGTTTTTATGCAATCAGAAAAATGAATATGACAATTGAAATATGTATGTTGATATTTGTTGTTGTTTTTAATAAAAAGAAATTTTAAAAAAAGAAATACAGCAGATCGCCTAAAAAATTCAACCTACGCAGTCCAAAATGCATGTTTTTGCGTATTTATAGCATCATCTGCTTTTGAATCCAATAAACAGTGCTCCTCTCGTCTTGCAAACATCCACTTTCTATTTGTTTAAATTTGAATTAATGAAATTTGAATTGAGCTCCTGCTGAAGGGGGTTGCTTAAAGTTCCCTATCTCCTGCTCAGTCCTTCCTACTTGAAAGATCCAGAGCTGATTTACCAGCAGGAGTGCTGCCTTTCTTTCTTACAGGCTCTCCTGTGCCGTGAGTATGTGTAATAGGTGGAAATCCAACAGGTGAAGCTCCCAGCAAGACAGGGAGAGTGCAAGCTGAACCTGTTGAATTACTACCTCCTATCAGGACTCATATTAGGATCAGAGGCCATTTGTTTCTCAAGGCCAGTTGCTGGGGGAGATGTGGGCAAGTTTGCTTTCATATCCCATTTCTGGGCTTCCTATTGTGGAATTTGGTTGCCCACTATAGAAACTGAATGCCAGACTAGGCAGGCTGCTGGCCTGACCCAGTGCAGCTCTTCTTATGTTTTTACACACAGCTTCCCTTACCAATTCACACATACAGGATTCATTGGGGACCTCAGGTTTCCCAGCCTATTGAAAATGTATTTCCTAGCTGGGGAGCAAAAGAACTACATAAAACTCATGTGTTCACACGTGTGTTCCAAACCTTAGAAGAGAAAAATTATTTTACACCTCAGGTTTAGCAAACCCATATTGGGGTGGGAGGATCTTGCACCTCAGGTTTAGCAAATGCATTTTACACATACAAAGGAAACTTATTAAAATATGATGCTCCAACTTGTCCTTGTGTGACTTAAGGTGATCCCAAAGCAAACCTGTCATGGGAGTTTCTTGGAAGTATTTGTTCAGAAGGGGTTTACCATTGCCTTCCCTTGAATGTGACTTACTTGAAACCACTCAGTGTGTTTTAATGACCATAGGGGGTTTCAAACCCTGGTCCCACAGAGATCTAGTCCATCACTCAGACCTCTCAACAAGTTGAGATATCCTGGGCTTCTTCTCATCCAACAAGCTCAGGTCTTACGAGTGGTGCCAAGTGAGACCAGGAGGCAGTGGTGGGCATCTTCTAAGGGACAATTTTCCCCTTCCCTGGACTTTAAAAATAATAATAAAATTTACTTGTATCCCGCCTCTCCACAAGGATCGAGGCGGCAAACAACATAAAATACATTATACATTAAAAGACATTAAAAGACATTAAAAACATACCCAATCCTCCCACCCACCAGCCCACCTAAACCAACTCCTTAAAATACACAGCAATTAACAGTCCATCAATTACTATTAGCAAAGCAGCAAGGCAATAGATGGGAGGCGATGGAAATGCTAGTCTGGGAAGGCCTGTTGGAAGAGATCAGTCTCGACTGCTCTTTTAAAGCAGTCAAGACTGGTAACATGCTGGGTCTCCTTCGGCAGGCCATTCCATAGCTTGGGAGCGATAGGAGAGAAGATCCTCTGGGTAACCACAGCCAACCTAGTTCTGACTGGCTGCAGTAAATTCCTCCCAGAGGACCTTAGTGTGCGGGGCGGATTATATGGGAGAAGGTGATCCCGCAGGTAGGCTGGCCCCAAGCCACAAAGGGCTTTAAAGGTAATGACCAACACCTTGTACTGTGCCCAGAAACTAATAGGCAGCCAATGTAGCAACTTCAGAATTGGTGTTATGTGGTCAGTTTTAGGTCTTCCGGTGACCAATCTGGCTGCCCTATTCTGAACTAATTGAAGTTTCCAGACTAAGCACATGGGTAGCCCTATGTAGAGCGCATTGCAGAAGTCATGCCGTGAAGTTACCAGCGCATGCACCACTGTTTTGAGGTGTTCCAGCTCCAGGAAGGGGCGCAGTTTGCGTATCAGCTGAAGCTGATAGCAGGCACTCCTGGCCGCCGCATTGATTTGAGCTGTCATCTGAAGTGGCTAATCCAGGAGCACCCCCAAGCTGCGGACACAGTCTTTCAGGGGAAGTGTGACCCCGTCTAGGACTGGTTGACAAACCTCCATACCTGGGCTAGGGCCCGTAACAGCATCTGGATTCAGCTTCAGTCTTTCCTCATCCAGTCCATTACTTCTTCAAGACATTCATTCAGAGGCTTTAGCAGCCATAGTCCCACTCCTCTGACTCCTCATTCACCTCCAAAATTGGAAATTGTACCCCAGAAGGCTGTGGAGGGCATATTTGCCATTTTAATGCAAAACACTTCTCCACATCTTTGGCCAAAAGCCATTTTTCACAACAGGAAGTGACCAACCATCCACTTTGGACCCTTTTGCACAGTTAAGACTGCTGTGATTCCACCTTAGCTGCCATGGCAATGCCCTGCAGAATCTTGGGATTTGCAGTTTAGGGAGGGGTATTTAGAATGCACAACTAGAGAGCTCAAGTCCCTCACCAAACTAGAAATCCCACAATTCCACAGCATATCGCCAGGGCAATTAAAACGGATTCATCGTGCTGGAATGGTGCTGTGGGAAAGGGTCCTTTGCTTCATCGAACGGCTAGGTGTGGGGAATTCTGATTAAGAGCAAATTGCACCTCCCTCAGCCATCCGTTGCAACCTCTGGGGCAAGAACGAGCATCTAGGGCAGTTCCAGTAGCCAATTTTCTGTCCATGGGACCTCTGGGGCCAACATAAAAAAACACCACCAGTAACAACTAGAAACTGGTCTGAAATCCACTTTGGGTTTTGAAAAAAAATGAGTATTTATTTGATGTTCAGCAGTGGAAGAGAGTGGCCCTGCAGCCTGTTTAATAAGCAAATTACCACTTTTGGGTCCTTTCCGCACTACGTTCTTATAGCACGATGATTCCACTTTCAACCTCCTATGGAATCCTGGGGTTTGCAGTTTCGGGAGGGGCCAGGTGGGTTTAGAGCCCTCCGTGAGACTCTTGTGCTTTCAAATTTATTGGTGGCCAGCTGGCCCCTCCCGAAACTGCAACCCCCAGGATTCCATAGGAGGTTGAAAGTGGAATCATCGCGCTGTAACAGACTCGTGTGGAAATGGCCTTGGTTTTGTTCTAGGGCAGGAATTGGAAATGTGTGGGCAGCAGAAGTCAAAAGAGTTATTCAGAAACATGTTGGCCCCAAAATGCCCCACAAGTCCTCTTGGGGATGTGGGAGCATTTTCACCATGGTTCAGTGGGCATTTTAGGCTCAGAAGAAGCATTTTCAAAAAGGAAAAAAATGACTGGAATCTAGGGGCATGATTTGCCTTTTGTGGGCAGCATTTTTTCCCCTGGGGGCAAACGGTGACACTAATACACCACCCGTGGGCCACACTAGCATCTTATTTCTCACACTGGCCCAAAAGAGTTCTCCACGACAGCCACCCAGTGGGCAAAGAAGAAGGAAATCACTCCCCTCTGCAGTTGATTTTTTTTGCCATCAAATATAGAATCATAGAATTATAGAATCATAGAAATGTAGAGTTGGAAGAGACCACACAGGCCATCCAGTCCAACCCCCTGCCATGCAGGAACACCCTCAAAGCACTCCCGACAGATGGCCATCCAGCCTCTGCTTAAACACCTCCAAGGAAGGAGACTCCACTACACTCCGAGGCAGCAGATTCCACTGCCGGACAGCCCTGACCATCAGGAAGTTCTTCCTGAGCTTCAGGTGGAATCTCCTTTCCTGCAGCTTGAATCCATTGCTCCTTGTCCTGGTCTCTGGAGCAGCAGAAAACTAGCCCTTTCCTTCCTCTACATGGCATCCCTTCAAATAGATATTCAGTACAAAACCACAGTGGCTAACAAGACAACAATCCTCCAGGAATTGCAGGAATTCTTCTGATTATCCACTCTCGAAACACCGGAACAAAAAAGCGAGGGGAGAACAATGAGCAAAAGCAAAGTCAGGAACCCAGTGTAGTTTGGGGTAACTCGCAGGAGTCAAAGCTTGTTGAGTCACAGGATCAAAGTTTGTTTTCTGCTGCTCCAAAGACTAGAATGGAAATGAATGGATCCAAGTTACAAGAAAGAAAATTCCACCTAAACATTAGAGAAAAATTCTCGACTGGAAGAGCTAATTGACAATGGAATAGGCTGCCTTGAAGGGCTGTGGGCTCTCTTTGGAGGTCCTTAAACAGCGGGTGGATGGGTATCTCTCAGAAGCACTATAGCTGAGCATTCCTGCATGGCAGTGGGTTAGACTAGATGGCTCTTGGGACCCCTATCAATTCTTAAGATTCTATGAAAATACTGGGATGAATTAGTAAGGTTTGTGATGTCAACTACCACCAGGATTCCCTCTGTGTTTAGCTGAAATCACCAGAGAAACTGGGGAAGCAGGACAGTCCCCAGCACCCAGCAGCAATATTAGCATTGCAAGTTACCTCTGTTAGAAAGCAAACATGGAGGGGGGATGCAGAGGCATATCTAGGGTGGGGCAAGTAGGGTACCTGCCCTGGGCACCCATGCCAGAGGGTGCAAAAAAAGCTATACATTTAGGGGTGGGGTAGAGGTAGGAAGGTAGGGGCACAACTTCTATGCTTGCCCTAGGCACTGTTTACGCTAGATACACCACTGGTGGAATAGTTTTGGACCATTAGTTGAGGGCCGTTTGCCTTACAAAACACCCATCTCTGTAAGATACAGTTGGTCCTTCACTTTCACAGGTTTCCCTTTTGGGAATTTGATTGTTCACGAGTTTGTAGCTCCTCATCCACCCGCCATCCTATCTATCACCTCTTCCAAGAGCCTCACCTTCACACCCACAGGCCTAATTCCAGCATTTTGCAACCATCCAATTCAATCTGATTTTGAAAGCAGCCGCCACCGCTGATCAGAAGCTCCGTCTCCTTCCCCCTCCTGGCCTTCCCTCCATCTGACATTGTTTCAACAGATCCATCTCCTATTCTCTTTAGACACCTTCCCCCACCCCACCCCTTATCCAGCATTTAGAAGCCACACAACTCTGGGATTTTGAAGGCAGCTGCCTGGCGGTCCTCCACTTCCAGTAGGATCTTCCACCTCCAACAGGTAGGAGGTAGATCTGTTGAAACAGTGCAAGAGTTCTAGGAGGCATTTGCAGTTTTTCTACTTTCACAAGAACTCCCAACCCTAGGGAATGTGAAGACTGTAGTTTGGTATTCAACTTTTGATTGATTGAAGTGGTAGAATTGATGGTGCATTGATCTTGATCAATACAGTAACCTGATTTTTCGGGATGCTTCCTGACAAGGAAAGTAAGGGGGAACTGATACTTTTGAGTGCTTGCGCTTCCACATATACAAGGACAATAGCAATAGTTGTGGTAGTGGTAGAAAGTAACTTTGATAACTCAGTGTCTCAGTGCTTAAATCCTTTCTGCTCTAATGTCCACACTTATTTCCAAGCTCAAGGACTTGGGAGAGACAGTCTTGTTACTATACCCTACCAGCCCTCCTACAAGATATGCAATTTTTATAAATTGGACTTATTAATGACCAGAGAACATGATCAGAGGTCACGCTCAATGGAGACTTGTTTAGGGTCATGAAAGTTCAGATAGGATTATGTGATGGGTTTGTGCTAATCCCTACAGCACCTTTGGCTCTCGTAATTTTTGAATACGATGTAAGATGAACTGCCCAGATTGGTGAACAATCAGGGATCATCCCTCAATCTTACCCTATGGAGATCTTTGCTATATACCCTACCTGACCAAACATTAAGAGATGGTCATGAGTCCCATCAATGTTTCGTCACTCCAGAGTTAAGCAATCAGCCCATTCCAGACCCCTTTTCAATCCCATGGGAAAGCCATTACAGCTTTGTCAATGTAGCCCTTCCGGGTGTGAAATAGCGTATAAAAACTCTAGCCAATTGTAGTACATAGTGCATAGCACCCCAGAATGTCCTTCCTGTTCTACCCTCAGATGTAGTCTGAGTCCTTCCTGTGTGACCTTCTTCAGGACTGGTAACTATCACCCTTTCCACCCAATCTCTCTCTATCCAGCCTTTCTTGCCTCACTTTCCAATAGCTTTGTCTGGTTCTTAAGAGTGTTTGATTTGTCGTGTGTTTGTCAATTGCAGTAAAATACTTTCTTTAACCGGAGTCCTCTCTACAGTTACTACTGGTATACATATGTGAAAAGATCCTGCCGTTACCCTCTCCTCGCAGGCCTCTTTTGAGCTGTAATTCCCCAAAATTCAAAGACGATGCGGGCAGGTGGACCTCAACGTCCCCTACCTCTTAGGGTAGCATTCTATTATTCCACTTAACTGCCATGGCACCAGCCTGTGGAATTCTGAGGTTTGTAGTTTCGTGAGGCCCAAGAGCTCTCTGGTTGAAATTTCTAAATTCCTCTCCCTAAACTGCACATCCCAGGATTCCGTAAGATGTTGCCATGGCAATTAAAGCAGAAAAATAGCATGATAATACTATATGTGACAGGGGCTCTTGTGTGTTAGAGCTTGGAAATGTTCCTTGTTTGGACTTCAACTCCCAGAATTCTGGAGGTAGCACAGGTATTCCGAGTCATAGTCCAAAATAACTCTACCAAGTTCTACCTCATGTCCAGCTTATCCCAAAAGATAGTAAAATTACTCAGGAGGTATGGTTGTTGTTTGCTTGGAGGTCAAATCCAGCTTACGCCAACCCTCTCACAGGGTTTTCTGGGCAAGGCTTCCTCAGAGGGGGTTTGCTCTTGCCTTCCTCTAAGTGTGTGACTTGCCCAAGACTATGAGACTTGTCATCCAGTGGTTTCAAAGGCTGGTTGTAGGGTTGTAGAGTTGTAGTCCAACATGCAAACTACTCCACTACATAGGCTCTCCAAAAAGTATTACAAGGACTGAAATCATTCCAAGAGAGTCACCTGCAGGAATAACTTCCAGCAAGGTTTCATAATCTTAAAGACAGAGAAACAAAGAAGCGACCATTCTCATCAATCTGTCCATTCCAACGTCCTTTATTATTTACTCGCTTTACAATTAAGAAACAAGGGTTCCATTCATTTAAATAAAAAATAAAAAGTGCAGAATGCTGATACTCGTCTAAAAAAATAGAGATATTCATGTCATAGATATACATATATATATTTCTAAACCTGCAGAGATCATCAGGCCTCTGAGTAGATATGAGCCACTGTCTTTCGTTTACACATTCCTTGACAATGCTTCCAATTCCTTGGCATTCCTAAGGGGCCTTTTGCAACGTTATGGGGTGGCCAGGATTGGAGTTACAGTATGAGGAACAGGTCAAAAGGAAGGTCAGAAAAAGTAGCTGCTGACAGAAATTACAACAGACATGCAGCACAATTTGCAAAGCCTATAAGCTGCCGTCACCGGGATTTCACTGTATCCGGATTCCACCAAAGTCAAGCCTTAAACCAATATGAGATCTTAAAGCAAGGTTGGACAACACATAAGCCTCCATGTGTTGTTGGGCTAGAATTCCCATCATGCCCTCGGGACAATGATAGCTGCAGTCCAACAACCACCAAAAGGGCACACGTTGCCCGCCCCTTCCTTTAAAGGATAATATTCAACACATTTTCACCGTGGAAAAAAGCATGACTTGCTGCATTCCATGAACTGAGCGGCTCCAAAAGACACAGGAGCACAGCAAGTTTGGTCAGGTGGCAACCACAGACTCATCTCCACTAGGTGCAAATCCCTATCAAGGAGTTGTTTGTTTTTCTCCTTTCTCTCTCTCACTCTCATAATACTGTGCTGTTCACATTATCAGAATATGAACTCACAAAAGCAACAGGCAGACATGACAAAACCAACTCTTCCTCAATAAAAGCAGCTGGGTCCTCACGGGGCATTCCTGACCGCATCAAAAGGGCCAAAGATACCAAGAGCAGGAGTCCTTTTTGGGGTGGAGGTGGAAGATTTGTTGGCTCTTTCTTTCTGGCCCTGCATTCACTGCCCAATTCATACAAACACCCTCTTTAGCTCTGAAGCTCCCTCGTCACTTGCTCCGATTTTAAAACAACCACGCAGCATATCAAGATGTGAATGACAATAGCTCCAAAAGGTAGGGAACTTATTTTTCTTCCTCCTGTATGAAATAGGAAGAGAGAAAGAGGAACTGCCCCTCCATTCCTATAAAACGGAATTATCTACTCTTGCTTCTATGTCTTTGCCACCTCCAGAATAAAACACTGATTCCTGAGCAATGACAGAGCACATGGGGATGTATGTGCATCACACTGCCCGCTGGTGGCTGGAATGCCTTGCGCTCGTTCCAAGATCTGAGATGCCACAGGGCATGATGGTCCAATCACATAGTCTGTCGCAGAGCGATCAAAAACCCACAGTCTCGTCTCACTGGCTGGACCAGCCATCTCTCAATGATGTTTCCTACCAGCCACATCTACTAGAAATCTAGCTGCAGCATTTGGAGTATTTGGAACTCAAGAGCACTGCCTCCAAGGGTCTGAGTATGCAAGGATACTCTTTTGGTTTCTAGAAGGATGGCACCTTGAAACCAGATCCATATATCTCAAACAAAAAGGGTGGGCATGAGCCACAGGCATGTCAATGGGTCTCAGTCGGGACCACAGTCCTGTTTCTCACACACATATGAGGTAACAGAAATGTTTCAGGCTCACGTCACTGAATGCTCCTCCAAACAAACCTTGTCTCTGCACACAGAAAGCTAGCGCATCAGCATTCCAGCCTTCTTCCTGATGTGCAAATTTTCTACATGCAGGGCTTTCTCATTTTTATTTTGCTGTACAGAAGGGTGTTTGTTCAGTCACAGGAGCCTCCATTTACACTTTGAATCATTTTAATCTGCAGTTTCTGAGAACAAGGCCTCAGTTGCCTGCTGCAGCAAGAAGAAAACAGGTTTTGAGCAATGCCCTAGATATGTAGAGTCCAAGTGCTCACCTGCTTTGGGGCTGAAGCATGGTGGGACAAAAGGAAACCTACTCCTCTTCAAGATATTGAGTGAAAAGGTGTTCCTCACCATTCCAGTCCATAAAAGTCCTCTCACAAAGAAGATGTGAAGGATGGACCTCCATGGGGAAGAAGAGAGGCTAACAATTCTAACAAACAAGTGGACCAAACAGAGAACGTTCCACCACAGAGGAGAAATGGATGGATGGTACTTCAGATCTTGGCAGTGAGAACAAACAAGCCACCACACCACAACCAGGGACCACACAAAAGAAGAAAGGCACACACGTTAGCATCCAGAAGGTCGAATTAAGTGAACTTTGAGATCTCGTCCATGTATGTTACAGTCAAATGAATCCTAGTGACCAAGCCAACAGCACCAGAAACACTCAATTATCCAGGTTCCGACTGAATTCACCTATTGACAAGAGAGCAGCCATTCTGAAATGGGAAACAGATTCCTTCAGCATTTCAGAAACATGTTCTCTATCTTCCAATTTTAAAAAAAATCTGAAGGCCGTTGAACAGGTAAGCTGTTGGGAGGCCCAAGTCATTTTGAGAGCTAGCACCAGAAACCTGACACTACCCTGGCACGGATTGCAAGGAGAAAGAGGGAGATAAACATAATACAAGCAACCAGAAACAACAAGACGCTGAAATTACGAGAGACAGAGACAGACAGATATGAACTGATACTGCATCACGGATCAAATACAGGAATAGAAGGACAGTCCACTGGTGGCAAAAACCTACTTGCCACAGACTTCAGGGCAAAACACGCTGACAGCAAGCAATGTAGCGACCAGATTTGACCAGGATAAATAGTTGGGGATGTGGGGAGGGAAGATGGGAGGGTCAACATGCTCTTCTTGCCCGGGAAAGTATGAGTGATCCTTCATTGCGCAGAGCTAAAGGGTCCCTCACTTGAAAAGCCAGCAGTGAGGGCATCAGTACGGCCACCTCATGCACTAAACCACATTGTTGTTGCGTTCAATGCGCTGCACCATCAGGGAAACCAGTTTCTCAAGGGTGTGCGCGCTCTGCTGGCTGGCCTTCAGGACCTCGGCGTGGTTGGCCTTCTCCTTGCTCTCGTAGTCGAGGACAGCCTTGTTGGTAATAAGGGAGAAACCAAAGACGCACATGCCGCAGTGGCGGGCTACAATGACCTCCGGGACCGTGCTCATGCCTGTAGGGAAGAGCAGAAGAGGAAAAGTTAGAAGGTGTCTTCAAAACAGTCCTTTGAGGAACCTACCCATGTGTTTTTAAAGTGCACAGCTGGGGGAAAAATGGGCAGTCAGGGGAGAAAAATGAGCAGTCAGGGAGAAAAAAATGGGCAGTTGGAAACCTGATAGATGTGCAGCTGGGAAAACAGGGGGAAAAAACTTGAGAGAGGACACTAGAACAGAAATGTGTAATAGCATGGGCATGCAGTAACCCTTGCCAAAGTTTTGAAAGAAATCACAGATTACTGTGAAACCTGGAGGCAGGGAGGTTAAGCCACCAGCTTTGTTTCCATTCCTTTGCTGGAGCAGCAGGAAAAGTTACTAAGTAATTTAACCAAGGCAGATTCATGAATAAATTGTCTGTAAAAGTAAAAGCAAAACTGCCATTGAGACAAAGTGTAAGTAAGGGAGAACATACATTGTTCTTAAGATCCTAGATCAGAATGTAGCTCTGCCTATGCAATTCTTCCCAGAAGCTCCCAACTCCCAGAATGGGCTGCTACTGCTTCTTATTGGTGGAGAGGGAAATGGGAGAGGTGATTCAGACCATGAAATAGCAGCTGGACTCAACTCAGTGGGAGGAAGAAATAAGGATGTGTTCAAGAATAGAGTGCAGCCTCCTCTTCCTTCCCCTGGGAGCCCAGAGCAGCCATATATCTTCACCACCTGAATTGCCTCCCCACTCTCTTCCCTTTCCACCAGTGAGAAGCAGCAGCCTCTTCCAGGGTTTGACACCTGCCTGCAGGGAGGTTTCGGGGACAGAGTGCAAGAGGAACAGAACAGGTCCTTGTGCTCCCTTTCCCAGAAAGGGTCATACATGTGTGTAACCCACAGTAAGGTGCAGGCAAGTCATTAATAGAATGCCAGACAATGCATATGGCTTCTTTGGGAGTGGTGATGGAGAGGATCTGATCTGGGCTATCTATAGTTGAAAAATCTGCTCTTTAAATAAATTTAAAAAATTACTCTTACTCCTTCAAGAAGAGGAGAGTTAAATGAATTATTCCACACACTGCTCCTCATGCAAACACGGCCCGTGAAGGATGAAGCACGGGCAGAGTTGTACACTGCTGAGATGGCTGAAGGAGCGATGCTCAAACCATCTCTCAATAAATGCTTTAAGCTAAGCCTAGAAAAGAATATGTCCACAAACATTTCCCCTTAAGTCTGCCTGACCGCAACTGACCTACAGCGTCAGCCCCCAGTCGCTGCAAGAAGCGGCATTCAGCAATGGTCTCGAAGCTGGGGCCTCCCAAGGCAACATAGACACCTTCGTGGATGCATTCAGAACACCCCATCTCAGACGCCACCGTGTGGGCCAGCTTCCTCAAGTCCTGGTTGTAGGCGTCCGACATGGGTGGGAAGCGGACCCCAAATCTGTGAAGCAGAAAGAACAGGAGATTTAAAAAAAAAAAAGCTGGCCCTACCATTGGGCAGAGTGAGGCAGCAGCCTTTGGATGTCATGCAACAGCACAGCAAGTATCATTAGATGTTATGGTATTATTGTTCTTTTTTTCCTGGCAGGGAAATGGAGAAAGGAGACTGTGGGACTCTGACATAGGGTTTTCTCCCTCCCATGCCACATTATATTGGATGGCTTTGAGTCCTACGCACTTTGATTCAAATGGAGGGGGGAAATTAAGAATTGATGTCCTGCCTCAGAAGAGCAAAATGTCTTGCGGGGGTCAGGCTCTGCCTTCAATGTAATTGCAAAAACTCTATATAGCCAATCTACTCAGATGTATGGAAAGGGCCATCTTTCCTGCTTTGCAGAATGAAGGGGAAAAAACAAGGGAGGGACGGAGGGAAGGAGGGAGGGAGGGAGGAAGGGAGGAAGGAAGGAGCATGCCCCCCCCCCACTGTTGATATTGGCCTGACACACTATGGTCATCAAGAGACTGCTTGGTGTTGTGTGCCTTCAAGTTGTTTCCAACTTACAGAAACCCTAAGGCAAACCTATCACAGGGTCTTCTTAGCAAGTTTGGTCAGAGTTTGCCCTTGCCTTCCTCTGAGGCTGAGAGAGTGTGACTTGGCCAAGTTCTCCCAAGGGTTTCCACGGCCGAGTGGGAATTCGAACCCTGGTCTCCTAGAGTGCTAGTGCAACACTCAGGCCGCACTGGCTCTCTTTCCCAAGAGATTACTCTAGGACTTGAAAACGGCACTTTTGTTTGAGACTATGCCACTCAGAATCTCTATGCCTCCCTGGCAGCTATTGAGGAGAATATCCCAAAAAGTCACTTTTCCAAGCTTTGTCCATGATAAATCACAGACTGGGATAGGTTAAAAAAAAAAAAAAGACTTTCATTCCCTCCTCCTAAGAACACAAGGCTCAACCTATTGTATCTCACAACCACAGAGACAGTCAGCTGGACAGCCACCCAAAGAAAGGAGAAGAGAAGATCCATCCGCCTTACTTGTCATCATTGGGTCCCACCAGGGGGTTCTGCCCAGCAAACCCCGGCAAATTGATGTGGTCCCGGATCACCATGATGTCCCCCACTTTGTACTCAGGGTTGAGTCCCCCTGCTGCATTGGTGACAATGAGGGTCTCCACGCCAAGGAGATGGAAGATTCGGACCGGGAAGGTCACCTTGGAGGAGGAACAAAAGAAGCACAGGTGAGAGGCGGGCAGGTTTCTCCGCTGTTGAAATCGGACCAGGGCAGAAAAAAAGGCTCCAGATCTTATTGGAATAACTTAGGCCATTTCCACACTATACTCTTATAGTGCGATTATTCCACTTTCAACATCCTATGGAATCCTGGGGTTTGCAGTTTAGGAAGGAGCCAGCCGGCCCCTCCCTAAACTACAAACCCCAGGTTTCCATAGGATGTTGAAAGTGGAATAATCGCACTATAAGAAGGTAGTGCAGAAATGCCTTAGTACTGATATATCTCAGAATATATTCTCAGGGAGGTTGAAGATGCACTCATCATCCTGTTTTTACAACCCCTTAAACAGCCCTGCGAGGTAGGTTACATTGACAGAATATGCCTAGTTAAAGGGCAGCTGGGAAGCTTCATGAGTGGCACGGATTTGAACTCAGGTCTCCCTAGCTCAACATTTTTAACCACTAGAGCAGCCATTCTCAATGGTGGTCATTTAGCCCCACAAGGGCACCCAAACAGCCATCTGAACTGTAACCAACAGTTTCCCTCCTGTTAAAGTAATATCTTTCCAATGTACCATTTAACAGTTTCCTTAACAAAATCCAAGACTATAATTGATATTGTGACAAACTCTGATTCGGAGCTTGATATCATGAAATTTATAGAAAAGCACTAAGCTCAAGGATCACATTAGGCCTGATAGATTTTTAATTTCATACAGTCTTTTTTTAAAGTTTTTTTCCAGTATATTGGAATGTTCAAGTTTTGTTGTTGCTCAATAATAAATGATTTTCTGACTCCTTGTGTTGTATCGCTGTTTCATAAGTGGACCCTGGAACCTGAGAAGGTTCCTAAGGGCTCCATGGGCAAAAAACAGTTGAAAATGGTTACACTACAGCTCTCATTTCTCCTCTTAAGATGACCCTTAAATTCTGATGCAAGAGGAAAATGGCCAAAACTTGGACAAATTATGTACCTTCAGAAATGCAAGCAATCTCTCACCCTCAATCCCAGATGTATCAGGAGCAAAGGTGATTAAAAAGAACTCTGCATATGCTCAGAGGTGTTCTGCGATTTGTAATTAAATACCCATTTCCTTGAAACATTGTGACCTAGAAGTGCCAGGGTACCAAAAGGCTTTACAGCTCTTGTGGAGCAACTCACCTTCCAGAGCGGGTAGCCTTCATACATGTGGAAGCGACCTTGCATCACCACGGCAGGAGTGCCACTAAGGTTTCCGAACACAAGCCTTCCAGCATGACCAACCACTGAAATGAGGGAAGGAAAGCGTTAATGCTCACCAATGCTCTCTGGTGGTCATTGCCTTGCACAACAGTCTCTTCTCCCTCTTGCTTTCTGTTATCCTCTAAAGCAGCGATGTCAAACTCAAGTTCACCTTGGGCCACATCGGCATTATGGTTGCCCTCAAAGGGCCAGTTGTGTCTGTAAGACTGTATAAATGTATCTACACTTTTATCATATTAAATAGTTGGCTCTGCATTCGATTATTACTGGTTTTTAAACTGCCTTCCCTCTCCATCAACTTTTCTTTTCTTGGACATTTTAGGGCTATTTGATCATAGCTTACAGTTCCTATACCTCTCTAAAGTGACACAGAATTGGTCAGTATATCCAAACTGTGCCACTTTCTGCTCTCCAGACCCTCTCCATGCCTCTTTCTGCCCTCCTGCCCTCTCTGTACCTGGTGAGCCTGATACCCACATTGCAGGCCCCCAGCTGCTAGTAATCTGAAGAGGGGCCCAGCAACCAGCACTCACAATCTACTTCTATTTCTGACTGCTCCCCCATCCAACATGGTAACTCACGGCAACGCTCTGACAGCAAGACTTGGGCTGAAGAGCAGTCAGAAGTAGAAGTAGATTGTGAGTGCTGGCTGCTGGGCCCCTTTCAGAATACCAGCAGCCAGGGGCGCACAATGTGGGGATTGGGCTAACCAGGTACCTCAGCTGCAGGAGAGGTGCAAGGGCCACATGAAATGGCCTGGCAGGCCAGATTCCACCTGCAGGCCTTGTGCATGACACATGTGCCATAGACAGACAGACACACGTTTATATTTGCAATTTTTCCAATTTTTTGAGGGGTCCTGTGCCCCTAATGAAGGTGGAGGGCTAGCTGTAAAATGTTCTTTATTCCATCTCTCTAAGCAAATAAGAAAGAAATCACATTCTCATTTTATGGTAAGGTCAGGTACCATCATGGTTGGGAAGGAAGAAGGTGTAAATACATACCACTCCCCACCAGGAGAATCTTTCAATTGTATCAAGCTGCTGCTCTATTAGGTGAGCTGGAGATGTGCATACCACCCTTTTTTCTTGGCCAGAGCTAAGCCCCCCCCCCCAAAACTGAAGAATTTGGACCCTCTTCTCTCACCTGGAGATGAACCACAAAAAACTGGAAACTTAGGGGCAGGTGCTACAATCTGGCAACCTCAGTCCCCAGGCAGTCCTGGGCATGTTTCTTTTTAAAGAGTGTCCTAAAAACTGGAGCTAACAATAGAAAGAGGTCTCAGCCACATCAAAGCAGTTTCTTGTTCTATGGGAAAATTGGCAACACTCCACATGGCTTGGGAGACTTGGGCTAAGGAGCAGTCAGAAGTAGATGTAGATCATGAGTGCTGGCTGCTGGGCCCCTCTTCAGATTACTGGCAGCTGGGGGCCCGCAATGTGGGAATCAGGCGCGCCAGGCAGGGAGAGTGCCACAGCTGCAGGAAAAGTGTGAGGTCTACATGAGATGGCCTGGCAGGCCGGATTTGGCCCATGGACCTTGTGTTTAACACATGTGCTCTAGAGTGCCTTTCACTGGGCAGTACAGCAAGACCTTCTTTATTTACCTGTGCTCTGGGGGAAATTGGGAATCTTGGAATATTCAAAGGCGACTTGGTCCTTCAAGAGGTCAGCCAGGCCTCCAAGGCCCGAACCGCAGATGATGGCAACTCTGGGCCGGTACTTGGTGTTGGACAATAGCCAGTCCGCTGTCTGCTTGAAGTCTTCATAGGTGTACCTGTGAAGAAGAGATTGTTGAGATTGTTATTATTCCTACACTATTATTTTCCATTCATTTTTATTCTGTCTTTTCTTGCCAATACTGGGACTCAAAGTAGCTTGCAAAAATTAAAATAAAAAGCACATAAGTAAAAATGTATAAAAATGTCACTTTTAAAAATGCAATTAAGCTATCCATATGCCTAAAGCAATCCAAAGCAAACCTATCAAAAGGCAAATGATTTTTTTTAAAAAATCAGCAAAACAGCACACCTCTAATGGCCCCTGTGGTCAATTCCTAAAAGCTAGTCTAAACTTATCTAAAAGTGTCCTGAAGACCCAGAAGGCATCAGATCTATCTGATCTTGGAAGCTAAGTAGGGTCAGGTCTAGTTAGTACTTGGATGGGAGACCACCAACAAAAACCAGGTGCTGTTGACTATTTCAGAGGAAGGAATTGGCAAAACCAGCTCTGAGGTTTGTTTGCCAAAGAAAGCCCTATGAAATTGCTGGGGTTGACAGGAGACGAAAGCACATATGCACAAACTAAGAATGAACTTGGATCTACAATGCATTGACTAATTAGCACAAATGGATGCAATACTTATCTCTGATAGTTTTGTACTTTCTGTGTTTAACATTTTTAAAAAAAATTTTATTCAAATTTCAACAGATAAAACAAACAGTAATTTCTGCAATGTTTACATGTAATGTTTTTCCTTCTTCCTTTCCTTTCTGGATTACAATTATTGATATTCCTTCTGTTTATTATATCACATATTGCAATAAAATGTTAATAATCTTTCGTTTGTTAGTTCCTGCTATATATCTCTACTTTACTTGTTACATGATATTTCATTAACTATTAACTGTATAATAATTCTTATCATGAAAAATGGATTACCCTCTGTCTACCCCCAACCCAAATCTGTAATAATCTTCCACTCTTTGTTAATATCCTCATCTGATTTCCCTTTCAATCTTTGTGTGAATATGTCTGCATTTCTGTTTTCCATAAAAGTTGTCCACCACTGTTCCGTTGTGGGTGTAGTTTAATTTTTCCAAAGTTGTGCAAATTCATTACGGGCCGTCGTCACCATGTAGAACATAATTCTCCAGTGTCTCTTAGCTGGCGTTCCATCTAGTGTATGTGTCATGTTTAGCAAGTAAAATTCAGGTGTCATCCCAAATTGAATCTTCAAAACTGAACTTATTTTCTTATGTATTTCTTTCCAATATTTTTGGGCTCTGGGACACGACCACCACATGTGAAATAGTGTACCAGAGTTCTCTTGACATTTCCAACATTGACCTGTACCTGTCTTATAAATTGTCTTTAGTTTTTCTGGTGTCATGTATCATCTATGAAATAGTTTGTAGTAGTTTTCTTTTAAATTTTGGGCAGCGGTAAATTTCCGTGTACGTTGCCAACTCTGTTCCCTCCATTCTAACCGTACTGAGTGTCCAACATTTTGTGCCCATTGTATCATTGCAGCTTTAACTATCTCCTCCCCATATGTTTAACATTTTTGATGTTTCTAAAATATTTGGAGGGGGTTGATAAAAAAAAACGTTCTTAAGAACAGAACAGAATTTCAGTTGCCAACTGGAAAAACAGCAAGAGGAGAGCCATCCAGGGCTGCGGGAGTGCGATAGCCTGGGATCAGCCACCGAGAAATCGGTTAGTTGAGATGCAAACAAGATACAGTAAATAGGCAGCTGGCTGAGATGTGAATGCCAAGAGTTAATGACACAGCAGGATTAATTTCACACCACTGGGAGGCAGCAAACACCCGAAGAGGAAGTTCCACAGTTAGGGTTTTGCCATCTTCAATTTGCAACACTTTGAAAATTTATGGAAAGGAATTTATAGAACCCACTGTTGCATCAGAAAATTTCCCCTCTCGGTAGTTAAGAACGTTTCCACAGGAGAGGAAAAAAACCAACAATCCCTTCTATGTCAACGTACTTTTAGTTTCTTAAAAGCCCTTTAGATAACATACCCATATTATGCATTAACAACAAAAAAGAAGGCATAGCATCATTGACCTATTTATTCAAATATACTTTGCATTTTAATTCCCTTCTCAAAAGGCCTGATTCACACTATGCATTTATAGCACTATATTCCACGTTGATTGTCCTGGTAACAGCCTGTGGTGTCCCGGGATTTGTAGTTTGGTGAGGCGCTAGAGCTCTCTGGCTGGGAATTCTAAATGCCCACCCCTAAACTACAAATCTCAGGATTCCATAAGATAGGAACTTGGCAGTTAAAGTGGAATAATAGCACCATAATTGTAAAGCATAAATGAGCTCTCAAGTTTTCATCTCCTTTTCATGGGCTGCCACCAACACTTGACTCTAAAAGCACAGTGGAATGCAATTATTATTATTATTAATTATTATTATTATTATTATTGAAAAAACAAGACTTGTGTTTTATCCAGAGTTGCCAGAAACGGCACTCCTACCTCCTCCTCCTCTTCCTCCATCACCCTTCTCCTCTGGCCATTTTGATAAACAGTGCTGGACAGCAGCTAAAAATTTCCACTCAAAGAACCGGAAAGGTGACAATCCTTTTTGTAGATTTCCATTGTGGAAGCTAAGGCAGAGACAGTTGTTGTGTACCTTCGAGCCATTTCTGACTTACGGCAACTCAAAGGCCAATCTATCACAGGTTTTTCTTGGCAAGACTTGTTCAGAGCAGGTTTGCCATTGCCCTCCTCTGAGGCTGAGAGGGTGTGACTTGCCCAAAGTCACCCCTGTGGGTTTCCATGGCCAAGTGGGGATTTGAATTCCAGTCTCCAGAGTCCCAGTCCAGCAGTCAAACCAGACTGATTCCAGCCCAAGCAGTCTGTTTTCTCTAGAGTCCCTCTCAAAATGACAATAGGAAGAGATGTGATGTCACTTTCCAAGACTTCCCGGGAGATAAGATCCCCTTTGCTAACTGCCTACAAGCAGAAAAGTGAATTGGAGAACTCGGAAACGGCTTTATTTTAAGCCAGTGCCGAGTGATGGTTTTCACGCTGCATTTGGATGAAGCTTCAGAGTCCATAGGAAGAGATGTGATGTCACAAGAGAAAACTGCAGAAGAAAACAGAGATATTTCGCCTTTTTGGGGGGGTGACTAGGAGGAAACTGGCCCTGGGCCATTGGAGTTGCCATCCCAGGACTTACAGGTCCATTGTAGGGCTATAGTGGGAAAAGAATGGCATATTTTGCCTTGTGGAAGAATATTAAGTGGAATCAATATATAAGCCCCAAGGATAATCACATGAACATCCTCCACTTGACTCTTACATGTGACTCTTGCTTTATCTGTCTGCCCTACAACAGAAAAGAAATGCTGCATCACATTCCTCTGGAGACGAGTGCAACACACTCGTATAGGCATCATTCCACAATCTATAGTCATTCCGCAATCCTCTGGCGGAAGGTCACAGGTTGGAAAGGCTCCCCACTTGGCCAGACTGAACGTACTTCCCAGCGGGAAGTAATCTAAGTTATTCTTCATGATAAACACTATTAAACCAGATCACCACGGCATCAAACTATAAAGCACACCCATAAAGTCAACAGCACAGCCAAGAAAAAGGAAGTCAACTTCAGCAGGTTATGAGTTGGGTGTCAGCACCATCCCCACAACTGTGAAAGGGTGAAAGAGAAAGTGTAAGGAGACAAAACTTAATTTCCTCCCCAAATTAAAGACTTCCCAGGAGATAAGATCCCCCTTGCTAACTGCCGACAAGCAAAAAAGTGAATGGGAGAACTCGGAAATGGCTTTATTTTAAGCCAGTGCCGAGTGATGGTTTTCACGCTGCATTTGGATGAAGCTTCAGAGTCCATGGAAGGCTGAGACTCTTCAAGGAGAACTGCTGATTATGAACTCTTTGCCTATCTTGGCTGGGTAACACTGTGTCCTGAATTCTCTTGTTAATCCCAAATAGTTAATCTCCCCGAATCAATTGGATTGACCTACATGTCAACCTCTCCATTCAACCACTCATTCAATGGGTCTACTCTAGTTGGGACTAATTAACAGATTAATGCTTGGAGGTCACTATGTACAGGTTGGTCAATTTCCCAGAAGGGGTGAGACATCACATCTAAATTCCTTTCTGGTCCATTTTTGGAGCTCCTGAGGAGAGACTTAAGAAAATCACATGGGAGGAAGGCAGCTAAAATCCTGTGGTTTGAACAGGTTTCTGGCAGGAAAAAAATGGTCACAAGACCTTCTGAGGGAAAATGAGTTGAGAGGGAGAAACATTTTCCCCATCCCTGTTCTAGAGCACCCTTATGTTCCACAGATCATTTCAAAGGAAGGGCAGAAGGAAGGGGGGTCATTGGGGCCATAACAGGGACTACAGATGGCTGACACACTACCACTTTGCCCTCCCTAGGATGGTGGCCAGGGGCCAGTTTTCCATCCAGAGCCTCAATGGGGGCTGTACTCTCCCACACATAGCAAACCCAAATAACTTCATTTTTCCTCTGTAGTCCCTCTCAAAATGGTGACTTTATATCAAATGCATTCCTCAGAGCCTTTTTTAAGCATTTCTCCAAAGTTTCAAGTTGTCAAAACTGAAAATTTATATTGGAGAGGTGGGAGGGGGAATAGGGAGGGAAAAAATCACTGCCCTCCATGATTTCTGGTGAGGATAGTGGAGGATGGAGGCATGCATGCAATCTTCTGCTTGGCTTGAGAAACTCTGCTAATCACTCCAGCTGTACGCATATCAGAATGCTCTCTTGACCAGCCAAGGAGCCATCTTGCTGTCTCCTCAAACTCTGCCACCTGGACTCCCAGGCTCCACTACCTGAATCTCCAAGTCAAAGCCTCAAAAGATCTAGCCAGACTTAGCTCCAGTCCCCTATTGTCTATGGCCAGGCTCAGTTTTGGGCACACCAGCCAAAAAGAGAGGCCTGTTGAGGATACACAGCACCTCCTTTTCTTCCAATATTTATTTCCTTAAAAACTGGTTCAGGAAAAGGAAAAAGAAAGAGTTGTTTATGTTGTCAACTGCTGCCAAGTTGACTTCAACTTATTGCAACCCTATAAATGAGAGATCTCCAAGTTACCACCCTGCTCAGGTCTTGCAGACTCAGTGGTGTGTCTTCTTTGAGTCTATCCATCTGTAATGCAGTCTTCCTCTTTTTCTACTGCTTTCTCCCTTCCAAAGCATTATTGCCTTTTGTAGGGAGTCATCTTCTCATGATATGTCCAACCTTCAGACAGCCTCAGTTCTGTCATCTTGGTTTCTAGGGAGCGTTCAGGCTTGACTCTAAGACCCTTTTCGCAGCGACGGCGCTTGCGCGACGGAGGAGGGTGGCTCGCACGACAACCGTCTCCCAAAACGCCGCCACTTCCCCCCGCCTCCTTACCGCACTTGGCGTCTTTTCCTGCGACGGGCGCTCTTCAGCCATGCCCCCAGCTTCCACAGCACTCCCTGGGAGCTGTAGGCAGCGCTGGGGGCGGAAGTGGGGAGGAAGCGCGACAGGCTCGCCTGCGACGGCACTCCACACTTCGGTAAGTGTGAGGCGCTGCCGGGAGCCTTGCGCGAGCACTGTTTATTTTCGGTTCCAGCCGAAAATAAAAAAATACGTGCTCGCGCAGTGTCAGCCCCGTGAGCGCCGCAGAAGTGGGAGTGTGTCGTGCAGAGCGATGCTCCCACTCCCGCAAGGCTCAGGGGGCTCTCGCGCGACAGAAAGCCCATGCAAAAAGGGCTTAAGACTCATTCATCTGTCTTTTTAGCAGTCCAGGTATCCACAGAACTTTCTTCCAGCCCCGCATTCATTTTCTTCTTATCAGCCTTCCTCACTGTCCAGCTTTTACAACCATACATAGAAATTGGAAATATCATGGCATGGACAATCCTAACTTTAGCATTCAATGATATAACTTGACACTTTGACATCTTGTCTATTTCCTTTGTAGCTGTCCTTCCTAGCTGATTAATGGCTAAGCCAAGGTATGGGAAATCTTGAACTATTTCAATGTCTTCATGGTCTGCTTTAAGGTTATGTACATCATCTACGGCCATTATTTTTCTTTTCTTAATGTTCAACTGTAAACCTGTTTTTGAACTTCCTGCCCTGATTTTCTTCAGTTCCAAGTCTTTGCTATTTTCTGCTAGTAGTATGGTGCCATCTGCAAAAGGTAGAAACCCTACAAATGACCCAGATTGGTACAGACAGACCCAATTAATCCTTTGCAATCCTACTTTTTCAGCTGCATTTAAAGTGTCCCAGTTTCTCTCCTCCTCCTCCTCCTCCCACTCCCCCCTTTGTCCTCAGCTTACTTCAGCTGCTGCAAATAGAGCTCAAAGTGCAAAAATAGTTTGCACTCAGCTCAGCAAGGAGAAAGGAAGGGATGAAATCCCACCCTTCCCAACAGACTCAAGCAAAAGCCAACTGCTGCAGTCTCTCTTAGCTTGTGGGTTCCTCCTCATTAAATGCCTTTCACCACACTTTTGATATTGTTCGAAAACACTTATCCCAGTTTTCATCCATGAAATGTTGGAGAATATGAGACACACACTTGCCTGCATCCTACCCCTGGCTGGGGATTGCTTAGCCCTGAGCACGATGCACAATGTACTTTTATTTAATTGTTTCTCCTCCCCACATTCCAAGTCTTGCCTTGACAAGAAAAAAAGAAAGCAAACATGATACCAGACGCCCAACAGTCGCGCTGGTCTTTTTGTCTGTTTTACTAAATGAAGCTTTGCCTGGGAAAATGTCACATTTAGGCATTAAAAAATGTTAACAGAATGAACTCACTGCTATAAAACTTTCCACAAACTGAATCCGTCTCCTTTGGGAAAGAGGAAGGAATGTTCTACTTTCATCCCTAACACTCCTTCTCTAGGTTATTCAACAGCATCACTCTACTAATCTTTTTACTTTTTTCAAAAATATTTTTTTGAGCTTCGTTTTGTGACTTACCACCTTTTCTCAGTCCAAGGTTTTTGGGACATATAGGAGTACAACTCCAATCATCCCCTAGTCAGCACCACTACATTGGCTGGGGATGATGAGAGCTGTGGTCTAACACAACCAGAGGAGGGCAGGGATTAATTGGCAGGGGGATAGGAGGAATGCAGGCTGAATTTCAATTATTTTGACCTTGCCTCCACAATCCTATTATGCAGCAAGCAATATTCTGCCCACAACAAAATAAAGAGAGAGAACAGCAAGTTATCCTACTAGGCTGGATAAAAACCAACTTTTTTAAATTGGATTTTTTAAAATTTAAATCAGATTTCAGAATTATTGTGAAGCAATTAGTAAAAAAAAAAAAACAGTTCAAAGATATCATCATGATTACAAATCATACAACTCGTAAATATATTCCATGAATAGGTTAGCACAGGTTGCTGGAGATAATCCAATCAGTCCTATTCTGCAAGCACATGAAGTACTTGCTCGGTCTCTGTTTCTCTCTCGTGCAACCTGACCTTTCTCTAACTGAGAATTAATAATAATAATAATAATAATAATAATAATAATAATAATAATAATAATAATAATAATAATATTTATTTCTATCCCACCTCTCCCCATGGATCGAGGCGGCGAACAACAATAATACATTAATTACATTAAAAAACATTAAAAAACATACCCAATCCTCCCCACCCACCAACCCACCTAAAACCAACCCCCTAAAACACACAACAATTAACAATTAACAACAATCAACTGACTATTAAAAAAACAGCGAAGAAAGGAAGGAAGGAAGGAAGGCAGGCAGGCCAAATAGAGCATTTGGGAATTTGAAGAAGATTTGAATAAAGAGAAGGAATCTGGATACAAATGCAAAGGATCTCTTTGTGTTGTTGTTGAACTGAAAATTCAACCAAACTCAATTTACTGAAGACAATAATTGCTCCGTGCATCCCAAATAAAACCTGCATCCACGAATGTATGTTAAATAACGTACTTCTACCAAAAATGACTAAATAGAACCATCCTCACTGGGGATTTTAATAGTTTGAACAATTAAAACCAAGCCTTTCAGAAAACCATTACTGATCACAATTTCAAACGATCTGACTGAAATCAGATCAACCCTGAACCCCAGTTGAATCTTGCGTTTCTCCATTCACCCGGGGAGTCCTGAGCACTGTCATGCTACCTTAAGCAATGTGCTCTCCCCACGGCCCCCAAAAAAGCACAGGGGCAGAAAAGAAAAGAAAAAAGAATTGAGGAACTAGGATTCCTGACAGCCAACTGGCTTGTGGAGTCTCACAGATATTCACCAAGTTTAGCATTCTCATAGAAGAACATTCTCATAGAAGCTGGAAAGGGCAAGATCTCTCCCGTGCCAAAAGGACCTGTTCCAGAACCTGCCTTCAACTGACAGAGCCCTCACTAAGACCCCCCCAAAAAATTTAACGGGAGGAAGGGCCTCTGAACATGCGCAGAAAGCATTTCCTTTCACTACCAAGACCATGTATCTCACTGCACATCTGGACTCAAAAATCAAGCCCTGCTTATCCACGTATACTAATCAATGGTTGCTAATCAATCAGAGGGGGAAGATGAGGTGCTTGGAAATATCTTCATCAATCTGGAGCTCTCCATGGGTGAGAGCCAACCAGAGGGGGAAGATGAGGTGCTTGGAGATATCTTCATCAATCTGGAGCTCTCCATGGGTGAGAGCCAACCAGAGGAGGAAGATGAGGTGCTTGGAGAGATCTTCATTAATCTGGAGCTCTCCATGGGTGAGAGCCAACGTGGTGTAAGGGTATGAGCACTGAATTATGACTCCGGAAGCCAGAGTTTGAATGTCCACTCAGCCATGGAAACCTACTGGGTGACCTTAGGCACAATCACACAATCTCAGTCCCAGAAAACCTGGTGCTATGATGACTCTAAGATCTAAGAACCTAAGTCAGAAACAACTTGAAGGCACTCAAGAACAATAACACTACAAAGATGTCCCCAAAAGATGGATTTCCTGGACTTTTTTCCATTTTCGTTTCAACAGCTTACAGCTCTATGAGCCAATGGCCTCTAGACAGACACCGGGAAGTTTAGATGGAGTTCTACTTAAATGTGGCATTCTTCAGCATTCTGACCCATAATAAATCCTACTTATTTCAGCACACACTTTGCTAATCGGTATCGATAGACTTTGTCATTCTTCCATGTTTCTTTGTTTTTAAAGTATTTAATGCTTAATTTTAATCCCCACGATGTGTTTTCAGTTCTTCTACCTTACAGTGGCTTTAGGTTCTGCAACCAAGTCATATCATATGCTGTGTAAGGATGGCTGTTGGTTTTCATTTTGTTTATTTTTAGTTTTATGTTTCATTGTGATTCTATTGCATTTTATTATGTTTCCTGTATTATTACGTTATTATTTCAATGGGGATGGAGGCAGGGACCTTGTGGCCCTCTAGATATTGTTAGACTACATCACCCATCAGCCTTCACCACAGTTGCCAAGTTAGGAACTGACTGCAATGGCTTTTAATAGCACGATATTGATGTTTATACTTTCAATGGATTTGTTTTATACAGCTTTCACTCTATGGATAGTTCCATCATCTTTTAACAATAACTTTTATATTTCCATATTAAAGTCTTTTTTATGTGCTTTTATCTGTATTTGTTTTAATTTTTTTAAGCCTCTCTGAATTCTAAAGTAGGGAAGATGGTGGAACAGAAACATAGTAAAAATGAGAAGTCCACTTTCCCATTGATTTCGATAATCCTTCTTTCCAAACCTACCCGTTTTCAGCTTTGGCTGTTTCACCCTCCACCCATAAAGGACTCCAAGAGATCTCACTCCAGGCATGCTCCCAGGTTAATGACTTACCACTAGAGGCTCCCGGCCATGACCGATCCACCCCTTTTGGGCACACAAAATGCCAACTCCGGACACTCCGCTCTGCACTGCAGGGTCATTCACCTGCTCTGAGATGGATGCCCGGAGTGACAGCAAAGCAAAAAAGTGTTAAACATCCAGGATGAACCTTGACTGCACTCTTTAAAAAGCTGATACAGGGCTGTCACACAAAGGAATGTGCAGGTTTGTTCTCTGCTGCCCCAGAAGGTAGAAGCAAGTCTCATGTTTTAAGCTGCAGAAGGGTAGATTTGGGTTAAATATCAGAAGGAACTTCTTGACAGTAAGAACGGTTTGGTAAGCAATTGGTGGGGTCTCTTTCTTGCACGTCTTCCCAAAAAATCAAAAAAACTGTTCTAGTTGGAGTTCCTGCTCTGAGCAAGCAACTGTGAGGCCCCTTCCAATTCTGTGATTCTATGCGCCGTTCCAGAAGGTGCTTCAGTAATTCTCTAGTAAAACAACTTCAATACCAACAATAGGATCGGGGGGGCGGCAGTGGCAAACAACCACAGCTACCACCCACGTTAACTTCCTAACGCATCATGAGCAACTCAACGGGGCCACCCCATGGCGTTCTGCTGCCTGAGGCAGAGCAGCAAATGGCAACCGTTTTCC
This sequence comes from Ctenosaura bakeri, assembly GCA_948474755.1. Lineage (NCBI taxonomy): Eukaryota > Metazoa > Chordata > Lepidosauria > Squamata > Iguanidae > Ctenosaura > Ctenosaura bakeri. The sequence goes on along the minus strand of CAOLHI010002713.1, from coordinate 139,265 downwards.
CCAACTGAGGGACACAGTAAATGAGGCCAGTCAAGTCATTTTGTGGCAGAAAAAAAATACCCACAAGTTCTTCTGAAAGGAATAAAAATTCAGCAATAGACACTCAAATAATAAAGGATGTGCTGCCCTTTAGTGAAATGCCAAAAATCTGATTCCCGGGGCAAGTGCTTCGCTCTGCCTAACAGTAGGGTCAGCCCTGCATGGAAATTTTCCTGAATATGTGAGAAACACTAGCAGACAGACTGCAGAATTGGACACAGCCCTTCTAAATGTAAAGCCATCAGTTATGTATGCTTCTATCCCACATTTTCTGGACGGAGCTACATGCACAGACTGAAGGAGGGAGGGAAAGCACACCAATGACACATAACTAATTAGCATTGTTTCCTCCCTTCCTCTTTCTGGGAAAGCCCAAAGGCACTGCATATAGATTCTGGCCTTTCCGCACTGCTACCTCTTGCACAGCAGCATTCAAAGGTACACTCCTGTGGAATTCCCCACAGCCAGGACAAATCAGTGCCCGTGTCAGTGGGGCACAAGAGAGATCACAGACGGGCATCACACACTGGGTTCACATCCAGCTTGCAAGTAAAGGGAGGCTGGCTCCTTAGATCAAGGCTGAGAGCTAGGAGGCTGCAGCAAGTTCAAGGGACACCTTTATATACCTAAGTAGAGTCTGCCTGGAAATCATAAGGATGCAAAGAAAGGGAGAGGGAGAGATCCTGCTTGGAGACCACACACACACCCTGGGGCTCTAGTGAAAGGATTCAGGTTGCACTGGACCTAGTTCAGACAACAGGAAGAGTGAACTGCTTGTGCAAGGGGGGGGAGACTGAAGGGGTGAATCAGGGACACTGACTCTCTACCTTTTGGGAGTGCAGGGAGTGAGTGAATCAGGATGCTTCCCCTGAAACAGCCAACCAAGCATCCTGCAGACAGGCTGGGGCACATCTCTCATGCTCTCCAACCAGGCCACCTGCAGGGTGCTACGGACAGAAAGCCCACCCCCCAAAATGTGTAAACCAGCCACACAGAGGAGGAGAAGGGGGGGTCTCAAATTAAATCAGCCAGATGCAATGAAGAGTCAATCCAACAGATCTGCTCTGGTTGGAAATAAATGTGAGTCCAATCATTTACCAGGAACTGTCAATAGAAAACAGGGACTGTCCCTCAATTTAAGAGCAACTAGGACCTGTGCCCAAGCTGGTCATAAGCAGAAGCCTTGAGGGCATTGGGAAAACAGGAGATTAAGGGTTCAGATGGAGGGCCTCAGGAAAAACGGGGTCAGAGAACAAACCAAAAGAACTGCAAAAAGTACAGTCAGGTCTTCGAGTTAAAAGTGAAAGACCGTTTTTTTGCATCTTCAACTTGAACTTGCAATGCAGGCTGGGGATTGCAGGAGCACCTCTGGCTTTGCATTGGCCACTGTACTGGGGGGTGTGAGCCACGAAAGTCCCTCATTGGGTAGCAGTCTGTGGGAAGGGCCGTGATGCAACGGGGAAAGGCATGATGCAAGTGCAGAGAACCAACAAAAGAGAGAGAGAGAGAAAGGGGAGGGAGGGTACGGAAGAGACCCATCCACAAGGAGTAAGAGGTCCCTCCTCTTATGCATGCAAAGACCAACAAGGAGGCTCAGCTGTGGGTGTTTCAACCCATCCGAAACAGCTGCTTGCCAACAGGAGCAAATTGCAAGGTCACCCGGTTGAGTCACGCGTTCCAATTTCAAACCGCACAGGAAGGACCGAGAATGTAGCAAACTGTTCCTGTTTGAACACGGCTGGCCTCTGTGTCAGCACCTGTCCGCTCCCAATTCTGGTGGGACAAAAGAACAAACCCCCAAACCATGGTCACCTCTCCTGGTCCGTTGGGGTCGCTTCCAGAGGTATCTGAGAACAAAACACTAAGCACAGGGGGAGTTTTTGTCCTTCCTCGCAGGGGGCTAGAAAAGGGCAGGCCGGTTTGGCAAGTAATGGCCAGTTCAGGCAGCCGAGTGCCAACAAGATCGGAGCCGAGAACAACACCACTGGAGAAAACAGGAGGAGGGAACCGTGTGTTCAGATGAACTCTCAAGAGACGCAGATGTTCAAGGCATTTTCTTTAACAGAGCCCCCCCCCCAAAAATTTTTAATAGTTTTGGATTTATTCGCTTTTTTTTTTTAATCAGGACTCACTTGAATGTTTCTTATGTGCCGCCTTCTACGAGTTTTTCAAATGGAAGTTTCTTTTCCTGTTGCCTGCGGCATTTATTAATCATCCGTTGTTTCCTGCTGTATGAATTTTTATTGTCTTAGCCACCGTCAGAGAGTTTCGTCCTAACCATACTTTAACAGACGGAACATCCAATCATGCACAAAGAAATGCCATTGTGTCACAATCCTGACTCAATAACAAGAAAGGCAGCACTTTTTAGAGAAATGGGTCCCAAGGAAGGGCTGTAGGAGCAAAATCCATCCATATACGGAAACCAAATTTGTTTAAAAAGGTAGCCTGCTTTTAGTATCCACTTGCCTTCACGGTTTGAGAAGTGATTGTTGTAAAACTATCTCGAACTCTGCTATCAAAACAGACCTATGAATTTCCTGCACAGTCATTTGTATTCACAACAGTACTGCGAGGAAGATTACTGAGAGACTATGGCCATTTCCGCACTAGGCTGTTATAGCGCGATGATTCCACTTTCAACCTCCTCTGGAATCCTGGGGTTTGCAGTTTCGGGAGGGGCCAGCTGGATGTCCTTTGAGGTCTCTTCTAACTCTATAGAGGCCGGCCCCTCCCGAAACTGCAAACCCCAGGATTCCAGAGGATGTTGAAAGTGGAATCATCGCGCTATAACAGCCTAGTGCGGAAATGGCCTATGAAATGGTGAAGGTCAGCCAAGCATCGTCATGGGGGACCCTTGATTCTAGATGATTTTCAACTCAGACTGGGCAACCGTTTTTTTGGCTTCACTAGCCCTCTGGGACAAAAAGAATCCTACACACACACACACACACACACCAGAGCTTAGATGAATGCCAGCACCCTCTGCAAGCTCAACTCTCCTTCTCCAACCCTCCAACAATTTCTCCTTTAGCTTACTAAGGAGTCCAAAGGTTTGCAGAAAAAGAAAATGGGTTTCTTACTTATTGACTGTGAGCAACTGGGTAGAAAAACCAACCTTTTCACATACATTGAACATTTTAAAGACAATAACCTTCGCAGGGTCAGTTTCTTATGGAAAGGAGTCCAATGTTTAACAAAAAGAAAAAAACTTCCACTATCCAATAACAACTAATAAGTAAGGCCTTTCACCCCACTTGGGAAGAAATCCCCAAAATTCAAAGGAAAGTCACAATCGCTCCTATATCAAAAAGTTGTTTTGTTCTTGTGAAAATGCATAGTATCTTTTTTTATTGCACTTTTTTTAAAAGGATTGCAAGTTTTCAGATCTCACAAGACTCTTCTTCAAAAATACCGATTGCCTGTGTTTCCACGGAATGCTAACCTGGAATCCTGGCTTTTCACTTCCTTTTTAAAAGCCATAATCATCCATCAGGGTTTGTTCTAGACTTCCAAATCCTGGCTTGTTTGGGATTTCAAGCTTGGCCAGCACGTGAAACAAAACTCTTTTCAGTTTGTTTAGCTGTTCAGGATAGCAGCATGAGCTCAGTGGGACTGAACAGGACAAAGCCAAATTACTCCCAGTAAGCCAGAAAGATCTGAAATCCTGGCTTACTATTTCTTGCAAACGCTTATCTAATGCATTCAAGTTTCATTTGAATTTTCTGCTAGAATATTCCCATGAACTATAGTTCCCAAGAGACGCTCAAAAGAGAGGGATTAAGGATTAAAGATCAAAGTATCTAGAGCGCTGTAGTTCAGGGAAGAGAGCTCTAGACCTCTCTAGCAGAAAACTAACCACAGGACAAATCCCAGAATTCCAGAAGTTGGAGCTGTGACAGAGGCTGGAGTCATGACCATATAGCAGAAATGCTATAGTCATGTGGAAATTCCCTCTGCTCTTAACACTGAAACCCAATTTGCTGCAGCGCAAGCCAGGGATTCCCAGTACGTCTCCTCAACAGTTCTACAACCAAGAAAAAAAAGGAAGCCAAGTAACATTAACAAATAAAGATTGCAATACTAGGAAAGTCCCTTGTGTCCTTTGCATTGCTGGCAACAAGCAAAGCTGTGTAATACCACTACATTGATTCATTAATAATGATTTACTATTACCAGTAAACTTTCAACCATTAATTTGTCTGCTACCCAAAATCTCTGATTGCCCATAATTCACACATAAGCCATCCGCAATTGTTGCTTTGTCCTTTTAGAATCTGCCATCCATCTGTCCACCTGCTAGTCAAGCCAGAAGAAAGATGCTGCGAAGGATGCAGAATTTAATTTTTGGCCATGCTAGTTGGGGATTCTGGGACTTGTCATCCAAAAGGCCAACTTTTCCACCTGGAAACCTGGATCCTTGAGGCTTCTCCTCTGTGGCTCCCTTTATGTTTCCCACATTTGATTTTACGCCAGAAAACCCTAGAGTTTAAAAAAAACCCTGGAGTTTAAAAAAAAACCCTGGAGTTTAAAAAAAAAGTTTTAAAAAGCCCAGATTTTGGTAAATGGCAATGCAACAAGATCAACCGAGATACAAAAGGGAACCAGAAAAGGTTTTCCCCTGATCTCTGCTGTTTGTTTTGGCACTGGAGACTTTACTGAGAGATATCAGACAACATGGCTGAATTTGTGGAGTGAGGGCTAAAAAAAAACCAGTATAAACTGATGGTTTATGCAGATGATCTTGTGATGATGATGTGAAATCTATTGGACTCAAAGAAAGTTCTTTTGGCAAAAAAAAATTAAGGCATTTGGGACATGCTCCAGGTTCAAATTGAACTACGATAAAACAACTTTTGACTTCAAAAGAGAAAAAAGAATTGACTGTTTTTTCCCAGTTTTAAAGTAGAGGGGAAAAAGAGAGTTATAATCACAGAGAATAATAGTCTTTTGTTTCAAAACAATTATGAAAAGGTCTGGAAAGAAAAGAGACTTTGAAAAATGGGGAAAGTTAAATTTATCCCTTTTGGGAGAACTGCAGTAATAAAAGCAAATGCTTTCCCAAGACTTTTATTCTACTTCCAAACGATCCGTGTCATAAGAAACGGATATGATGGCAGAAAGATATTTCCAGATTTGTTTGGCAGGCAAAAACCCTAGAATAAAATTGAAAACATTGTATGATGCTAAAGAAAGGGGTGGTCTGGGAATTCCTAATATTAAATTGTATTATGAAACCTGCTGTTTTGCATGGTTGAGGAAATGGATATTGCTTAGAGATAAGAGGCTCTTGGAACTTGAAGATCATGATTTAAAGTTTGGGCGGCATGGTTATTTTTGGTATGATAACATTAAGGAAAATGCTGAATTTAAAAGTCATTGTATTAGAAAGGCTTATCTACAAGTTTGGTATAAATTAATGCACAGACTTTTCCTTAAAATATTATCCAGCTCACCGCATGAAGCCTTCAGGAAAGAATGGGTTAAAAATCAGAGATGGCTCTTGTAGGATGACCTTCTGTACTTTGAACAAGATATTGGAAGTTTAAATCAAGTGATAGGTTTCTTAGGAAAGGCAAAGATCTCAACTGGTTTCCTTATATGCAACTCAAGGATAGATTTAATCATAATAAAAGAGATCTAGCCATAGAGGGTTGGAGAAAATGAGTTTTGGCAGAGCTGTGCAAAGATATTATGAATTTAAAAGCTGTGCAAAGGCCTTTTGAAGCCAGAGACAGAAGATGAACCTGTAAAAGAATATATGATAAGGTGGGCCCAAAATTTTGGGCACAATGTATGGGGAAAACGTGGTCTAAAGATATAAAATCTACTTTGTGTATTAATTTAAAAGAAAACTAAGGTTATTTATAAACAGTTACCTCCCCAAATAAGCTGTTGAAAACATCTAAGCAGTATTTCCAATCAATGTTGGGGATGTCAAGATCATCCACGTGTGATGGATTTGTAAGAAGGCAAAAAGTTATTAATCCCACACATTTTTAAAGGTGGGTTTTGTAGTGTCACCCAAAATGTTTTTGCCGGGTATTATGGATAAAGATTTGGATAGCAAATATGTATTACTTCTTTGATATATAACAACAGCAGCAAGGTCATTGTGAGCTCCAACCTGGAAACAGACTATGAGAATGAAGCAACTGCGAGGTCAGCCTCTCCCTAAACTGCAAACCTCAGGATTCCATAGGATGTTGAAAGTGGAATAATTGCGCTATAAGAGTGTAGTGCGGAAAGGGCCTACTTTTTTCCAAACTACATGAACGAATGGTGGACTTGTTTTCTTGGGAGATTGGATAGCCATCCCTCAGGAGTTATATTAGTTTTCTATTCCTGCATAGGACAGGGGTTGAACTAGATGACCTTTGTGGTCTCTTCTTACTGTTCTATAGAAATACAAAAGACCTCCACATTTTTGGCTTTGGAGAGTTAAGATTCTCAAACTATGAAACAAAACAAGGCACCTTTTGAAGGACAGATGGGAAAAGAATGGAAGATTAAATTTTTGAAACGTGACGAGTCATTAGGAAAATAGAAGTAAGAATGTATCTGACTCACAAACTATCTGATGTCTGGCTCTTAGACATAACCATAGCTTCACTTTTGACATGATGCATCATCAATAAACTCAATTCCTTTCCAAAAACGTGTGATTCTTCACCTAGGCCATTTCCGCACTAGACTTTTATAGCGCTATGATTCCACTTGAAATATCCTATGGGATCCTGCGGTTTGCAGTTTCAGGAGGGGCTGGTCAGCCCCTCCCAAAACTGCATACCCCAGGATTCCATAGGATGTTGCAAGTGGAATCATAGTGCTATAAAAGTCTAGTGTGGAAATGGCTCTAGACTCAGTTTCCTCTTCTTCTGATAACAAGCCTCATTATTAGCATTCAGGAGAAGACAGTTGCTTAGCTAACCCAACAGGACAGTTGCAAGGAGCCAAAATGTTGGACTCGAACAAGGACAAGACACTTTACATCTCCAACTTCGCTAATCGGTGATCTTGAGATAATTGATGGATTGTATAGAAATGTTTCGAAATACATGCTATTTGTAAGTTGTTCGCCCCTCGATCCACATGGAGAGGCGGGATACAAATAAATAAATAAATAAAAATAAATAAATTGTTAATTGCTGTGTATTTAAAGGGGTTGGTTTAGGTGGGTTGGTGGGTGGGGAGGATTGGGTATGTTTTTAATGTCTTTTAATGTATAATGTATTTTATGTTGTTCGCCGCCTCGATCCGTGTGGAGAGGCGGGATATAAATAAATATTATTATTATTATTATTATTATTATTATTATTATTATTATTCAGCTGTGCAAGAAGGTCGTCGTGAGAAGAAATGGGTACACCCTCTCAGCCTCAGAAGAAGGCAAAAGCAAATCCCTTCTGCACAGATCTTATCAAGAAAACCCCGTCATAGGGTTAGCTTGGGGACACCATAAATCAGAAATGACTTGAAGGCACCCCGACAACCAACAGTAGGAAGGAAACCGATGAAGCCAAGCTGAATTGTGATTGTGTGTGTGTGTGTGCACAGGAGACCAGGAATCTATACGAGCCTGTCCTATAAAAGGATGAGCTTTAAAATCTGCAGTGGAGGGCTTTCTCTCGGTTCCTCCACCATCACGGAAATACTTGGGCCGTTTCCGCACTAGGCTGTTATAGCGCGATGATTCCACTTGCAACCTCCTCTGGAGTCCTGGGGTTTGCAGTTTCGGGAGGGGCCGGCCTCTATAGAGTTGGAAGAGACCTCAAAGGACCTCCGGCCGGCCCCTCCCGAAACTGCAAACCCCAGGATTCCAGAGGAGGTTGCAAGTGGAATCATCGCGCTATAATAGTCTAGTGTGGAAAAGCACTGAGAAAAGAATCTAGTGTCCTGATCCGTATTTTGCCCTCTTTGGCTCCTCTTCCTGATCTGCGGGTGCAGTCTAAAGCCATTTCCGCACTAGCCTGTTATAGCGCTATTATTCCACTTTCTTTTTCATTATTATTAAAAAATATATTTATTTGAGTTGCAAAATACAAAACTTACACAACATACACAACATGACATACAAAACATTGTCCACAACACAGCTACACATACTGCACATTTAACACATAAATATTCTTACCTATCTAAATACAATGAACAATTAATAACTTTCATTCACTTCACCATTGAGTAATAGATTCGCATTCTTCTTTATTCCTGATACACTATATACCATTTTCCTTATCCTTATTGGTCTTATCTTCTCTGGTCTATAATTTACTTCTCATCATTTATTCTTCCAATCGTTATTCCACCCATCCTTCTACCCAATTCCACTTTCAACATCCTATGGAACCCTGGGGTTTGCAGTTTGGAGAGGGGCCTCTGGATGTTGAAAGTGGAATAATAACGCTACAATAGTCTAGTGTAGAAACGGTCATGGCGTTTGCTTCCTTTTCTGAACCCTTCCCCTTGTCAATCCAGGTCGTGGAGAGAGGGGGGCCTTGGAGAGACCCCAAAACTGGATTGTGAAAACACAACAAATCCACACACATACACACAGTGGTTCAATGCCGGGACTGCAAGCCACAGGGTCGTGAGTTCGATCCTGCCAGGCTCCAAGGTTGACTCAGCCTTCCATCCTTTCGCAGGTCGGTAAAATGAGGACCCAGCTTGTTGGGGGCATGTATAGAAATACATAGAAATACATGCTATTTGTAAGTTGTTCGCCACCTCGATCCATAGGGCGAGGCGGGATACAAATAAATAATTAAAAAAAAATAAGCCTGGGAAATAATGCTCAAGCACTGAGCCCCCCCTAGGAAGACACTTCCCCCTGTTTCCCAGGTAAGCTGCGCTCTCTCAGCCCCTGAGCTTCCCATTCTTTAGCCAAGGAAGAGAAAAAGTGCGCTGGTCGACCTTGCAGGGTTGTTGTAAGGAAATTGTAGGAAGGTATTAAGACTTTGTGGAATCCTACAAAAAAAAGGGGGGAGGAAATGCTCTTATGAGCTATTTTTTTATTTTTGTAAAGGCAGGATAGCAATGAAGGTGCCCAAAACGGGGGATCGATCCTGCCTTCTCTCTCTGCCCGCACTAGGCTGTTATAGCGCGATGATTCCACTTTCAACCTCCTCTGGCATCCTGGGGTTTGCAGTTTCGGGAGGGGCTGACCGGCCGGCCCCTCCCGAAACTGCAAACCCCAGGATGCCAGAGGAGGTTGAAAGTGGAATCATCGCGCTATAACAGCCTAGTGCGGAAACGGAAGGAGGCGCAGCAACCGATCCCACAGCCACGTGCCGCCCAGTCCTCCCGGCGAAAAAGCCCACCGGAAATTAATTAATTAATTAATTAATTAACAAAGGCGCCCCGATCCTCACCTCTTCTCTCGCTGGCAGTCCATCCCGAATCTCGCCCAAGGTCGGTCCCTGACTCTCTTCTTTCCGGCTCGCCGGATCTTTTTTTTTTTTTTCTTCTTCTCCTCCTCGACTGAAGCCGCACGTCTCCGCAGGAGGCTTTTACCGGCCGACTCCAGAGAGGGATTGTGACGTCACAGACCCGCCGGCCAATGGGAGGAGGCTCCCTCTGCCGGCAACAAAGGTTGCCCCGGGCGACCCCGAGTTCCATCGTCATAGCGGCGGGGACCGCGGTTGTCCGGCTCTTCCTCCTGGTTCTGCCACCCCCTCCGCGCGTCACCCCACCCTCCGGGGGTGGGAAAGGGAGAGGTGGGCCAGCACATCCGCAGGTCACGTGGGGAGGGAGGGGGGCAGCGATGGGAAAGAGAAATTTCCAGCCCCCTGGCAAGTGTGTGCTGGACTCAGGATGCGTCCATCCCTGTAACACAACTGGGAATATAAAATATAATATTTAATATTTAATTAAATATAATATTTAATATTTAATTTAAATATTTTAAAATTTAATAAATTTAATTAAATATAATATTTAATATTTAATTAAATATAATATTTAATATTTAATTAAATATAATATTTAATATTTAATTAAATATAATATTTAATATTTAGTTAAATATAATATTTAATATTTAATTAAATATAATATTTAATATTTAGTTAAATATAATATTTAATATTTAATTAAATATAATATTTAATATTTAATTAAATATAATATTTAATATTTAGTTAAATATAATATTTAATATTTAATGGGGGATAGAAGGGTTGGTTGGGGGGGAGGATGGGGTACATTGTAATGTTTTAATGTATTTATATATTTTTGTAATGCCCCCTCAATCCACTGGGAGAGGCGGGATAAAAATAAATTTTATTATTATATTATTATTATTATTATTATTATTATTATTATTATTATTATTATTATTATTAATATAACATAGGTAGTATAGTATAACTAGCATATATACCCAGCATTACCTAGAATTTTATTTTCTTATAGGTGATACTTGTTGGAAAGATATGAGATCCTGTGTCTCTAATTCCCCAAACTGTCTTGTACCTGTAACTTTTCCCCATATTCCCCAATCCAGTCAGTAATTCCCCAAATCCTAGCAAAGGGTTGGTGGACTCAGGATGCATTCATGTCTGTAACACAACTGGGAATATAAAATATAATATTTAATGTGTTTTAGGGGGATAGAAGGGTTGGTGGGTGGGGAGGATGGGGTACATTGTAATGTTTTAATGTATTTATATATTTTTGTAATGCCCCCTCAATCCACTGGGAGAGGCGGGATAAAAATAAATTTTTTATTATTATTATTATTATTATTATTATTATTATTATTATTATTATTATTATTAATATAACATAGGTAGTATAGTATAACTAGCATATATACCCAGCATTACCCAGGATTTTATTTTCTCATAAGTAATACTTGTTAGAAAGATATGAGATCCTGTGTCTCTAATTCCCCAAACTGCCTTGTCCAGTACCTGTAACTTTTCCCCATATTCCCCAATCCAATCAGTAATTCCCCAAATCCTAGCAAAGGGGTGGTGGACTCAGGATGCATTCATGTCTGTAACACAACTGGGAATATAATATAATATAATACAATATACATAGTATAGTATAACCAGGATTTTATATACTCAGGATTTTATTTCCTCATAAGTAATACTTGTTAGAAAGATTTGAGATCCTATGTCTCTTAATTCCCCAAACTCCCTTGTCCAGTACCTGTAACTTTTCCCCATATTCCCCAATCCAATCAGTAATTCCCCAAATCCTAGCAAAGGTGTGGTGGACTCAGGATGCATTCGTGTCTGTAACACAACGGGGAATATAAAATATAATGTAATTCCCCAAACTGCCTTGTCCAGTACCTGTCACTTTCCCCCATATTCCTCAATCCAATCTGTATTCAGAGTTATTAACATATAGAGGTTGGGTTCCTGAGGGCATACAGTGCCCTCCTCCTTGCTGCTAGGCACAAAAAGAGGAAGACCGCATTACAGATGAAGAGAGTCAATCAAGGAAGTCTTCAAGAGCTGAGCAGAGCTGTTGAGCATAGGGTGACTGGGGCCCTTTTCGCACTGTTGCGCGAGGGGGAGGGCGTCTCGCGCGAGAAGCCTCCTCCGGGACGCCAACGCTTCCCCCTCGTTCCTTCCGCAGACGCTTCCTGCTGGCACGTCCGTCACGCTAGCGCCCCGCCCCTTCCTTCCTCAGGGCACCATGGGAGCTGTAGGCTCCGTGGGGGGGAAGGAAGCGCGACCCGGCCGCCTCGCGACGCTCCGCACAGCAGGTAAGTGCGCATGGGCGCCGCGAGCGTTGTGCCAGCGCGGGTGATTTTCGGCTTTGAGCTGAAAATCAAAAACTACGCTCGGGCGCCGCGTCAGCCTCGTGAGCCCCGCGCAACCAGGGGTGCGTCGTGCGGTGCGGCGCTCCCATTTGCGCGGCGCTCGAGGATGCGAATGAATGCGAAAAGACGTGACGTGACGTGACTCACTCAAAAAGACAAGGATGTAGAAGGCAATAGAAAGAAGTTACTAACATACAGAGGTTGGGTTCCTGAGGGCATACATTGCCCTCCTCCTTGCTGCTAGGCACAAAAAGAGGAAGACCACATTACGGATGGAGAGACTCAGTCAAGGAAGTCTGCAAGATCTGAGCAGAGCTGTTGAGGATAGGGTGACTTGGAGATCTTCCATTTATGAGGTTGACGGCAGTTAACGACAACAAAGGCCCTTCTCCCCAAGCAGCTGATGAAGTAGATTTAATCTTCAAAAGCTTATGCTAACAACTTCTTTCTCTCCGTTGTGTCAAAGGTGCTACAAGATGCCTTTGCATTGCTACAGCGCGCAGTGACCCAACAGGAAATGTAGCAAAACTGTTGTTAAAATCATCAGCGCCAAAGGAGGATATGTAAAGCAGCATAGTTAATGGTGTGTTTTCAATAACAGAGCAAGACTTATAATATAACTTTTGCTATAACGACGGGTAACAAAGCAGGATATATAATGTCATATAGGATAGGATAACCATTGTTGTAATGGTAATAAAGCAGGATATGTGGGCATTTAGATTCATTTTATTTATGCCCCACCTTTTCCCCCAAATTGGGACTCATGGGAGCTCACACTTTAAAACAAGTATAAAATAGATAAACACATAGGCTCTTTTCGCACAGGCTTTCTGTCGCGCGACAGCCCCGTGAGCCTCGCGGGAGTGGGAGCGTCACTCTGCATGACGCACTCCCACTTCCACCGCTCTCACGGGGCTGACGCTGCGCGAGCGCGTATTTTTTGATTTTCGCCTCAAAGCGAAAATCACCCGTGCTCGCGCAGCGCTCCCAGTGCCCACACGCACTTACCTCCTGTGCGGAGCGTCGGGGAGGCGGCCGGGTCGCGCTTCCTTCCCTCCGCCCCTGCGGAAGGAAGGGGCGGGGCAGGGCGCTAGCGCAACGGACGCGACACCACCTGCTTCGCGTGCGCGCGGGGGGGCGGACGCGACAGCCTCCTGCTTGGCAAGGGGGGCAGACGCGCGAGCCGCCGCCGCCTCCGGGAGGCTGCCGCTTCCCCGCTCGTTCCTTCGCCTGAGGAAGGAAGGAGGGGGAAGCGGCAGCCTCCTGGAGAAGGCTTCTTGCGCGACCCACCCTCCCTCGCTTGCGCGAGAAGCCTCAATGCGAAAAGGGCCATAGGAAGATTAGCATTCAAACAGAATTAAATGATTCATAATTTTTTTTTATTTTAATTATTTATTTGTATCCCGCCTCTCCATATGGATCAAGGCGGCGAACAACTTGCAAATAGCATGTATTTCGAAACATTTCTATACATGCCCCCAACAAGCTGGGTACTCATTTTACCGACCTGCGGACGAGTGGAAGGCTGAGTCAACCTTGGAGCCGGGCAGGATCGAACTCACAACCTTGTGGCTTGCAGTCCTGGCATTGAACCACTGCGCCACCAGGGCTCCTTTAATAATATTGATGCAATTTATTTATTTAATTAATTTATTTATTTATTTAATTTATTAATGATAATGCAATTTAAAATGCACACTTAGAAAAAGATAAAAAAGCAATTGAAAACAATTCAATAGGAACAACTCAGCACCCTCCTCAAACCCCCTTTTAAAAACCTTTTTTCCCCAAAAAAATATCATATTGCATTACTGGTCTTAAAATTATCATCATCATCATCATCATCACCACCATCATCATCTTTATTTGTATTCCACTTTTTGCTCAACACTGGGCAATCATATATCCTCCTTTGTTATCTGTTGTTATTGATTGTTGTTATTGATATTGTTATACAATTAACAGTCTGCTTACAGCAAAACAGGATATTTTATATAATGGCCCAAATGTTATCTGTAGACCCAATCAGAGCAGACCCACTGCATTAATTATTAAATGGCGAGGCAACACGTATTTAAAATTTAAATCGGTTCAGAGGGTCTGCTCAAGCTGGGACTAACCATAGGAATTAGGTAACAGCAATATGTCAATCAGTAATATGTCAATTGGACTTCTTTTACTGCATTAGCCCGTGGACCGTGTAAAACTCTGCACACTTAAAACAATTTTTTATTGATTGTGTTCTGCACCAGTACACTTAAGGAAGTGGATTGTAATCCACGAAAACGACTGGTAAAATAAATTAGGTTTAAAGGTGCCATGAGATTCTTTTCCCTCCCTTCCCTTCCTTATTATCTCATACTGAAACAGATTTAAAGAGCTGGGGGGTAAAAAAATCATATTTAGTATTTTGTGAAAAGAAATTAAGCAAAAGACATTCCAGGGAAACTATGGCCATTTCCACACTACCCTGTTCTAGCGCGTTTATTCCACTTTCAACATGCTATGGAATGCTGGGGTTTGGAGTTTAGGGAGGGGCCTTTAGGATCCTCAGCCAGAGAGCTCTTGGGCCTCAGGAAACTACAAACCCCAGAATTCCACAGGAGGTTGAAAGTGGAATAAAAGCGCTAGAACAGGGCAGTGCGGAAATGGCCTATGTTGATAGTATCAATATTCAAAATCGTAATAGAATAATACCTCTCTGACTGTCCCAATTTGGCGAGGAGAGTCCCTGTTACTCCGTTGTCTCACTTTTTAGCTGCTTTGGAAATGTCCCTGTTTCTCTTCCCGCCTCCCACTTTCTCCCTTTTTTGGCTCAGCTTACTTCAATTTCTGCAGATTTAGGTCAAAGTGCAAAAGGGGTTTGCACTCAATTAATGCAGAGACCGAGGCCATTTCCACACTAGCCTGTTATAGCGCGATGATTCCACTTTCAACGTCCTCTGGAATCCTGGGGTTTGCAGTTTCGGGAGGGGCTGCCGGCCCCTCCCGAAACTGCAACCCCAGGATTCCAGAGGATGTTGAAAGTGGAATCATCGCGCTATAACAGGCTAGTGCGGAAATGGCCTGAGACTGAGAGGGGAAAGAAGTCAAGGAAGAAGCGACACCAGAAGAAGAGATACCGGAATCCCCTTTAGTGGGTTTGGTGGTTTCTTCTTCCGCACTTCTTGAATGTTATCAGGAATTTCCCAGCATGTACGTCATGCAACTCCTCTTCCTCCCCCAACAGCAGAGGTAGGGGTGGCGTGATAATTCGTTTTATTTTCACAACAGAAAATGCTTTGCTTCTGGACCACGTTTAGTCTGCTGCAGCTGAACATCTGGCCTTGATTTATTTATTCACTGCCCTTTTAGATAAGCTGGGGAAAGTCACTTTTTGGACTATAACTCCCATCATCCCCCAACAAGCAGTGGGAGTTGTAATTTCTGGGACCTGTAGTCCCCAAGACTGACTTTTGCAGTCTGTTTTTAGACTTTCTCAGCCCAGCCCTGCTCGTGACTAAAGGGGCACTCCCAGACAACAGATTTTGGGTGTCATAGAAGAGAAGCAAATTGTTAGGTATTTAATTTGTAATTACAGTATTGTGTGTTTACAGTGAGAGCCAGCACAGTATAGTGGTTTGAGCACTGAGCTATGACCCCACTTATGCATATATATCCATGGAGAAGAAGAATTACAGTCTTACATGCACATGGTTGGAAATAAGTCCTACAGAAGTCAATAGTAAATAGGCACAGTTCCCTTTTAATGACTTAGCCTTTACTCCCAAATGAATGTTTACAGTCTGGATCCAGCCAGATTGCTGGTGTTAATATAAATATAGCCTCTTTTATCCTCAAACCATTTAATTTCTTATGGGACAAAACTATTAACATGTAAGAAGCAAGCCAAGCTAAGGGCCTTTCCGCACTACACTGTTATAGCGCTATTATTCCACTTTCAACATCCTGTGGAATTCTGGGGTTTGTATTTACTGAGGCCAAAGAACTCTCTGGCTAAGAATTCAACATGCCTCTCCCTAAACTGCAAACCCCAGGATTCCATAAGAAGTTGAAAGTGGAATATAGCACTATAACAGTGCAGTGCGGAAAGGCCCCAAGTCTGAGACAGAGTAGAACATCTATCAATCTGTCAATCAAACCTCAAATATTTATCCTAGATCTGCCATAATTCCAAGTGTACACAATTGCACAGATTTTTCATACTTCAGTTGTTATGACTCACCCTGTTTCTTTCTCTATTGTATCTCTATCTCTCTCCCTTTTTTTTTCTTCTTGTTCACATAACCGTATTTCCTGTAGTTAGTTTATCTGCAAACATAAAACAAGCAAATAGCTGAAAGACAAAAAGAAAGAGGGGGTGGGAAACCCAGTTCAGCCTAGACACACAAGAAAAGTCACAACAATATCAGTAAATTTAAAAATCAAGGCTTTACCAAACACAAGTTATCAGAACAGAACTAAAGAACATTTATCATCACCAGTCATCTTTTTCCATGCTACTTTCTTCCTGATGCCCGGCTTACATTTTATGGCACCCAAATTTTCCATTACTTAACAATCTTTCATTTGTATTTTGTTTAAATTAACTGCCAAAACTAAGGGAAGTTTCCAGCCTTAGCATTCCTGAGACTGAAAAAAAAAATCACTCTGTGTTCTCATAGAATTTTTATACAGAAAAAGCAAAAGGCATGCTTCCCCTTCGCCTTTTTTCACATTAAAAACTGAAAAAAGTTCTATTCATTGCTTGTTTATCTGTAGAGTCAAAAGTTAGCACCCATTTCTTCCATCCTGAAATGCAGGATTTAAGGAATTTCTAAGAAAATAGGTTTTCCACGTAGAAGTGCAACCCACTGAAATTGGGATGTAGCCTTAATTCATAAAATTTGGGAGTAAACTTAAATGATTCCAATAGGGTAATACCACCATAATGGCTAAGACCGGAAAAAATAGGAATTTTCCCTGCAGGTGCATGTTATCAGTGCTCTTATTCCACTTTCAACATTCTGTAGAATCCTGGGATTTGCAGTTTAGGGAGGGGCCCTAAATTAATTTATTAATTAATTAATTGGTATTAATTATTATATTATTATATTATATGTTGTATATTGTAGTATATTATAGTATAGTATATATTGTAAATAATAACATGTCCTATGAACAGGTCTTATGAACATGTCAAAAGAGTATATTATATGTTGTATATTATGATATGTTATAGTATATTTTATATTGTAAACATTAACAAGTTTTATGAGCTTATGCCTATGAGAATGAAAATTTTTAATAAAAATAGATTTTAAAAAAAATTAAAAAAAGTAAGGAAGATACTGCTCTGCATCGGAATGAAAATTCTGTGTACCATGCCAAAAAAAAAATAAAAGTGGAATAATAGCACCATAATACTCTAATGAAGAAATTGCCATAGTCAGGGGTAGCTATGTTGACCGTGTACAACAAAATCCAAAAATGAAACGATATCTTTATTGGCCAACCAAAGTGCACAAAATACATCATACAAGCTTCAAAACTCCACTGGCTTCTTCATCAAGCAAAAGATGTTAAAAAAAAAATAGGAGAAGAAAAGTGACAATTGTAAAGTCACAGGCCTAGATTTTCTATCAGATGTTGTTTCTGCTGTAGTTCAGTACAAGTCTGACTCCGGTCCAAAATATTTTCATCCTTAACTGACAAATTTGTCACTCTAAAAGGTGACGGACCTTGAGGTCCACCTGCAATGCCAGCTTCTCCTTAGAATTTGGGGAATTGTAGCTCGAAGGAGGTCTGCAAGAGGAGGGCAATGCCAGGATCTTTTCACCTGTGTATACGAGTACTAACTGTAGAGAGGACTCCAGTTATAAGTTTAAACAGAGTATTTGACTGGGAATTAACAAGCATACAGGAAATCAGGCATTCTCAAGAGCCATACAAGGCTACTGGATAGATAGGAGAGAGAGAAACTGGGTGGAAAGGGTGATAGTTACCAATCCTGATGCAGAAGGTCATAGAATCATAGAAATGTAGAGTTGGAAGAGACCACAGGGGCCATCCAGTCCAACCCCCTGCCATCCAGTCCAACCCCCTAAGCGGAATGGTCCAGACAGTGCATCTGGGGTAGCAAAGCAGAACAGAGATCTGGGTGCTACGTACTCCATCCAGAGTCCTACAATTCACTGGGGCTTGAGCTAGGGTTTTTCTATCCTATTTCTTGACCTGGCGAAAGCGGTAATGGCTTCCTTGTGGGGTTGACAAGGGAGTCAGGAACGGACTGATTGTCTTAACTCTAGGTAACAAAACATTGATGGGAGTCCTGACAATTTCTTAATACTTTGGTCAGGTAGTGTGAAGACACAAGGTCTTTCTAGGATACGCTCACAGAAGGGCACCTGATTGCTTCACCTGGGCAGTTTCACCTGCTATTGTTTTCAGGAGTGCTCGCAACTTAGAGTTTTTGAAAGGACTATTCCAAGCCCATCAGCATCGGGCTTTCCCACCTAATCGTCTCTGGACTTATGACCTGGTTGTGTCTGAGGTCACCCTGACCTGGCATATGTTTACAGCCAGCGCTTTTTCAAACATGTGTTCCAGCCACAAAGATGTCCAATTATGAAAATAGCACATCCCACATGAGTGGGGGTGTATGGTGTGGTAACCAATTGCTATTGAATTATATCACGTTGGTTGTTTCCTGGCAGAAATTGACACGTTGATCCATGCCTTCCAACTTGGTAGACTCAAAACACGTTTCTGTTTTGTATCTGATGAATCTGTTTGTCTGTGTTACTATTTTCACATAGTACTTTTCAAACACCAGATGGTCTGTCGCATAGAGAAAGACAGATATATGTCCTCTGCTGTTCCAGATGACAGGATTCATAGGTTCCAATTACAGGAGTGTGGATTTGGGTTGTTCTTAATGGTTAATGTGTTTTAGGGGGTTTTAGATGGGTTGGTGGGTGGGGAGGATGGGTTATGTTTTAATTGCTTTTAATGTATTTGATGCACTGTTGTAGTACCCCCTCGATCCGTCGGGAGAGGCGGGATATAAATAAATATTATTATTATTATTATTATTATTATTATTATTATTATTATTATTAAACAGTAGAAGAAATTTCTTGAGAGCAAGAGCAGTTTGGCAACAGAATCTATCATTAAGTGCCATCCAAAAGCTTGCCCTCCATTTTCCATTACTCTGTTACTGTGACAGATGCAAAGGATACTGAGCCAGCTACGCAGTTAGGAAACCTAAGAATAAGATGTCTCCAAATAAATTCTTGGAGAGATCCCCTGTGGTATAGTGGTTTGAGCGCTTGTACATAGACTAGGGCTCCGGAAGTCCAGAGTTCAAATCCTCTCCCAGGCATGGAAACCCTTTGGGTAACTGTGAAGAAGGCAGACTAAGAGAGAGCAGCCAGTCCCCAAACAGAGCACTCTGTGAAGAGAGACAGGAGGGTTTTTTCCAAAAAGAACAGAGAGGCAGTTGAAGGCAGACAGCCAAGACTGAGAGTTTGAAAGGGACTGTTGGAGGAGTTACTGAATATTGGGTGCCTGAGTGATTTAAGGCAATGATCTGACATAATTCAACTGGAAGAGTGCTAACATTTTGGAACTCTGAAATGGAACTTAAGAAAGAAGCTATTCTGCATGTTTTTAAGTAAAGTTAACCTGTTTGGGTTTTTTGTACAACTGATTCTGGACAGCATTATGAACTCAGAAACAAGGGTGAGCCACACTTACCAAAAACAACACAAAGCCAACACACACCATAGTCCACAGCGAGGTCACCTGAGGGCCCAGGACTCCAGATCCAAGGAGGAATTTTAAAGGAGGACCTAAGAGCAAGGTGACAGTGACAGGTCTATCAGGTTAGGAATTGCAGAGCCAGCCTGAGCAGGAAATCTTTCCACACAGGGAAATAACACGTGGTAGCGCGACTTCCGTGGGAGGTCGTTTACACCGTAAAGTGGATTGGGGCGGATTACTTTAGAGTAATTCCACACCCCAATCTGCACTAGGGCGCCCAGAAGTGGCGCCGCCGCGTGCTTTTTAAAAACCACTTTTAATGTGGTTTTTAAAAGGCACGGGGCGTGCAGCCCCATGCAGCCGCGTCACAGCACCCGGTGTGGATTTGCAGGCGTGCGCAAGGGCGTGCCTGCAGATCTGCCAGGGGTTGGATTTCCGGCTGGCGAGGTTCTCCGGTTGGTGGAGAGCCTCCGCCAGTTGTAAGCCGCCATTTTGGGTGCTGCAGGATGCCGTGGGACGCCGACGAGTGTGGAGCAGCGAAAACACGCTGCTCCACTGGCGACGGACTTACCTGGTTTAAGGTAAGCTCCGTTTCAGCGTGTTTCTGGCCGTTTCTGCACCCGCGTGTGGAAAGGGCCTTGAGCAAGTCATAGCCTCAGAAGAAAGCAAGGACAGCTCGCCGCCAACCAAATCTTGGCAAGAAATCCCTGTGATAGAGTTAAAGTTACCCCCAAACCCTCAAAAAACATGTTGGGCCAGATCTAAAATATTAGGTCCGCACAGACTACCCTGAGTGGTCTACATGATTGCAGGTGAGCTCTGAATCAGGAAAGGTCTCCAACTTTGGCCAAAGGGACTCCCCCCACTCACCCAAGAAGAACGCAGTCAAAACCAGTTCTTACGTGAGCAAAACAACCAGTTCTTACATAAGCAAATAAGGACCCTTTATTTTAAAAAGGAGGGGGGTATATAAATTGGGGTGACAATGATCTCACAAAGCACACAGTGCATGTGCAAGAATATTTGCTTTCCCAGAACTAAAATTTTGATACATGGTTGAAAACAAGGTAACTTCTGGTTAACAGTCAACAATGAAGTCTGAATCACACGTGTATTTGCTCAGCAGTGAAATATAAGAAATATTCTTACAGAGATCA
This sequence comes from Ctenosaura bakeri, assembly GCA_948474755.1. NCBI lineage: Eukaryota > Metazoa > Chordata > Lepidosauria > Squamata > Iguanidae > Ctenosaura > Ctenosaura bakeri. The sequence continues at coordinate 118,538 of CAOLHI010002713.1, read as the reverse complement.
CTGGGAATCAAGGGATGAACTTTGCTAATTAATGTCAGCCTAATGTTAAGTAGGACAAGAGGCCAATAACAGGAATAACCTTTAAACTAGACTAGAATTCAAAATGCAGGAACTTTAGTTAAGCAAATGCAGAGAGACAGAGAATTCCTTTAACTTAGACATTTGAGCAGGCAGTACCCTCTGTGAATTGAACTATCCAGAGCACTGAATCTCTGGCAGCCCTGCAGAGTAGACCAGATGGCAAACACTCACCATGCCTGCACTAGACTGTTATAGTGCTATTATTCCACTTTCAACATCCTATGGAATCCTGGGGTTTGCAGTTTTGGGAAGGGCCAGCTGGCCCCTCCCTAAACTGCAAACCCCATGGACGTTGAAGTGGAATAATAGCGCTATAATAGTCTAGTGCGGAAATGGCTACTATCTATTTTGCCTATATTCTTGCCTATATTCTTTTACTGTTTACAACAGGCTTGCTTTAGAGTTGCCCTAAGTCAGAAACAACTTGAAGGCGCAGAAGAGCTACTACAAGAAAATTCCACATCAAATGATGCATAGTTAATAAAAGAAAAACTTGAATCACCTCTATAGTACTTACAAAACAGAGAATGCAGAGACAGTGTGTCTTGGCTAACTGACCCCTTAACGTGGACATAACCACATGGGAAGGAAGGCTACAAAAGCTACAAATACTAGCCAGATAACAATCCCAACTGCCTTTTAATTTGTAAAGAAGTTACCAAGGTGAGAGAGTATGAACCAGAGATGGGTACTGTGTGCCCCACAGACCTTTTGAACCTGCAATGCACATGCTGGGATCCTTTGCCAAAGTTCCCAGTGTTACCACGTGTGACCTCAGAGCACATGAATGAACGCTCTCATGTTCTGAGTAAGCATGCCAGTCAGGGATCTTGTGACCTTGGTCAATAGCAGCTTTAGGCAAGCTGCAGGTTCCGCTTCAGGCAATCTGAACTCAGAAAACCATGTTCCCACATGTAAATACTATGCAAATTAATGTCCTCTTTTCTGTGAATGTATATGCTCTTTTCTTGGCAATAGACAAGAAGCCACCTTACTAGCAGCACTGGGCAGCTGAGTCTGTTCATAATTTAAATTTCTCCTCACATTACAACAGAACGACACAGCAGGGATACACTGAAAATTAAAGTACCGGTACCTGAAATGCAAGCCCGGGGTGGAAAAATACCAACAGGCCCAGGGCAGGCATCTGTGGGAAGCTCTGCTAGGGCACGAGGGCCCTGGCAGCTGCCCAAAGATGCCAGGTGTGGTGCCAGCCTTGGAGGAGGCAACCCAGAGGATGCATGTTTGCTTCTCTCGCTTGGAACTGTCTTCCAGGAAGCAAATTTATTCCAAGGGATCCTGAATTGCCAACATCCGAATGAAAAGTCTCCTTAGCGCCTAAGGCAGGACCAGGTCTGCGTTCATCTAGGTGGTGCGTGCCTCTTGTCTTTACTTGCTCGTAATTAGGAGAAGTGATCATCCCAAAGGCTTCTAATAAATCAGCAGCTAATTGGATCATCGGCCCCTATTAGACAAAAATTTCAAGAAAAATCTGAAGCTCCTGGACGCGCAGGAGGTGAATCAGTGGATGATGAGAGCTGAGGCTTCCTCAGGTGTTTGGCAGGTGATAAAGACAGGATATTGGGACAGATGTGGGTGATGGTATCTTTCTCCTTTCCTCAGACCTGTTGGCTGAACACTTCATTTCCTTCCAGCCTTGAGTACTGGAATATCAATATCCACCCTACAATGTTCTTTATGTTACAGCCTCAGAAGGAACCCCTCTAGTCGCTGAAGCCAGTTCGGTCTGTGCCATTCACACCGCACAACTATAACGCTATTATTCCACTTTAACTGCCATGGTTCCATCCTGTGGAATGTGGGGCTTGTAGCTTGGCAAGGCATTGGAGCATTCTGGCTGAGATTTCTAAAGGCCTCTCCCTAAACTACAAATCCTAGAAGTCCATGGGACGGAACCACAGCGGTTAAAGTGGAATAATAGCGCTATAATCGCATAGTGCGAAAGGGCCCCATGTCTTCTTTATCTGCAGGGAGTTGCAAAGACCACTCACGAAGACCACTCTGCTTTGCACGATAGGCAACCCTCTGTTTTCTCCAGTTAAGGACATATGGGCACATGAAAAAGGCAAGGAGACAGTAGAGATTACACAAAAGTAGTCTGTGATGAAAATAAAGACAGCCTAGCAGAGAGGATTCTGGAAAAACAGTGTGAGCTCATGGCCGGGGTAAAAGGAAAAGCATGACGAAAGCAATCAGTTTCCTGGACAATATTTCTGTGCAACTAATGCCATTGTGTTCCTATAATGACTCAGAGCTGTGAAACAGGTTTACCCAGTTTGTATGCCCCAGAATCAGCTGGCGTTGTTACTGTTGTTGCTTCTTTGAATTTATTTTTTCATGCAATTCCTACCTCGCTGGCTGACAGTTTAGAAGATATGCAAAGTATCAGAGGTAAGCACTGTGGGACCACACAAGTTATCTTCTGCACACTATGGCCATTTCCGCACTAGCCTGTTCTAGCGCGATGATTCCACTTTCAACATCCTCTGGAATCCTGGGGTTTGCAGTTTCGGGAGGGACCGGTCGGATGTCCTTTGAGGTCTCTTCTAACTCTACAGAGGCTGGCCCCTCCCGAAACTGTAAACCCCAGGATTCCAGAGGATGTTGAAAGTGGAATCATCGCGCTAGAACAGGCTATGCGGAAATGGCCTATGCTGCCTGGGGAACAATGGAAGAATTCCACAACCAAATCAATGCTGGTTGTTTTTTAAAAAAAACATGGAAAAAGGCAGTAAAATGTCTTGGGTCAGCCCTGCCTTCATTCCAGTGAGGACTCAAGATGCACTTTGGTGATACGTGCCTTGATTGCACCCCATCTAGACTACTGTAACACTATCCACGTGGGGCAGCCTTTGAAAACTGTTTGTAAACTTCAGTGGGTCCAAAACGTTGCAGCCAGAATGCTGCCTGGGACCAGTTACAGGGGGCTAATAACTCCCTTGTTAAAACAGCTTTACTGGTTACTGATTCATTTCTGAGCACAATTATAAATGCTGGTTACAACTGATAAAACCCAACGTGGCTTAGGTCCAGAGTACCTGAAAGACAGTATCTCTCCATGCCTAAGTTTTAGGACCAACAGGGAAGGGCTTTCTCTCTTTCTTTCCGGCACTTTCATAGATTTGGTTGGTAAGAACACCTGAGATAGACTTCTCAGTAGTTGCTTCTCCTCTCTGAAATGTCCATCTCCATTAGGCTAGGCTAGCCCCCCCCTTCTGCTCTTCTTTTGCCAGCAGGCAAAATATATTTTTGTTTAATCTGGTTGCTGTAGGCTATATTTCAGAGAAAGAAACTGGCAAAACTAATTCTGAATATTCCTTATCTAAGAAAACCCTATGAAATTCATGGGATCACCATAAGTCAAGAGGCAAGTTGAAAGTAGACACCCACACGGCTTTTCTATTTACATATATCTGAAGCTGTTTTGATTCATTCATTTATATTCAGTGCTTCTGAAAATAGATTTCTCTTGGTGCAACACCTTATAATTTACATGGAAGTGAGCAATGAATATTCCTCCAGATGATCTCTGACAGCGCTTCCCATCACCCCCCCATTACTGGCAACTGTGGCAAGGGCTGATGGAAACTGCAGTCCAACAATACCTGGAAGGCCATAAGGTCCCCGCTTCCATCCCCATCGGAATAATAACATAATTATATAAGAAATATAATAAAATGCAGTAGAAACAGAATAAAACACAAAATAAAATTTCAAAAAACCCAAAATGAAAATCAACAGGCATATCTGCAGAGCATATAATGTAATATAGCTATATTTCAGAGGAAGGAACTGGCAAAACCACCTCTGAGCACAAGATTCCTTACCTTAGAAAACACTATGAAATTCAGGTCACCATAAATCGACAAGTGACCTGAAGACACATACACCCACTCCAGGGGAACTTATTATTGGGATGTGCATTTGTTTAGTTATTAATTTAAATTTATATGTCTTTTAAATTATTTTCTATTGTTTCATGTAGTGATTTTAAAATGTTTGTGAAATGTTATTGTTAAGTTTTGTAACTGACTCTCTTTCGGAATTGCCTTGGGTCCCACTCTGGGAGAAAGGTGTCACGAAAATGAAATAAGCAAGTAAGTAAGTTTATTCGGATGGGTATACGGAAACTCCTGTGTACATCAGATCACCTTTCCCTCTTTTTCTGGCTAGCTGGCATATTTTGAGAGGTAGTCCAATGGCCAGATTGCTTGATTGATTCCAAGCAGCCCTTGGAGAACAGGTTTTAATCGGAGCAGTTTGCACGGAGGAAATTGTGCCAATACCTCTTTCTTTCTTTTGTTTTCGCCCTCTGACTTGGCTCCATCCAGAAGGTCCTGTGCTTAGAAATAAGGACACTTATCTTGATGCTATCACACTGCTGATGGCTCTTCTCCATCTGCTGTATTTGATTACCCTGCAGTCATCTGTCGCCAGATGAAAAGCCAAGAGGGTGATAGTGCTCCAGGTCCATTAGTCAAACATAATTGCTCAGCAACATGCTATTACCAATCAGTTCAAAACATATCTGGGCACTGATCCTCAGCACATGGATAGACAGGCTGACCATAGCCCATGATATTTTAGTAAGCGTGTGTGTGTGTGTGTGTGTGTGTGTCTACACAGGTAAGCTTTCTTAGATCTCATCCAAGCAAGCCACAATGGTGGGGAGGGGGCTGTCTTGGGAATTGTAGTCTAAAAAAGTAACTTTAAATCAGAATGTGTTCCTCCTTCTCAGGGCTGGATTTACACACAAGCTAAATAAGCCACTGCATGGAGCGGTCTTTCTCGACCTTTCTTGTTGTTGTGTTAGGGCCATTTCTGACTTATGGTGGCCCTAAGGCAACCCTATCCCAACAGAGTTTTCTGGGGGTTGAGAGTGTGTGACATGCCTAAGGTCACCCAGTGGGTTTTCCATGGCCAAGTGGGTAATTGAAACCAGGTCTCTACTACACCACACTGGCTCCTTTCAAGCTTTCGTACCCCGGAGGAAATAATTTTTCAGGTCTGAGGAACTCCTGCATAAATAGTCTTAAAATCTATACAGTCATCCCTTCACATTTGCACATTTAAGTTTCTTGGATTTGATTAGTCATGGATTATCTGCCATTGCCTTTGCTGCTGCCGTACTCCATATTAAAGAAGGACTTTTAAGTCTTGCCTCGCAATCTCAATCTCCCTGCCAGCCTTGTGAGACTGTAAAAGCCTGCAAACTCAAAGTGAGGCTTGTAAATCCCTATTAAAAATAGCATAGAGCAGCAGCAGAGGTGCTGGCAAGTCCCACCAACTGCCTGCTTCTGCCTTGCAAAGGAACCCCACTGCCTCAAAGGCAGAACTGGGCGGCTGGTGTGCTCCCTACCATGCATTTAAATGTATTGTGTATTTTACATTTGAATTCACAGTGGGTTGAATCCATGATTTGTCCTCTTTTTGTATTTATTAAAGATGGGGGCGGGGGGCTAAAGATATTTGCAGTTTTCCCACTTTTGCAGGAGTCCTGCGCCCTGAGCCCCATGGATGTGAAAGGACAACTGTAACTTAGGGGGAAAAATTTTTTCAAGCATAATCTCTTAGGCTTCTTGTAGAAAGAACACTAGTGTTCCAAGGAACCCTAGTTGAGAAACACTGCCATAGGCCATTTCCCACTAGACTGTTATAATGCTATTATTCCACTTTCAACATCCTATGGAATCCTGGGCTTTGCAGTTTAGGGAGGGACTTCCATAGGATATTGAAAGTAGAATAATAGCACTACAACAGTCTAAAGCGGAAATGGCCTTAGATTAAGGGTGGGTGACTATGGAGGTCTGGGAGCCTTTTGCCCCATTGCATTACAGCCTGCCAAACATGCTCTAGTGTTAAAAAAAAAAGAGAGAGAGAGAGAGAGAGAGAACATTCCTGGAAATTTATTCTGGTTTTGGGAGGAAAAGAAAGTATTTTCAGATATTGTACAGTGCAGGGAAGCCCTGAAACCTATTTCAAAGCCAAACTGCTGCTTTGTTGTTGCTGCTGTGTGCCCCCAAATTGACTCGGACATCTGGTGACTCACTCATTGGCTTTTCTTAACAGGGGAGTTTCTCTCCCTAGAAACCGAAATGACAAAAGTGGTGGTTATTGTGCTTTGGACGCAGTGTGAGATGACATGACTCTTTAGAAAGGACTATAATGCTTGGCGAAGTAGAAGGCTGTAGGAGAAGAGGAAGACCAAATCATAGAAGGATTGACTGAATCCTGGGCCATTTCCGCACCACACTCTTATAGTGCAAATATTCCACTTTCAACATCCTATGGAATCCTGGGGTTTGCAGTTTCGGGAGGGACGGCTTGGCCCCTCCCGAAACTGCAAACCCCAGGATTCCATAGGATGTTGAAAGTGGAACATTCGCACTATAAGAGTGTAGTGCGGAAATGGCCCAGGAAACCAGAACATGGACCCTGCAAAACCTGACCAGGGTGGTTGAAGACCAGGGTTCTTGGTTGTGACTCATTCATGGGTGCTAAAGTTAAGTTAAAGCTGGCTTGACAGCAATTAACAACAACAAATCACAGAATACAAGGTGTACAGAAGTTTCTGTCTTCACATTAGCCATTTTAAGGACCCCGCGAGGCATGTTATACAGAGAAACTTGGGTATATCTACGTTGTATAATTACAAGAGTTTGACACAACTTTAATAGCCATGACTCCGTTTCTCTGGAATTCTGGGTTTTGCAGTCTGGTGAGATGCTTCGAGTCCCCATCTGGAGAGCTGTAGGGTTGTAGTGCCTGTGAGTGGACTAGAGTTATCTAGCAGAGAATTTTAAATACCTCCCTAAACTACAGATCCCAGAATTTCATAGGAAGGAGCCATAGTGCAATGCAGATAACCCACAGTCATCCACCAAGCCTGATAACTAAGTGGGATTTTGAACCTGTCACTTCTGGTCCATCTCTCTTTCTTTGGGTGTTTCCGCACAACATTGTTATATTGCTATTATTCCACTTTCCACATTCTATGGCATCCTGGGATTTGCAGTTTAGGGAGGGGCCTTTAGAATGCTCAGCCAGGGAGCTTTTTGGCCTCAGTAAACTACAAACCCCAGAATTCCACAGGAGGTTGAAAATGGAATAATGGCACTATAGCAGTGTAGTGCGGAAAGACCCTTTCTCTCCCTGTTGTTTTGACTTCTTGGCCTCCACTAAGTACATATCACTGAATTTGTTCAGGACAGGTTCTGTTAGTGTTTGGAAAGTGTTGCTTATATGGAGGACAGCTCCCAGAATGACTCCTTCTTGCTGATAAGGGGGAATCTGGGGATTGTAATCCAAAAATAGCTTTCCCTGACTTTTTTCAAGGGTCTCGTCCTTAAACATATAAGCTGCCAGTGGTATCGCTAGGGGGATGCAATGGGTACAGACTGCAACAGGTGACACCATAAGAGGGGAGGTGACACCAAAACAATGGCTTGCCCCCCTTTCTTCCCTCTTCCGCAGGAAATCGTATAGCTTCATCTAGGATGACTACCCCTTTTTCTTACAAATGGAAGAGATCCCAAGTGTTTTATGTACATGGAGCCAGGTGGGCAGGTCAGGATGCCCAGAAGGTGGGCCCCTATGGCAGTAGACTGGGACCCCTAGAATTCTGGGTCCTGGATGGAAAAGATTCGGGGGTGCAGTTATACCCACCCTAGTGATGCCACTGTATGCAGTGCTCTAAATTTTGGAAGACCTAGAGGCTTATGAAAGCAGAAGACATACTCCACTTCTATCAGCTCAGGAGCTTGACTCTAATCTGCTTATTCAGTAAAGGTTCAACGACTCCTTATCAGCTGGCATCTAGCCAAGGAGATTTCACTCTTGTGTTATTTATTCAACTTTATACAATATCTTGCTTATTTTATAACAGTGAGGAAACCAAAGTAAACAAAGATAGTGGAATATAGATGTGAGTGGCGATCTTTTTTTGAAAAAGATGATGACAACTCTAAAAAAGCTTTCACAAGAGCAAACAGGGGGGGGAAGGTTTGTCATTTGATTGCGTCCACGATGTTCCTGGAAGAGCGGTCAGAGGGCGTCAATGCTCATTGTGCCAAGCCAATAACCCAGTGCCGTGGTGGCAATAGAGAGGGCAGGTGAGGGGCAGGGACTGGGTGGCATCAATGGGATTGGACAGGAAGGTGTTCAAAGGCAATTCAGCTCTCCCAGACCTTGCTGACTTTCTAGATAACAGCGATTACAGACATGTTGCATAGCAAGGACGTCAGTCTTTCTTTCTTTTTTCCTTTTTGCATTTTCAAAATGAAAAAAGAGAGAGATGAGGTTTATTTATGATATTCTGACCACACCCATCAAGCTCAGAATAGTGTGGCAGTTGTGGAGGAACCATTATCTTTACAGCAATCCTGTGAGATACGCTTGACTGAAACCAAGGCCATTTCTGCACAAGACTGTTATAGTGCTATGATTCCACTTGCAACATCCTATGGAATCCTGGGGTTCGCAGTTTCGGGAGGGGCCTTTGAGGATGGCCTTTGAGGCCCCTACCGAAACTGCAAACCCCAGCATTCCATAGGATGTTGCAAGTAGAATCATAGCGCTATTACAGTCTCGTGCGGAAATGGCCCAAATCATAACCATAAGACTGTTGCATTTGGACATGGGTAAACAGACCAACCTCTTCCTCTGACATCACTACAAGGAGGAGAATGGAAGTTTCTGGATCCTTCCTTTCAAAGTGCCCTTGATCTTTGCTTGAGTGGGGAGGGAGCCACCCCTAAATGTGCCACGAAAGCTTAGTTAGAGCCAGGTAGGAATGCCATGGATTCTGGTTTAAGGAAAGAAGCCAGGTTCATAAATCTTGCTCAGGGCTGGCATGTTTCTCTAACCACAGTTAGAACTAACCATAGTTTGTCCAGGTTAGAACAGAGTTAGAACTAACCATAGTTTGTCAGACATAACATGTAACTATAGTTGAAAAGAGAAGCAAAGAATTCTAAACCCTTCCTTGTGAGACGGCTGGAGGAGGAGAGAGAATAAGAAAGCTTGCATCCCTGGATATAATGCTAAAGCATCTCAAGCAGAAGGATGGGGGACATGTGGCCTTACTCCATTGCCTGTGCTAGCTGGGCCTGGTGGTTTATCCATTCTTCTCCAATGATTTACATTATCCATGAATTAAGCCAGTAAGTTTTGTGGGCTGAGCAGGGATTTAAACATGGTCTTCCTGTCCTCAGCCCCTTCAGTCCAGCCTCTGGTGGACGTCATGATTATTTTGACCGTTATCCTACATTTGAAACATCAAGGCAAATGAACCTCAAAATGGTTTGTAAAAGAGAAATCCTTTGAGAATTAGAAATGTCCCATTTAAATTGTACAGGAAGCAGTATGTATGTGAACTGCATTTGCTGATTATTGTAATGAACGACCTGATGCAGAAATTAAACCATCCTGTTCTTCTTGTGCTACTTATTTTATTCATTAGGAATGATTGGCGAACAGCACTTCTTTCTTCCATTTCTGATCACAAGAAAGCATGCTATGTCCTTCCGTGAATGCACGACTGCTTTGAGAAGAGGAACTTTTCCACAGGTTATTATTGCCTGAGGCAATTACTGAATGAATCCCTAGTTGTGTTCCAAATTTTGTAACTGTTAGATCATATTTGGTTACTGAGGCCAGTTAATTTCAGCTATTGCCACCAGGTCAAAAGGAGACTCTTTATTTCTAGTGATGCTGTATCTTACAGTGAGGTTTCTCACTTGACCCCTTCCATATATATTGCAGTGAAAAAAGACTAACATGGCTTTCTTTATCGTGATAACAAATCCCATAACTTCCTGGTTTGAGATTATGGGACATGTAACATACGGGGGGGGCAGATTTCTGCATTAAAAAAAGTCTGTTTTAATATTTGTAGTATGTAAGGCCCCTAACACAACTAAAAACTATGTCCTGAGAATCCTAATTATTTTATATCAAACATAGTGAGCCATAGAGATATACTGGAAGGACACGTAGGCAGGAAAGCTGAGTAGCTGTTTTCTGTCACATCCTGGGTAAATCTGGCAAATGGCTCACAGGCCATTGGAATGGAGTTTCAACAATGATCAGGACGACAATTACTCTCTGAGAATAAATAAACAATGCAAAACAGCCTGGAATTTGACTCTTTGAGGCATGCATCTCCAGAGAGATACTGATCTTGCAGGAAACTACAAGAATGTTTGGTTGTATTTTCTTTGAACTACAAAAGAAAATAATCCATCTTAATAAAAACTGCAACCATCTGGTTTCATAGGACATTGTTCAACAACATAACTAGGCCCTTCTCCTTCTCCTTTTCGGAGTTTGAGAGATTCTTTTTGGAGGTTTGAGAGCTTAGAGTTAGGAGTTCTCTCAGATCTGCAAAACCATGAAGCTGGTAAGCTCCCTGCAGCCTCTAAAGGCATGGCTGAGATCGTTTTCTCCCAGCTGAAGACTTCTGGATTGGTATAGTATTAAATCTTATGGCTCTCTCTCTTTCCTAATTTTCATCTCTTTCTAACTTTCTATAGTCTTGTATGCTTGTTGTAGTGAGTGAAGCTGAGATGATTGTATGAACTTTAACTTTCTATAGTCTTGTATGCTTGTTGGAGTGAGTGCAGCTGAGTGATTGTAGGGACTTTACATCTATGCCAATAAAATACTTACATTTGAACAATTTGTGTGATTTTTGACTGGGCTTGACCCCGTAAACATTGGGTTAAAAAGATCCTAAATACTCTGTCCTCTTTGCATAGCTAAAGCAGTGCAGGGCTAATTCTTCCCCACAAGAGACGATTTTGACAGCTTTTGGGAATCCTCTTAAAGGAAGCCCCTAAGCAAACAGGGTAAGAAGTAGAGACATGACTTTGAATTTGCAAGACCTGAGCAAGTTCAGTGGATGACCTGGGCTCTTGGAAATCTCTCATTCATAGGAGTGCCATACACTGAGGTTGACTTGATGGAAAATAACAACAAAGTGAAAGTATGGGTCCATAGGAGGATACATGCATTGCCTATAAACCGAGGCCATTTCTGTATTACACTGTTGTAGTGCTTTTATTCCACTTTCCACATCCTGTGGAATTCTGGGGTTTGTAGTTTACAGGATGTGGAAAGAGCTCTCTGGCTGAGAATTCTAAATGCCCTTCCCTCAACTGCAAACCCTAGGGTGTCATAGGATGCTGAAAGTGGAATAATAGCACTATAACAATGTAGTGTGGAAATGGCCTAGGAAACCAGTTTCTTGGCAAATTGTTGTCACGCGTTTGCAGATCCGTGAACTTTGCATCAAATGTTTGAATTCCTTTGTAGAAGCCTGGGCTAGGGTGGTTGGGGATCTGGACCAATTCTAAAAACAGGCCTGCTTTTCTATACGTGGGTGACCTACTCAAGGAACAAGACAGCATAAAAATGGAATGAATAAGGTATTGAATGGCAAACACAGAAGTTTTAATATGGGAAACTATTTTTATTCCTGGAGCCAGTGGTTTGTAGTCGTTTGAGCATCAGACTACAGCCATGGAAACCTACTGGGGGATGTTGGGCGCATCACACACTCTCAGCCCCAGAAAATCCAGTGATAGGGACTCCATAAGTCAGAAACAACTAGAAGGCATACAACAACAGCAACAAGCTTCAATTACAGCCGGATCCTTGCATTTGACCTCATTTATTCAAGTAACACGGGAAACAATGATCATAAAAACACTGGGAGATTCATGGTGCTGTTACCCTGTATTGTGGGGGTCCCGGGAGGGGTGCCCAAATAACCAAATAAAGACACAAGATGGGGAAATTAACTCGAGCACTCTCTTAAGCTAACAAGAGGCAGGGTAACTTAGCAGGGATCTTGCAACCCTATGTATACAGCGTCAGGTCAGAAGAGCAGTCAGACAGTTTTAAAATAGTAAAAATAATAGCTTTATTAAAGGACAAACAACAGAAAAGACACCACAAGCAAACAGCTAACTAGAAATTAGAAATTAGAGTTTTGGGGGAAATGGGTGATACGACACCTTATCTCGTAGTCCTGGAGAAAAGCGGAGGATTGCGGGGAGGAAAGCTCAGCGCGGTTCGCTGAGGGATGCTTGTCAGACCGAACGGCAGTAAGGTGGCATGGAAGTCCAGAGCAATCCGAACGGGGCAGGAGGAGAGCGAGCGATCGGAGGAGGACTCGGAATCGGGGACTTTTTATAGGGTGGATTGTGCCTACAGGCCATGCCATGCTCGGTGAGAACAAAGGAAATTTGGAGCAGGACAAAAGCGTTGGAAAAGGTCAGATTTTACATGATTAGCTTAGCGCTGGATGACAATAGTGTAGCCAGTATGCAAAGGGCTCGGCATTGAGAGAGTGCCGTCTCAGGGCCGTACGTCTTTGTGTAAAGTCGTGGTTAAGCAAGGTGTGTCTGCAAGTAATGGTCCCTGAAGCAACCGAGTGGCATTAATCTGCCTGCCTAAGTGGGGACTGGAATGTCCAACCATTACCGGCTGCGCCTGTTTACGTGCTTGTCCGGTGGCTCTTGCAAGCACGTGGGGCAGGGTGGCAGAGAGAGGTCAAGTGAAGGCCAAATAAGTTTGATATCAAGAGATATCTAGTACTATCACGGGGCATGTCAGAACCATGGTAATAGTGTGACCGAGGAAGAAGAAAAGGCAGACAACAGCAACTTTTTTCTTTGGCCAGTCTTTGACTTTGGGGCCTGGGCCTGGAGCACATGTGCCAATTGAACCATTGATAATCGGGCCCTGATTCCATGCCTTTGATGGGATGCTCTGGCATTTAGAATGGAGCTGAATCAATCACTTGCAGAACCACTGCTAAAGCACAGAGGGCGATCCTGTTTCCAGCAAGTATTGTTGTGTGACCTGGAAAGCTGTAGAGCAGTGGTTCTCAACCTGGGGGTCGAACGACCATTTCACAGGTGTCGTCACTCCTCAATCCTGCCCCCCCTTTTAAAAGAAGGTGGCCTCATAGCCAATGTTAGCAGTGCTTCTGAGACCCCTGCGCTGGGGTTCAAACTGCAAACCCCAGGATTCCATAGGATGGTGAAAGTGGAATCATAGCGCTATAACAGTCTAGTGCAGGAATAGCCAGGATGACTTTCTCCTCTTGCTTTTGTTGTGCGTGGACCCTTGGCGCCTGCCACACGCACGTGTTGTGTTCTTCGCCCTGACTGTCTTGCATTCCTCGCTTTTCGTATGTTCAGCGTCCGCACTCGCTTTAAGGGAGGGAGGGAGGGAAACAAAACACGTCTGCTTATGCCGCCGCCATCTTTCCGCTCTCCCTGTCCTTTCCTCCCTGAGCTTCGTGTAAAATGTGGGCTGTTTCGGCATTGCCTTTGGGAGTGACTGGCTTTTTGAACTGTGGAAACCCAACATTCAGAACTAGAACTACTGCCTTAATTCTGGCATTGATGGACGCTCTCTGTGCTTAAAAGAAAGGGGGAGGGTTACCAGTTTTTAGGCATTAGAAGTCTATCCAGAGCAGTGATTTAGGGCAGTGTTTCCAATCTATTTGATGTTGGAAATAACCAACTAACTAACTAAATAATAAATAAATAAATAATAACGAAAATGATTTTATGGTTGGGGGTCACCACAACATAAGGAACTGTATTAAGGGGTTGCGGCATTAGGGAGGTTGAGAACCACTGCTGTAGAGGACCTGCTAAGGGAGACCCCTCCTCCGTTAGAGTCTGGATAACCATGTCATTGGTCACGGTCCCACACCCTTCTCTGGGTTTAGCAGCTGAGGCAGTTGTTATGTAGCTGCCCTGTTTTAAATTCTTTCAATTAAGTGTGACATCCTTTTATCTCCTTGCTTTTGATTCTTGTTCCTTTTCGAAATGAAATTTCAGGCTAGTTGGTCTGGTTATTTTGTAGTTTCCAGAATGCAAGCATGAAATACTGGGGTGGGAAACACTGGACTTCAGAGTGTTGGACTTCAGTTCCTAGTAACCCCAGCCAGCAGGGACCTTGGAAGGGAATATGGTCCAGAAATATCTGGAAGGTCAAAGGTTATCCACCCCAGATCTAGCATACAGACAGTTCTGTGTGGCTCTTGAGTTTAACACTGGATGAAGAAAAGGATTGATATTTTTATAGAGGAGAAATGCCTTGTGGCACCTTAAACTCTAACAATGTTTTATTGGGCATAAGCTTTTGCGGGTTGCAGCTAACTTCTTCAGATGCTTACCCTCCAATTTGTCTGGGAAAATCCCAATTAATCCTCTGCCACCCCACTTTTTCAGCTGTGCTTAAAGTGTCCCAGTTTCTCTCCCCTTCTCCCACTCTCCCCTTCATCCTCAGCTGACTTCAGTTGCTGCAAACTGAGTTGAAAATGACAAAATAGTTTGTACAGTGGGCCCTTAGTACCCATTGGGGTTTGGTTCCGGGTTTCCCCCAGTGGAAACCAAAATCTGTAGCCGCTCAAGTCCCATTATGTACAGTGGTGTAGTAAAATGCCGTCTGATATATAAAGTGGCAAAATCAAAGTCTGCTTTTTGGAATTTTAAAAAATATTTTCAAGCCATGGTTGGTTGTATTTCTGGATACAGAACCTGTGGACAGGGAGGGCTGACTGTTCGCTATTCAACAAGGGGAGAGAATAGGAGAGGGTGGAATATTGCTCTTCCCAACTGGTTCAGGCAAAAGCAAACTCCTGCAGCCTCTCCTAACTTGTGTGTTCTTCCTCCTTACAAATGTTTGCCATCTTGAACATACTCTGTGGTTGCCTGGCTGTATGTGGCCATTTCCGCACTAGCCTGTTATAGCGCGATGATTCCACTTTCAACATCCTCTGGAATCCTGGGGTTTGCAGTTTCGGGAGGGGCCGGCTGGCCCCTCCCGAAACTGCAAACCCCAGGATTCCAGAGGATGTTGAAAGTGGAATCATCGCACTATAACAGGCTAGTGCGGAAATGGCCACTGTGTCTTGGTTCTCACCGGTGAAATGTTGGGGTGTATACAGATTTAGGGCCATTCTGCCTAACAGTGCTATTGTGGCATTATTCCACTTTCAACCTCCTATGGAATCCTGGGGTTTGTAGTTTAGGGAGGGGCCTTTAGAATTCTCATCTGGAGAGCTCTTTGGCCTCAGGAAACTACAAGTCCCAGAATTCCACAGGAGGTTGAAAGTGGACTTATAGCACTCTAACCGTATAGTGCAGAAATGGCCATAGTCCATCTATTCTTGAAGCAAATAAAATTTGTCAGACCTTAAAGTGCCACAAGATTTTTTTAATTACATGGGGACAAGTAATGGGATTTAAGCCCATGTCTTTCAATGTTACATCTTTACATTTCAATAATGTAAACTGAAAGGACAAACTTGGGAGAAGTACCACTGGTTCGCTTTTTCTTTCTTTTCTTTTCTTAATAATTTTATTCACATTTCAACAGATAAAACCAACAGTAATTTCTGCAATGTTTACATGTCATGTTATTCCTTCTTCCTTTCCTTTCTGGATTACAATTATTGATATTCCCTCTATTTGTTATACCACGTATCACAATAAAATGTTAATAATCTATGGTTTGTTAGTTACTGCTATATATCTCTACTTTACTTGCTACATGATATTTCCTTAACTGTTAACTGTATAATAATTGTTATCATGAAAAATGGATTACCCTCTGTCAACCCTCAACCCAAATCTGTAACAATCTTCCACTCTTTGTTAATATCCTCATCTGATTTCCCTTCCAATCTTTGTGTAAGTCTGTCCGCATTTCTGTTTTCCATAAAAGTTGTCCACCACTGTTCCATTGTGGGTGCAGTTTCATTTTTCCAAAGTCATAGAATAGAATCATAGAATCATAGAAATGTAGAGTCGGAAGAGACCCCAGGGGCCATCCAGTCCAACCCCCTGCCATGCAGGAACACCCTCAAAGCACTCCTGACAGATGGCCATCCAGCCTCTGCTTAAAAACCTCCAAGGAAGGAGCCTCCACTACTCTCCCAGGCAGCAGATTCCACTGCCGGACAGCCCTGACTGTCAGGAAGTTCTTCCTGAGGTTCAGGTGGAATCTCCTTTCCTGCAGCTTGAATCCATTGCTCCTTGTCCTGGTCTCTGGAGCAGCAGAAAACAAGCCCTCTCCTTCCTCTACGTGGCATCCCTTCAAATATTTAAACATGGCTCTCTTGGCCCCTCTTAACCTTCTCTTCTGCAGACTAAACATACCCAGCTCTCTAAGTCTATCCTCATAGGGCTTCATGGCTTCCAGGCCTCTCACCATTTTGGTCGCCCTCCTCTGGACTTGCTCCAGCTTGTCAATATCCTTCTTGAATTGGGGTGCCCAGAACTGGACACAGGATTCAAGATGGGGTCTAACCAAAGCAGAGTAGAGGGGTACCAGTACCTCCCTCGATCTAGACACCATACTCCTATATTCAATACGGGCCGTCGTCACCATGTACAATATACTTCTCCAGTGTCTCTTAGCTGGCATCACCTTTTCATCTAATATATAAAAATCAAAGTTTGTCTGTGTCAGTGAACACTTCATATGGTTGGCTGTTATCAGGTGAGAAGACCTCATATGATTTGGCTGCCTGAGAAGATTTTATGGAGTCTTGGGGTTTGCCGTTCAGGGAGAGGCCTTTAGAATTCTCAAGTCAGAGAACTCTTGGGCCTGTCTGGAATAGGCTGGTTGCCATGGAGACGAGGCCTAGCAGCAAGGAGGAGGGCATCGTATACTCTCAGGAACCCGACCTCTGAGTTTTAATAACTCTGAATACAGATTGAATTGGGGAATATGGGGAAAAGTTACAGGTACTGGAATAGGATGGTTGCTATGGAGGTGAGGCCTAGCAGCAAGGAGGAGGGCATCGTATACTCTCAGGAACCCAACCTCTGAGTTTTAATAACTCTGAATACAGACTGGATTGGGGAATATGGGGAAAAGTTACAGGTACTGGAATAGAATGGTTGCTATGGAGATGAGGCCTAGCAGCAAGGAGGGCATCGTATACTCTCAGGAACCCAACCTCTGAGTTTTAATAACTCTGAATACAGATCGGATTGGGGAATATGGGGAAAAGTTACAGGTACTGGAATAGGATGATTGCTATGGAGATGAGGCCTTGCAGCAAGGAGGAGGGCATCGTATACTCTCAGGAACCCAACCTCTGAGTTTTAATAACTCTGAATACAGACTGGATTGGGGAATATGGGGAAAAGTTACAGGTACTGGAATAGAATGGTTGCTATGGAGATGAGGCCTAGCAGCAAGGAGGAGGGCATCGTATACTCTCAGGAACCCAACCTCTGAGTTTTAATAACTCTGAATACAGACTGGATTGGGGAATATGGGGAAAAGTTACAGGTACTGGAATAGAATGGTTGCTATGGAGATGAGGCCTAGCAGCAAGGAGGAGGGCATCATATACTCTCAGGAACCCGACCTCTGAGTTTTAATAACTCTGAATGCAGACTGGATTGGGGAATATGGGGAAAAGTTACAGGTACTGGAATAGGATGATTGCTATGGAGACGAGGCCTAGCAGCAAGGAGGAGGGCATCGTATACTCTCAGGAACCCGACCTCTGAGTTTTAATAACTCTGAATACAGATTGGATTGGGGAATATGGGGAAAAGTTTATAGTCTGGGGAACTGGAGACACAGGAGCTCAAATCTTTCTAATATTACCTATGAGAAAATAAAACCCTGGGCAAGGCAGGGTATATATGCTAATAGCCTATATTTATATTTACATTTCAAAGAAATATATTCACATTTAGATAGGTGGGATACAAATAAATTTTATTATTATTATTGTTATTATTTGCATGTGTTATTTTTCAACACCTGTAATCATAATATTGCCCTTTAAGGATAACATCCGAACCCACACAAATACTGTACAATTAAGTCGATTCACAAACAAATCGATTCCACCCCTCAACCCCTTTTCTAAAGGAAAGTTGAGTGGAACGTCAATCATCCTGCGAGGGGCGGGACAACAGAAGGTGAGGAGCTAAGGGGCGGGGCTAACACGGCCAAAGGAAGGGAGGGGACACTTTGGGTGAAATACGGCATTGACGCTCTGCTTTCATCACGTGAAAAAGTCAGCCCCGCTTCGACCAATGAGCATTCAGCTCTGGGATCAGACTATGGAACAGCGACTGAGCTCAGCCAATGACAAGGCAGCTTCCCTCGTCAAGTGCGGCCAGCCTCCATTCCCTTAGGTCTTATCCGTATTTACGACCAATAGGGGAAACAAAACGATGACTCAGGAGACCCAAGAGGGGAGAGGTCCTAAAACAACCAATGAGAAGGCCAGGGGAGAGTCACGAGACGAGGGTGTACCGAGGGCGAGGCGAAACGTGAAAGACGGGCATGCTTCACGGCCAATAAGCGCAAAGGAATGGCCGGCAGGCCCATTCCTCTGCCCACGAATCAGGAAACGCGGAGCTCGTGACGCACCGCGCCCCTCGTCATGTGCTAGAGCCCTAATGACTCCGTAGATAACAGGAAGAGCGCGTCAGTCGTCACGTGATGGGAGTAGCCGCAGGTGGGGGAGCGAGGGGCGGAGTGGCAGGCGACGCTACGGAAGCCGAGAGGGACGCCGAGCAAGGTGGTTGCGGCGGCGCGCGGCGGCGACAGCAGCAGGAGAAGCCGCGATGGCTGCGGACGGCGAACGCTCCCCGCTGCTCCCCGTCGAGTCCGGGGATGGGAGCGGCGTCGGGGGCCTGGTGGGGCCTGCAGGGCTGGCCTCGGGCTCCGCCTCGAACCCGCCCGGGAAGCCGAACCCTCCTCAGGGTGAGCCGCGCCCCCTCATGAATATGCATGAGAGGCTGCTGAGAAGGGAGGGGCCGGTGTTGTTTGAGGGGGAGGCGGTCCGGTGAGGGGGACCTGAGAGGGAGACAGTTGGAGAAAAGGCATCCTGAGGGAAGCTGTGAATTAACTGGGTTACAGGACCAGGGGCGGGGCTTATGAAGAGTGGGCGTGACTACACCCTGTGGGGGCGTGGCTACACCCTGTGGGGGCGTGGCTACACCCTGTGGGGGCGGGGCTTTGTCTTGGGGTGGTGGGCACAATTGGGCAGTGTGGTGTAGTGGTTTGAGTAATGGAAACCAGGATTCGAATCATGGGAATGAGCCTGGTGGCCTTGAGCAAGTCACACTTTCTCAGCCTCAGAGGGAGGAAGGGGCAAACCCTCTCTGAACCAATCCTGCTGAGAAAACCCCATGGTAGGGTTGCCATAACTTAGCAATGACTTGAAGGCACCCAGTAACTAAGGGTTGGGATGAGAAGTTGGGTGGAGTACTGGTACCCCTCTACTCTTCTTTGGTTAGACCCCATCTTGAATCCTGTGTCCAGTTCTGGGCACCCCAATTCAAGAAGAACGTGGTCAAGCTGGAGCAAGTCCAGAGGAGGGCGACCAAAATGGTGAGGGGCCTGGAAGCCATGAAGCCCTATGAGGATAGACTTAGAGAGCTGGGTATGTTTAATCTGCAGAAGAGAAGGTTAAGAGGGGCCAAGAGAGCCATGTTTAAATATTTGAAGGGATGCCACGTAGAGGAAGGAGGGGGCTTGTTTTCTGCTGCTCCAGAGACCAGGACAAGGAGCAATGGATTCAAGCTGCAGGAAAGGAGATTCCACCTGAACCTCAGGAAGAACTTCCTGACAGTCAGGGCTGCCGGCAGTGGAATCTGCTGCCTCGGAGTGTAGTGGAGGCTCCTTCCTTGGAGGTTTTTAAGCAGAGGCTTGATGGCCATCTGTCGGGATTGATTTGAGGGTGTTCCTGCATGGCAGGGGGTTGGACTGGATGGCCCCTGGAGTCTCTTCCAACTCTACATTTCTATGATTCTATGAGTTGGAGCCTTGGGAGGAACAGCCTGTTAGGGGAGATATCAGAGCTTGGGAAAGTTGTTATTTTGGGCCACAGTTGCCAGAATGTCCTCCATCTGACATAAGCAGAAACCATGGGGGTCAGAGGCCTTGTTGCCTGGTTAGTTCTTGAATCTGAAGTCCAGAAAAATAATTTCAGCCATCCCTCTGCATTCACTAGGGTTAGGGACACAGGACCCCCCTGAAAGTTGAAAAACCATATTTAACACACACAAAAAACATATGATCAACATATTCAGCCCACCGTGGGTTGCTTTGAGGCCTCAGGGTTCCTTCACAAGGCAGAAGTGGGTGGGTGGTGGGGCTTCCAGCCACCTCCACTGCTGCCCCACACCATTCTTTTTAGGGACTTACAAGCCTCGTTCGCAGTTTCGCATTCTCACGAGGTTTGCAGTCATTATTAAAAATGGCAGCAGAGGTGGCAGCAAATAATCCGTGAATAATCAAATCCGCAAAAATGAAACCTGCAGAGGTGGAGGGCTGACTGTTCATAAAGCTCAGTTCTGGGAGAAATAGGACTCACTTCATGGAAGCCCCAAAGGCTAAGACTTGGTTAGTATTTCTTGCTCACAATATTACTTGGACTTTATAGGAAACATTTTTTAAAAAAACTTTCTTGGATGTTTCATGTACAAGGTAGAGGGAGCAGGCTAGAGTTAATGTGGCTGAATTTTTCTGTTTTCTGGGCTGTATGGGGGCAGATGGAGGACAAAAAGCAGAAACAGATGCTGGAAGTAAATGCACAAGTTAAAGTGCAGTGGAACAAGATATGAGAAAACTGTGGTGCAGAGATGGTGAGGATGGCATGTTGAAATATGGCTGATCTAAGTGCAGCTGGAGGTGCCTGTAACAGCCCTGTTCTTAATCCTCTTTGCTTCCCCACCAGAGTTTAAAGGAGCTGTCCAGAGTGCCAGATCTTATTAACCAAATTGGTTCAGCACTCTGGATAGCTCCATTAAAACACAGAATAAAACAGAGAGTGGATTCACTGGATCACTGACACGGAAGCCTGGTTGCCCCTGACCAATACTTCTTTTCCATACTCATCTCTCCTTTCTCTTGCATAGGGTTTCCTTCCTTTGGTGGCATCAATGATGGGAGCCAAGCAGCCGTGCTGCCTGGAGAAGACCCTCCACCCTACTCCCCCATGGCCTCCCCAGAGAGTGGCAGTGCGCCCATGATCACTTGCCGGGTCTGCCAGAGCCCCATCAATGTGGAGGGCAAGATGCATCAGCATGTGGTGAAATGTAGCGTCTGCAATGAGGCCACGGTGAGCACCCTTGGAAGGGCAGCGGGGTGGGCAGATTGAGGGTGGTGAGATGGCTCTGTAAAAAAGCTGGACTTACAGTTGTGACATTGAGGATGAGTGGTGTGACAGAAGGTCTGAGGTTAAAGCCAGAACTCACCTCACCTCACCTATGAAATAGATGACTATCCAGAGACATGACATTTTGTCTTACCCTCAGTTGCCTCTACCTGCTATATTCCAATATAATTTCCCCGGATAGCAAAGTTGTGACCCAGAATGCTACACTGCATGCAGCAGTACAGTGGAAATGGTGGCTTATGTTCCTAGGAATTATCCAAGGTATTTAGGAAAATTCTGTTTAAGCTTTGACGCTAGAGGAACGACTTGTTTTAGGTAAGACCAGAACACAGGGAAAGGATGAAGCTTGATGATTAGAGTATGTGTTTTGCTAATTCCTTTGCAACTCCAGGTACAACTTAGAAAGCCTCTTGTCTAAAATCCTGGATTGCCACTGCCAACCCATGTAAACCAGGGCAAGGGAAATTTCAGCTGTGCAGATACTATTATCTGCCATCTTCTATCAACTTCAGCCAGCATGGTCAATAGGAATGATGACTATTGTATCTACAGTATCTGGGGGCTGACAAAGCCATCACCACTATCCCATGGCAGACAATATTGAAATTCATAGTCTCTAGCAGTTTAACTACAGTATAAAGCAGCTCCTAGGAAAGTGTTTCAGAGTCATCTGTTCATCTCCTTCTCCCCAAAGGAGTTCATCATGTTGCTGAATATAGTGTTTTTTTTAACTGAAAATTTTAAATTACTTTTTGTTATTGTTGTGAAGGCTAGATGCTTAAGCACTACTGGTTCTTACCAATCACTATGGTTTTGCGGTTCCTGAAAAGTATTATTTTTATATTGTATTTTGTATATCTTGGAAGCTCATTTCCCTTTTCAGGGGGTATTCTCTAAAAGGCAGATTACAAATATCTTAACTGAGAATGTACACCTCATTTATTTGTTTGGATTATGAGGAGAAACGCTCTTGCTTTGTTCCCATCTTATGGGTGATAGAAGAGAGTAAGTAAGGTTTATTTTCTTCTCTCTCTGTCATAGTATATGAGAACTTGGGTCATACAGTTATAGTAATACAGATTGGTGGGAGATTCAGAAGGGACAAGAGGAAGTATGGTCAACCCTCCAGTTTTGCAGAGGTTAAGGGCTCAAGACCCCTGTGAAAGTGGAAAAAATAAAAATAATGAATGCTTTTCTTTAACCTGCAATCACTTCTCTAGAAATCTCAGTGTCCTCTGGGATCAGCTTCCAGTGGAAATGGGCCATAGAGTCATGCTACGGGACCTATTGGTGCCTAGAGAAGTGTTCTCTCTAGGACTATATAGGTCCTCCAGTGTGACTCTGTGTTCCATTTCTGGCACAAGTGAACCATAGAACCACACTGCAGAACCTAGAGATTCTTAGAGAGAACATATCCTTGCCATGGTAAGGGCAAACACAGTAAGAATTTTTTAATAAATAGAATAACCCACAAATAATCAAATCTGCAAATGCTGAACCTGCAAAAGTGGAGAGGTGACTGTACTCCATGCACCCCACATTTTATATCCCAAGGGAGCTGATCACTTGCTAGGTGCGTTTAAAATGTAGCCAAGTCCATGGAAGATAAACAAATCTGTCAGAAGTTACTAGTTGTGACAGTTATTCAGAACCCTTAAGAGGCAGTATGACTCAGATCATCAACTTTTGAGGAAAACAAAAAAAGGAGTGAAGTGATTGCTCTCATGCTTGTGGTTTTCCCAAAGTATTTGATCAGCAGTTCTGGAGAAGCAGGCCTCTGGACTAGGTACAGCACCTTTCCTGATCCAGTGGAGCTTTTATGTGTGTATGATTGAATGGAAATCCTGGATGCCTTCCAAAATTCTTATAAGCAGGCAGTGGGGTTGGCTGTCTAGATGTTTTGGCTTATCACTCCTATCTAGGATGACTAATGGTAAAGGCTTGCGAAAGAGGAAATCCAAAGCCTCTGGAGGACCAGAGGTTGCCCATTCCTCTTTTAAGCTGTTTTGTTGGTCTGCCTCTTTTACAACTTAAAAGTTTTTCTCAAAGACAGTTTACAACCCTGATCTTATTTGCCTCCCACCCAAACTGCCCCCCCCATGCACATATTATATTGGAGGTTTTAAAAAGGGCATTTCCTTCTCCAAATGCCTTACAGGCCCCAAGCTTCTAAGCAGTAGGACTCCTCTACCATAACAGAAGCAGTTGTATAGCAGCCTCTGCCTTGGACAGTACAGATATTTTGGACTACCATTCCCATCAGCTTTTGCTACCATGATGAGGGGTGATGGAGGTTGCAGTTGGAGACATCTAGGAAGACCTAGACTGGACCTAGACTGGAGGTGGGGCTATTGTAAGACCTGCTGAGATAACTTAAATTAACTTGTTTGAGCAAACTGAAAGTGATCAGTGGGTCAATGTGGTTCCATTAATGGAGGAACCATTAGGTGTACCCTTCTTTGCCTTTCCTCCTCCCTGTTCATCATTTTTGCAAGGCTTCTTGATTTTGAAGTCTTCCATTTTCCTTAAGAGAAAACGAGCAAAAACACAAACCTTAAATCATTATAAATCTCAAAATTGAGATTGCCAGCCTACAGTGCTTTTACTTCCTTGGGTAGCAGACTCCACAGAGCTGGAGTGATGTGTTGCTACCTGGACATTCTCCAGAGCCTGAGATCAAATCTTTGAGGCCAGATTCTGGGTGCTGTCTCATTCTCTTTACAGAAGAGGTACCTGAGATGAAATGAATCCTTTCCTCCCACCCCCAGTGCCTGGATAAGCCTGTCTGATCAGTTTGCTTAGCTTCTTATACTGAAAGTGACACACCATTTATGAGTGTTAAAAACAAAGATGAAGAAGGAGACATTATTGGACTTTGGACATGGAATTACACCTTGAGTTTGCTATGAAGTCAGCATACAGTCTTGACTGTGTCTTCCTACCTCACCCCAGGCTGCCATTAGCAAACAAAATCTGCCTTGCAGGGCTACGACAAGAATTAGAGAAGCCAGAAACTCTCCTTGTACTTTCCACATGCCTTGTTTCTTGCATTTGGTTTCTTTTCCTTATGATTGTTTTGTCTAATGTAGATTAGAAGTGCTTTAGGCAGAGATTGCAGCCCCTGTATATAATTAATGCCTTGCATACCGAGGGTGCTCATTAAGGCATCATTCTCATAGGTGTCAATTATGCTGATGCCCTAATTTCTGGAATGCACTAGTTGCCTTTTTTTTAAAAAAAAAACAAAACTATAACTGGCAGTAGCTTTCTAGGGTCTTGGGCATGGAGTGGTCTTTCATATCAGCTGCTATGAGATCATTTTTAAGTAGCAATATCAAGCATTGAACCCATAGCCTTCATGCAAATTAAATAGAATCATAGAATCATAGAAATGTAGAGTTGGAAGAGACCACACGGGCCATCCAGTCCAACTCCCTGTCATGCAGGAACACCCTCAAAGCACTCCCGACAGATGGCCATCAAGCCTCTGCTTAAAAACCTCCAAGGTAGGAGACTCCACTACTCTCCGAGGCAGCAGATTCCACTGCCGGACAGCCCTGACTGTCAGGAAGTTCTTCCTGAGGTTCAGGTGGAATCTCCTTTCCTGCAGCTTGAATCCATTGCTCCTTGTCCTGGTTTCTGGAGCAGCAGAAAACAAGCCCCCTCCTTCCTCTACGTGGCATCCCTTCAAATATTTAAACATGGCTATCATGTCCCCTCTTAACCTCCTTTTCTGCAGACTAAACATACCCAGCTCTCTCAGTCTATCCTCATAGGGCATGTTTTCCAGGCCTCTCACCATTTTGGTCACCCTCCTCTGGACTTGCTCCAGCTTGTCAATATCCTTCTTGAATTGGGGTGCCCAGAACTGGACACAGTATTCAAGATGGGGTCTAACCAAAGCAGAGTAGAGTGGTACCAGTACCTCCCTCGATCTAGACACCATACTCCTGTTGATGCAGCCGAGAATTGCATTGGCTTTCTTGGCTGCCGCATCACACTGCTGACTCATGTTCAGCTTGTGGTCTATGAAGACTCCTAGATCCCTTTCACACGTACTGCTATCCAGCCACGTGTCCCCCATCCTATATTTCTGTATTCCATTATTTCTGCCTAAGTGTAGGACCTTACATTTCTCTCTGTTGAATTTCATTTTGTTCGCCCTGGCCCAGCTCTCCAATCTATCCAGGTCATTTTGAATTTTGATCCTGTCCTCTGGCATATTAGCAACCCCTCCCAATTTGGTGTCATCTGCAAATGCTTGCCAGTGAACTGTCACCCTTCCCCAAACATTCAGCTTGGCTGGAGCTTGGATGTGGGACCACTTGGGAATCCTGCCTATAAACCAGCCTTCTCTGACATGTTACCCAGAATTTTTTTACTCCTGTTCCCATAATTGCTTTGACCATTCTGGCTGGAGAAGATGGGAGTCATAATCTAATTCATCTTCACCAGCCAGTAAGGTGAGTGCTTGTGCTCAGGGATTATGGGAGTAGTAATCCAGAACCTCCCATATCAATGACCTGGCTAAAAGGAGGAAGGAAACTGATGTGTATGTGTGCCTGACCTGAAGTTTGAACTGGTACTTTCCAGAAATGCTTTTTAAATCTTAGCAATTAAAGAAAATGTTGTATACACCTTAAATAACAGGGGCAGATTAATTGTGTGTGCTGGGTTTCTGTGTGCTCTAGTCTCTGTAACTGCCAGGTGTTCAAAATGTTTTATGCGTTATAAGGTGAACAAGTGTCCTTCCATGCTTTGTTTTTTCCAGAGTCTGTCTGAAGGTGGTCACTGGGTATTTTTTGTTTTTTGTCATTGTATAATGAAGCATTTTTCAATAAACGTTTGAGATAAATCAGTGGAGAAGTTTTGAGGCAGAATTGGTGGTTTCTCTGAAGACCATCTGTCCGGATTCTCTCTCTTCTCCAAAACGCTTGCTGTGCTTTCTGATGCTTGTTTTGTGTTTGTCATCTGAATTTCTTTGAAGAGACTTTTGATCAAAACATTTGGCAGGAGAATATAAAACTGAAAGCCAAATGCCATCCTTCTTTGGCCCTTCTGACTTCCTAACGCAGCGGTTCATCATCACAGCCACCATCACCAAATGTTTCTCGCAAACCTCATTCAAGTATTCTGGTTCCTGTGTGAGACATTTCCTTTTACATCTCACACTTGTGAGCCTCTCCATGACCTTCCTTAGCTGCCACTGAGCCCTCTTCATGTTCCGGCTCTCCTTTGTTACCTACAAGTGATGTACTTCTTTCAAAGTCTTTCTTGGCGTGATGCTTCCCTGAGGCAAGTTGTCCTGCTTAAGATCTTAATTCGACCCTGAGAAGTTGAAATGTTTGTGGATCTTCTGTGACTCCACAGCAGTCAAAGGAGCCATTTCAATCAGCCCAGTGCTCCACACAGTTGTTTGATCAGTGCTTCCTTGTATATTTTTTTTCTCTTTGTTGCTGCTTCTTAAACCAAGCTTTGTGGCTTTTAATGTCTCAATCCTGTTTCTTTCTCTCTGCTCCAGCCAATAAAAAATGCCCCACCTGGTAAAAAGTACGTGAGATGCCCCTGCAACTGCCTCTTAATCTGCAAGGTGACGTCACAGCGCATTGCGTGCCCTCGGACCTACTGGTAAGGGAGGCAGGTGGAGAGGGTCTGAGACAGGGAAGCCTCTGGTTCTGCTGTGGTTGAATTCTAGACCTCTGGCTCTGATGTGTTGGTTCACAGCCTAGATGGAGAATGTTTAACTGTGATTAGTCTGACATGTTATGACTGTTTCAGTAACGGTGTTGTTTCAGTAATGGCATTGGTGGTAAGAGATGCTAGAAGGCTATCAGTCACGGAGGACAAAATCCAGTGGGAATTCCCAGCCTTTGCTTTTTTTTCCCCCTACAAAAGACTGCAGTTTGCACTGTTTAATTGAAAGATAGAGAAAAGGTATTCATAAGTATAAGTAGGTGGAGCAGGAAATGAGAGCAGTGATTTGTACAGGATGGTACAGAACAGCACCTATGCAAACTTGCCTTGTTAAGATCATTTGCTCAGGCTCTGATTCAGGCAGTCCTGTCTTCTGATGTGTTCCTACTTGACGACAGAGTATTTTCTGTGGTAGCTCCTGGTCTCTGAAGTTCTCTCCCCAGCCACCATCATCATGCATTGGCTTCATTGTAACTTAGATCTCAGCTGAATGCTCTTGTTTACCAAGATTTGGGGAAGAGGGGGCATTCACTTTAATTTGGAGGCTTTTATTGAGGAGCTGTTCTAAGACCTGTGGTACAATATTCTTTTTGATGGTTACATTAAATCATTGTTACATTAAATCTTTGCTGTATATCTGGGGTGGGAAATGCCTCCTGCCAAGACTTTTGTTGACTTCAAGAGTCACTCAGCCCCCAAAGGGAAAATAACACCTGTCAGGGGCATGTTTCTCCTCCAGAGCAAGGCATTTGCCTCCCATACCCTGTTTTAGTAGAAAATCTGGTGGTTGTCCCCCCTCCAAATTAATATTGTGTGTTTTTGTTGTTTAAATGGCAGGAGGTAAGCCTCTGACCACCCCATGTTCATAAGGAGGTGCTGGTGCAGGGGAAATGCACCATCAGCCCATCCATTGGCTTGCTCACCCTGCTTTACGCACTGCCTTAAGGGTCAGCTGGTCAATAGGCAGGGCATAAATGCCATATTTTAAAATACATATCTTAGCATCCACATGTGAAACTACCTCTGTCTTAGAGTGAGGAACTTGGTGATATTAGAAATGCAAAATTAAATGTCCTGGTTTTCTGGGAAAGAGAAGTTCCCGTGCTAGGAAGTGTCATAGAATGTTAGTATTGGAAGGGGCTGCAAATTGCCTTGTAGTCCAATCTACTGCTATGCAGGAATAAACAAATGCAGTACTCCTGAAAGATGCTTGTTGCATTGTGCAGTTATAATTGTACAAAGACATTGTTTTTTATTTGGGAACTGTAAAAGCACTATCCCAGAGGTTAGGAGGAAGGGTGATTGTTCAGGAAGAAGCAGGGAGCAGTGGTGCAGGGTTGGTGTGTGGGTGGATATTTGGATACTGAAGGCAGTGGCTGTAATGGGGGGCATGCTGTCGGTGTGGATCAGCAGGCCCAAGCATGATAGGATGGGGGGGTGGGCTTTTATTTGAGCAATAGAAGCTAGTGGTTATGAACCTGGGAATGGCCTGGTAGAGAGTAAAGTAGTAGTAATAGCTTTGGATTGGGAAGTGGATGCTGGACCCTCTTCCAAGCTGTGATGTTCCGAATAGGAGGGAAAGGCTCACAAGGAGAACCACCTGATCTCTTCTGTCTTGTCTTCCCAGCAAAAGAGTCATCAACCTGGGCCCAGTGCATCCCGGTCCTCTGAGTCCTGAGCCCCAGCCAGTTGGTGTCCGTGTCAACTGTGGCCATTGCAAAAATAATTTCTTGGTAAGTGGAATTTGGAGGGGGCTGGGTGGGTGGAAGGCCGAAGAGTATGGGGCCATCAGATTTGCTGGTATTTGGAGAAAAGCTGCTTAAAGTGCTGATCCTAAAACAGAGTAGAGTGAGGTGGGGTGCTGGGGCTCTTCTCCAAGGTTGTTTTGATAGCTGTCTAGACTCCCCAGGACACACTATTTTATTGTCCCTCCCCCCCCCCAAAAAATAATGAAGTGCCCCACCTGGCAGTTTGCTTTTCAAAAAGGTTGCTGGGCCCTCATACACTCTCCAGCATTAATAGTTACCCATTTTTCAACACTGAAAGTGGATTTCCTGCCTCTTTTGGATTGCATTTCTGGTATTTTTTTGATAGTTCATGCAATCTTTGGAGGGTTCAAGGGAAAGAAAAATTCCCCCAAGATTTGCTATAGTTGCCCCATAACTTGAGACAAAGTGTCTGTTCTGAAGTATTCTGCAAAATACAAATGTGACCAGGCTTAGCTAGGCTGGCCAGAATGTGGGGTTTATACCCAGAAAGACACACACTTAGTGACTTTATCTGTGAGGCTCACTAAGTGACCTCTAGTCATCGTGACCTCTCACCCTGATCTACCTTGTAGGATTTTTATCAACCAAAAGTGGGTAGGGAAGCCACATGCTTTCCTCCAAGCTCCTTGAAGAAAGGGCTTGGTAGAAGTGCACGTACTGAATGGATTGGCTACAGCTAAGGAGTGAGATGGTACTCAGAATTCTTCTTGAAATGGCAGCAAGCTGTGGTTTTGGTCTCTCTTGTTTTGACACTCTGGGAATCTTGAGTGAATAGTCGGCAAATAGATGTCAAAATGACACCTGATATGCCGCTGTCTTGATAGGTGGGCATCTTGGGGGTTTGACAATGGACTCTTCCTCCAGGGTTGGCTAATGTTCCCTTATCCTTTCTCTGTTTTTTTCCCCTCCTTCCCACTAGTGGACAGAGTTCACAGACCGCACCTTAGCTCGATGTCCCCACTGCCGGAAAGTGTGAGTTCACCTGCTCTTGCTTAACCGAGAAGGTATAAAAGGGGGGATTTTCCCAGATAGGGTAGTGAAACTAACAGGGGTTGAGAGAAAGGTCTAGAAAGCTGCTGTTGGGTGCTTAGTTCTACTGGCTGGTTGGATGTTGGGTCTGGGGTGGTAGAAATGGTGGAGCTTTTGCTTCTCTAAAGGGAAAGAAAGTACCAGCCCAGAAGAAGGGATGTGTTTTGAGCCAGGGCACTTGAAATTGAGAGGTGTTTTTCCATGGATTGCTGGAGCAGAAGTATGATACTTGGCTTTGGTGAGCCAGTGCAGCAGCCTCCGGCATAGATGTTGTTTCCCTGAGCATTCAAATTTGGGAGCTGAGTCAATTTCAGGAAATCTAATGGGTTTTCTATGTCCTCCTTCTTGCCTCCAGCTCCTCCATTGGGCGCCGTTACCCGCGGAAGAGATGCTTTTGCTGCTTCCTGCTGGGTCTTTTGATGGCTGTGACAGCAACAGGACTTGCGGTGAGTAGGAGCAAGAGGACACAATTCCCGCATGGCCCTTATTGACAGGACCATTAGTCTCTCTGCAGCCTTGCGTCTCATACACAAGTAGCAAGCAAACAAAATCAAGGCTAGAGATAGATGTGAGGATCTGTGAAATTACAGGAATGCAAGTGCAGTGCTTAGCACAAATCCATGCCTCCTGCCATTTCACAGATCCTCTCATCTCTCTGCAGCCTCACATCTTGTTCATTCACTACTTGTGCTGTATATAAGATGTGAGTCTGGAGAGAGACTGAGGATTTGAGAGCCTTTGGATATAAAGGACTGATATTTGACAGAAAAAAAAATACAGTACTGTGCAGGAGATCTCCAGAGAGTCTGCCAGCTGCCTGCTTCTGCCGCAACACTCCAGCTCATTCGTTCATGGCACCCTGGAGACCTCCTGTAGAGGACTATATTTTATGGATATGCAAATAACAGGTATTCTAAAATAAAAAAAAATCTGAAATCTGAAACGCTTCTGGTTCTAAGCATTTCTGATAAGGGACACTCAATGTGTACTTTAAAGGGGGAATAGAACAGTGGCTTGCTAATTTTTTGAGATACTCATATCAGGTGCATTGTATAGGCACACTGTCAGTAACTGAGGGTTTTGGTGATGGGCGTAGCAAGTATGCATACAGGTGTGGGCAGGCACCTCCTCCCAACCTCTGTGCTGCTAAAGCTTGATGAGGCTAAGCCAGCAGATGCAGCCACAACTCCTTCTGGCACCAAGCCAGTTTGTGGTAAAGATTTTAAGTTGTCTTGCTAATAGCTAGCAAAAGTGAGCCTGGAAATCATTTCTCCTTTTGCTGACTCCTCTTTGCCTCTCCCTCCGTCTCTAGTTTGGCACGTGGAAGCAGGCCCAACGGTACAATGGGATCTACGCCTCCTGGGCTCTGGTGATTCTCCTGGCTCTGCTGTGCCTGGGCCGAGCAATGTACTGGGCCTGCATGCGGGTCAGCCACCCCGTCCAGAACTTCTCCTGAGTTTCTTGGAGCTCCTTTCCATTCCAGCTGCTGCTCCTGCTGCTCCTCCGAGTATATCATCTGCCAGCCTCACCCGCCCTTTTCTTCTTCCTCCTCTTCTTTTCACCACTTCGGGGCTGGCATCTCCCATGCCACCTTCCTGCTGTGCCCGTGCCCCATTTCGTCATCTCAGCTGCTGCTGCAACCCTCACCAGGGAGGGTCCCCCTCCACCGAGGCTGCCACCCTGAGCCAGGTGTGTTGCCAGATGGGAATAATTGGACTTGAAGAACTCGATACTGCAGAAATCTGAGCCTGCCCTGGTTCCAGCAAAGTTCCCAACAAAACCCTGCCTGGACCAATTTCAAGAGGAATCAACTGTGACTGGAATTTTTTGGTGGGGTGGCAGCACGAAACTGGTTTTCATTGCTGAGCACCTCCCTCAGATGTTGGAACTACCCCGGGGCGGTGCTGGGATAAAGGAGCAGGAGCGATTTACATGGGTGGTTAGGATCCTTGGGTCAGAATGGTCCAGTCTCAAGTAGAAACCCCAACAGCAAAGGGCTCCTCAACCACTTGAGCTACACTACAGAGATTCAGCTGGGTTGCTGCAAATGAGCACATTGAAGAGTCAGTGAGCCACTCTTTCTTGCTGCTGAAACGTTTCTTGGCTGGGGCATAATTGGGCCAAGGAGTCACTGCTGCAAAGATTCATCCCTTGTTCACTGCCCTGTGCTTGGCTACTGCTCATGCTCTTTGTCATTTAGGACAGCTATAAAGGACAGCAGATGAGCTGGGAGCGGAGGCACCTTGCAACAGCGACAGCAAATTGGAGCCAGAGATGTGGGTGGTGAACAGATCTCCACTGCGGGCTTTCTGCGCCTCTTGGAAGGACTTTGGTTACTTTTGATGGCCAGTATTTTGCACCCTGGCTTGGGTGCTCTGGATTCTTCCTTTCTCAAACCTCCTGTTACTTGGTACCACCAAAAGCCAATACTCTGGCCTCCTTGTACCTGTTCTGTGACCAATCCCGAGATCAAAAGGCCTTGTGCCAAAAGAACCTTAGGGGTTTCATGAGAACTTAACCTTGGGACATTGTTTTTCCATTTCTTCCATGAACTTCCCACCTTTTTAATTATTATTTTTTCTCTTTTGACATTCCTTGGTGGAGGGCCATTTCCCTTGCTTGCTTCTAAGAACTAGAACTTCAGGAGTGAGGTGGGAAGGAGGGACCACCATCTTATCCATCATCATGCCACTGATTTGTGCCTCCTTTTAAAAAAAAAGAAAAACCCTTCCCACCATTGCACTGAGACCATGGAGCTTAACCCATGTTTTGGGGTAGAATTCCTTTCCTCTCTTGTGCATCATCTGGCTGTCTGGATGATTTGCTACAGGAACCTGTGTTTTGTTCGCTTTCCTACCAGCAATTCCAACTTGGGGTTTGCACTTTTCCGTAATTTCTGACTTTCATTTCTGTGTTTGATCTGAAAAACAACAACTATTTTTTCGCTCTCCCACTGCTCCTTCCTCTTCTTATCGCTGTTCTCATGACTCCACCTCTTCAGAGACATTTACTTGGTGTGTGCGGGTACAGGAGAGGAATGGCCTCAACCCAAATAGGGAGGGAAGGAGACCCTCAGCAGAGCAACAAGGAAACATTTTGGTTAGGAGAAGTGTTTCAGTCCAGTCTGTGTGCCTGTCTGCCTTGGTGTTTCTGTTAAGCCCCCACCCCATCATTGCCTCAGATTCTCTTTTCTCATTCATTCTCACCTATCCTACCATCTTCCTGGCTTTTGAGCTTGTAGCTCCCATCTCCTTGCTGTTGCAGCTTGTATATACAAATGATTTAATGTGTACATAGAGCTATTTAAAGATCACTCCTCCATGGTGGCTGCTTGCCTGCGTGTCTCCTTCTGCCTGTGTGCCTGCACTTTCTCCCTCCCTTTCTCTGTCCCTCTCCCTCACACTTGTAGACTTTCTCCTTTTTTCGGCCGTGATGAAACTTGTCTGTTGCCCTCTTCCTTCTCTCCACAGCCAAAGGAGGAATGAACAAAATGATTGGATGGTTGTAAATAAAAGTAGAGATTCCATAGACTGATGGGAGTGAATTTCTGCGGTGAAAGTTGTCTCTTTCGAATTGCTTTGAGTGTGACCTTTGCTGATGTTTGTTTTGTTTTGGGGGGAAGTATGGGAAACTGCTAGAAAAGGCTAAAGTCCTTCAAGGGGGCTAGTCCAGTCTCCTTCTGTGGCTTTTTTTTTTTTTTGGCCCAGTTATCTTGTCATGAGAACACCAGAGGAGCCATATTGGGTCAGTCCAAAAGCCTGTATTGTTCACAGCATGTCCCATCAGTTGCTCATGGGAAGCCAACAGCAGGATGGGAATACAGCTGCATCCCCCATCTTGTACACCTGAGCAACTGCTAGAGGCATGCTGTCTCTGGCACCTGCTTAAACCTTAATGAGGAGCTGCCTGAAGCCATTTTGGGGCCTGCGGTGCATGGTCAAACATAAATGTCCTGGTTTTTTTTCCTGGTTTGTCCAGGTAGATACAGTTTGGCAGTAGGTGTCCTGGTTAGCCGGGATTATAATTCTTTGGTCCTCCAGTTGTTTTATCCTGCAACTGCTGTAATCTGTTGTCATTGTCAGTACTGGCTGGGACTTCTGCAGGCTGATGCCCAAAATATTTGGTGGTCTAGAAGTTCTCTAGAAATTTGAACAAGGGGTACCTGTGACTTTCTGAATACAGAAAGCATTCACTTCACTATTAAGGATCCTCCTTCCCTGTTTCAGGACAGGGCTTACTGTGCAAGAGCATTCTTTGCGGTGCCATTGAAATTAACAGCTTGGATGGCCAGTACTATTGTTCCTTCATGCCCTCTTAGGCCACTGCCTGGATAGGAATCGAATCTTTGCTTCATCTTCCATGGTGGCTTGATAAGGTACAGCTGGTGAAGAAAGACATCAAAGGAGAGAGGAGATGTGGCCCTCTAAATGTCTTTGGATTCCAAGTCTCACAATCCATCTGCAGTGACTATAGGCTGGGGTGGTAGGAGGGTCACAGGTTTCCCGCGCTGCCCTATTTTGATGATTTAAAGTAATGGTAGGCAACTGGGGTGGGTGGGGGGGCACTAGAAGCCAGTTTTGCCATAGATCTCTGGAGACAGGCAACCCCATTCCTACCTTACCCTTCTAAAATAGTGACTGTGATGTCACATGCATTTCTCTGGCTTCACGGCAAAAATTGCCTGAAAATTATCATTTTAAAAATAGAGCCAAGGGGTCATCTGGTGGCTACACTAGGCTCAGCTGTGGCTTAAAATATACTGCAGGGTTATCCACTGAAGATAGATAAGCAATTCCAAAATTTCTGCAAGCCACATTCACCCTTCTAGAGAACCAGGAATGAGGAAAAGGTCCCTGTTTTTTAAAATGTTTGTTAGGGCCCAAGAGGACTTTGTCTGGGAGTGGGGGGCATTAAAAGTCAGTGGTTGGGTTGGTCAGCAAAAAAGGCTGTGCAAGTGGTACAACTGCTATGCATCTCCCCCCTCCCAAGTGATGGTGGGGTTTTCCAGAAAGGCCCCATGGTTCACACCGTTCTCTTGTTTAAGTGCATTTGAGCCAGTGACATTGTGGAAAGCATCGCAGGGCACTTTGCCTTTGCATCTTGTGCCTTCCATCAGTTGCGTATTTTTTTCTCTTACTAGTAGGTACAATGAGAGGCAGAATTAAGTAGGCCAATAAGAACCTGCCCATTAAAAATCCTTATAGCCATTCTGACATCTGCAATTGTATCTATGTTTTCTAGTCATGCCTTGCAGCCTTGACTGGGAGCCTTTTTTTTTTCAAGGTGGAAATTAAGAATCTTCACACAGTCCTAGATTTCACATAGCTCTTAGGTAATTGCAGTGTTTAAATAATAGTTTATGAGTTGAGACCTTTTGCTACTCTTTCTCCTGAATAGCTTCCTCCTTGTTTTGGCCAATGGGATAGACCACCACCAAGAAGAACAGATAGTCTTGTTTCGAGCAGCCTTCAAGTTGATGTAAGCATCAGTTACTCAATTGTTTAATTTTATAGTTTGTACTTTTTGAAGTTTGTCAAGGAAGTGGTAGAAAACTAGGCCAAATTCACAGAACAGATGTTTCGCTCAATGATTTACAGCCAGGATACTATCAGCCAGTGTGGTGGTGTCCTTTAGGTGTTGCATTTGTACTAGGAAACTAGAGTTCAGGTCCTCACTCAGCCATGGAAACCCACTAAGGTAACCTTGGGCAAACCTCACATTCAGGCTTAGAGGAAAATTACAGCAAACCTCCTCTGAATCAGAGTCAACTTGAAGGCCTCTAACAAAAACAGATGACATCAGAGAATGGGGCAGGAGGACCTGTACTTGAATTCCCAGTCTTGAAGCTCATACAGTGTTCTTGAACAAGTCGTACTTATGAATGCCCAACCTTCCAGGGTGTAACAATGAAAGAAGGTGGGAGAAAATGACATATACCACCACTAGCATTCTAGGAGAAGGATGAGATAAAGGAACGACATTAAGTTTAGTAACTGCAGAAATCCCATGACAGGCTTCCTTCTCAAGCTTCAGAATGGAGTTAAAGGACCAAAATAGGAGAGCAATTTCATTTGTCTCATATAAAAAGGAAGTTTAATGCTCTTTTTCTGAGAGGATGCTATTACCTTGAAGCACTACAGTCTTCTAAAAGCAGGAGAGGAGGATGATTTTAAAGAGAAAATAGGTTCTTGAAAGAAAAATAAAGTGAGGAAGATGGAAATCAAGGGAGTTTGAGAACAGTATTAGGTTAGGTGGGACATCTCAAGCTGAGAGAGAGCATCAAGTTTTTCCTGTCAAGCACAAGTCCTGTTTGGAGGTCATCAGCAGGCAGATGCAGAACCAGAGCCTGTTAAACTTCTAACAACATGAAGAAAGGACAATATGGCTTCTTTCATTCCACTCACACTGCTACTTCTGCCTCACCTAGTCCTGCTTGCTACAGTTGATGAAATGGGAAAAAAGTGGGCACACAACCTTGGCAAGAGACCTGCTTCTATACATTATTTTGATGGGCCAGAACTGGCCCTGAAAAGTTACAAGAGAGGGGTCAACTCCCAGCTCAGGAGTAGGTAACCTTATTGGTGCCTCCTTGGCCAAGGTAAAAAAAAAAGAGAACAGAAATTCAGACCTCTACTACATAGGTGTAGCTATAACAAACTGCATTATCTCACATGGTCTTACACGGCCCAGTTTTCTATGGTTATTTCTTTCTCCACCCTCAAGCTGCTGTGTTAATACAGTGTGGCAACCACCCTCAATCCCCTTTCATTTCTGATTCACACAACCACATACAGGGTGATAGGGCAGTGGTCGCTGCCCAGTGCAGTGGAACGGATCTTGCTGTCACAGAGGCCCTCCAGCAGATCTTTGGAGATCAGGAAGTAGTCGAGCCGCCAGCCCACGTTCTTGGCCCGGGCGTTCATCATGTAGGTCCAGAAGGTGTAGGCGTAGGCCGTGTCGGGGTAGAGGTGGCGGAACGTGTCGGTGAAGCCCGCCTCCAGCAGCTTGGTGAAGCCGGCCCGCTCCTCGGGAGTAAAGCCAGCATTTTTCTTGTTGCTCTTGGGGTTCTTCAGGTCAATCTCTTCGTGGGCCACATTGAGATCCCCACACACGATCAGGGGCTTGCGGGCAGCCAGGCCTTGCAGGTAGGAGCGGAAGGCGACGTCCCAGCGCTGGCGGTACTCCAGGCGTACCAGGCCCCGGCCAGCGTTGGGCACATAGGCTGTCACCAAGAAGTAGGAAGGGAACTCGGCTGTGATCACCCGGCCCTCCTTGTCATGCTCCTCCTCACCTGTAGAAGACAGGAAACCGATAACACAGAAAAGTCTGTTCATATTGGTCAAGAAGAAGAGCAACTGTGCCTCCCCAGTCCCCCACACCCAATTTTGCCCCCACGATTGTCTTAGGCCCAGGAGAGCCCTTTTTGTAACAGGACGTTGTACTGGTTTAGACGCAGGAGAAACCATTGTGGCAAAAAGCAGTTTTCTATTGCGGGAAAAAAGGCCCCTCCTGGCCTAAAATGGCCAGGAGTGAAATGCAGCATTTGCTTGTGGGGACATTTTGGGGTAACACCATTTTTCAAATGATTTTTTTTCCATCAAGGGAGGGTTATCACAACAAGGAGTGTCCCCTTCCATGATTTTATACAGGACCAATGTATCCCCTCAATTCCTGGTAGTTGTCCACCCCAGCCAAAAGCAAGAGAGATGTAAAGAAGGCCAGAACTCACTGGACTTCTCGGGACTGGACAGCAACTGATCAAAAAGCCCATCTTTCTGTAGGAAACCTCAGCCAGATAAGCTGAAGGAACAGTCATCAGCTTAGGAGAATAAAAGGCAGCATGCGAAGCATGTCACACAGAGTTTGGAAAAGCAAAGTTTTTGGACTACACTGCCCAGGAACCCAGCATGGCTGAGGTATTCTGGGGGTTGGCCACAAAAAATAATTTCTCTAGAATGTAAGAAGTCACGAAAACTGGAAAAAAACAACAACCTCAGAGTAAGATCACAGGTTTCAAAGAACAGGGAGAAGCCGAGGGAAAAGAATAAAGGAAAGGGGTATGAAAGGTTTCATGGGTCCTCACCAATACCATACTTGACTTCAACAGGCTTGACCTTGGACAGGAGGGCCACACCACTGTAGCCTTCTTTGTCATCAGAACAGGCCCAGTACTTGTGGGGATATTCAGCCAGATCCCGAATTTCGGCAGGCAGCTGTTTCTCTGCACATTTGGTCTCCTGTAGGCAGAGCACGTCCGGGTTCTCCTCACACACCCACTGTGGAAAGATACAGCTTTCGGTCATGGTCTCCCGATTTCCATTTTCTCACAAAAGTGGGGAAAAAAGAGAGTTTAATAAATTGCAAAGGGCAGGGGGCAGGATTGGCTTCTTTGACAGTTTCTTACAAAGGGCACAGCGTGGCATTGGATATAAATCCCCCCACACGGAAGAAAAGTAGGATATAAGTACATTGTGGTGTCAGGCTAGGAGCTGCCAAGAACTGGAAGCCACACTACACAATTATAGCTTTACGATTCCACTTTAACCACCATGACAACATTATATGGAATCCTGGGACTGGCACTTTAGGAAGGGGGGTGGAATCCAGAGTGTTTTGGTGCCTCGTCAGATTACAAATACCAGAATTCTACACGATGCAGCCAAGGTAGTTAAAGTGGAATCATACTGCTGTAATTGTGTAATGTGACAGGGCCCATGGGTTCAAACAACTACCCCATGCCACAGCTGTGAAGCTCCTGAGATGACTTTGGGCCATTTGCTTTCTCTAAACCTGAACTGCCTCACAGGCTGTGAGGAGAAACTGCTTTAAGAATCTTGTCTTCATCTGTTAGCTTCCTATAATTAAAGGCCAAACTTCTGCAAATGCCCTTGAGACTGCTGACAACTGAAAATTATGCCAGACAGAAAATCCAAAAGGGAGGTGGAAAATAAGCATATTTGGGGTTCTAATTCTTACATGGCACATAGTTGGCTAACAATAATAGTTCTAATTATCATGCAAAATAGCCACTAAAGAAGATGGGGAAAGGAGTGGTATGGGAGATGCTTTCATATAGAAAGGGCCTTTGCACACTACACAATTATAGCAGTATGATTCCACTTTAACTGCCATGGCAATAGCTCATGGAATCCTGGGATTTGCACCAAACTACAAAATCCAGGATTCCATAGGACACTGCCATGGCAGCTGAAGTAGAAGCACAGAGCTACAATTTTATAGCATGAAAGGTTCTGAGGTCCCAGGACACTGAGATATGAGGGAGCTGCTGCCGATGAGCACAGGTGATGGTTTCAGAATGTTTGATCCGCTCTGGATAATGTTACTGCAACTCTAATTTCCCCCTCCATTTGCTTACACTGGCTATGGCTGATGGAAACTGCAGTGCAACAACAACTAGATGGCCTCATGCCACAGGTACATGATATAAAAATAAAAGATGATGTGTATACTGCAGCAGCAAATGCATACATTCCACTTGCATAGGAACAATGTGAATCAGTGATGGGAGAGCAAGTCCAGAGGAGGGTGACCAAAATGGTGAGAGGCCTGGAAGCCATGCCCTGTGAGGACAGACTTAGAGAGCTGGGTATGTTTAGTCTATAGAAGAGAAGGTTAAGAGGGGACATGATAGCCATGTTTAAATATTTGAAGGGATGCCACGTAGAGGAGGGAGAGGGCTTGTTTTCTGCTGCTCCAGAGACCAGGACAAGGAGCGATGGATTCAAGCTGCAGGAAAGGAGATTCCACCTGAACCTCAGGAAGAACTTCCTGACAGTCAGGGCTGTCCGGCAGTGGAATCTGCTCCCTCGGAGTGTAGTGGAGTCTCCTTCCTTGGAGGTTTTTAAGCAGAGGCTGGATGGCCATCTGTCGGGTGTGCTTTGAGGGTGTTCCTGCATGGCAGGGGGTTGGTTGGACTGAATGGCCCCTGTGGTCTCTTCCAACTCTACATTTCTATGATTATACGATTATACAGGTATCTTGGTATAATAGGGCTGTGTATAAAGCAAGGGATCCATTCCTAGACTGTTTGTTGTACAGTTTTTGTGTTTTTTGTGTATATGGAAAATACCATCCCACCCCCTGCCAGCCAGCTTGGGATTGTTGGCAGTGCCTTCAACAGTGACACAGCAGCAGTGTGTGTGTATGTGTACTGAGTCTGCTCTCTTTCGTTCCCGTGAAAAAGCAGGGTTGGCATACACACATACATCCTGCTGCCATCTCCCTGCTGAGGTTGCTGCCAACAATCCCAGGCTGGTCAGCAGCGGGGAGGTGTGCCGACTCTGCTCTCTTGTTTGGAAATGAAAGAGCAGGACTGGAACACACACACCCTGCTCTGTGTCCCTTCCAAAGCTGCTAGAGGCGGTGGCAGTGGTAACAATTGCAAGCTGTCCAGAAAATTCAGCAGGGACACAGGAGTGGGCTGGGGGTGGGGGAGTGCTGAAGTTCCTGCTCTTTCATTCCCAAAGAAGAGAGCAAGATCAGCACACCCATACCCTGCTGTATATACTTGACACTGTGTGGAATGAACTTGCATTCAGCGTGAGCCAACTGTACAGACAGATGAAACTGAACTAGACAGAGCAATCTTTTGACTTTGTACATTTCTATTGAGAAGCACCTTCTGGGTGGGAAAGGGCAATCTGTCACAACTAGGCCAACAGAGAGGGCTGTGATGTACATCCTCTCTCCCTTAGATCCATCCTTATTTAAGACTCTGGAGCCATGACAGGAAAAGTGTAGCCCTTCAGACTGCAACTCCCATCAGCCCTAGCCAGCGGAGCCAATGGTGAAGGACGACAGAAGTCATAATCCAATGGCATTCAGAAAGAAAACTATTCCCCATTTGATGTTGTTGCATGCCTCCAAAGCCAATTATGATTTACGGTGACCTCAAAGGGAACCTTGGCAAGATCTGTTCAGAGGAGGTTTGCTGTTGCTTTCCCTGGAGGCTGAGAGAGTGTGACTTGCCCAAGGTCGGCCAATGGGTTTCCATGGCTGAGCAGGGATTTGCGGTCTCTAGTGTTGTAGTCCACTACTCAAACTATTACACCAAGCTGGCTCTACCAAATGCCTGATCAAATAAAAAAGATTTTTCTATTTACATGCTGTAGAATCTACTACCCAAGGCAGCTGCTGCCTCTTGTCTAATGATAGTGCCAGATTTGAACCCCGGTCTTCCAGCGTCCTAATCACTATACTACACTGGCTCTCTTCCCATCCATCCCTTGGAGAAAAATGTGCCCTAAAAATATTAAGCAAAGCACTAACCCAGAGCCTTGATTCAGCTGGCTTTGCCTGCTATTTCCTTGCTGTCTCAAACCCCGGAAGTACAGCCTCTTTAATCTATGAGGCCTGGTTGCTACACTACAAACTTATAATTGCTTCTGGATGAAGAACTGTAATTGCTTCCTTGAGGAATTAAAACAACCCAGAAGTAACATTAACCCTCACATATCATTAGCAAATGCCAACTAAGAGCATATGGAAGTTACAAAGTAGAAAATGAAGCCGGGAGGGAGGAGTAGAAACTGTTGACGCATCACCTTCTGCCCCCATGTTTTTGCAACACACGGCCAGATGCGGTCAAAAGACACAGAAAACTTTTGCACTATGCTATTATAGCACCATGATTCCACTTTAACGGCCTCGTCCTTTAAGTCTCTGTCAGGAACTTCTGTCCTTTAAGTCTACTAAAGCTTATGCTACTAACTTCTTAGACCATTTCCGCACTAGACTGTTACAGGGCTATTATTCCACTTTCAACATCCTGTGGAATCCTGGGGTTTGCGGTTTAGGGACGGGCCTTTGAGGATGGTCTTTGAGGCTCCTCCCTAAACTGCAAACCCCAGGATTCCACAGGATGTTGAAAGTGGAATAATAGCCCTATAAAAGTCTAGTGTGGAATTGGCCTTAGTCTCAAAGATGCTATACAATCGCTTTGCCTGTTAATCCAGGCTAACACAGCTATGTTTCTGAATTCTGTCCCTAGGGCTTAACCATTGCAACACATGGCCATAATATCTAAGCAGAACCTCCAGTTTCCAGTGCAATCTATCTCCTGGGGAGGAGACACAAAGAAGATTCTTGCATGTACATGCAACTGGTTGGCTGTCGTGGAAAACGAAATACTGGACTAAATGAGATTCCTGGTCTGATCCTGACATGGTCCCTCTTATGTATTACCTCCACTCCCTTCTTCTTGACCCATGCTCGGATCCCATCCACATTCCAGGATGTGACCTTCAATGTGTATTTCTTGCCGCCGGGAGAGGTGAGTTTATCTGGGGGGTCCTGGTACATGATGGGGCCATCGGCCTCCTTCTCAGTTTTAGCTGCACCTTTCTTGCCCTTCTTAGGTTCTGGTTCTGAGTGGGGAAAGACAGACAGAGAACAATACAGAAAATGAATCAAACCACCTTTCATCAGTTACAGAGGACTGGGTTTCACGTTGGACTGGCACTCCCACCATCCACAGCCAAGACTGCTGATGGGAAGGAATTATGGAGGCTACCGTCTACAAAGTATATACTCAACACTGCTGTAAGGAAACACCATAAACCTACATCCTTGTGCCTTATTTTTGGCCTTACTTCTTTCTTGCACCTATTCTTTAATCTTACACTATCTAGCCTGATGAAGAGTTCTGCAGAACTCAAAAGGTGGCACATTCCTGTGGCGTTCGGGTGTGTCCTGATGAAGGCACTCACAATATGCAACCACCACACCCCATGAAACAAAGATACCCTCTCTGTCGTGCCCTCAGGACAACCCTACCTTTTTGCCTGAGATGGAAACACTCACCTGCCGCTTCCTTCTCCTCTGGTGGGACTCCATCCTCTTCTTTCTTCTTCCCTCGTTTTGGCATCTCAAGTCTCCAGCTGGGTCCGACTCTAAGCAGCCGGCAGTTGGGTCCGACTCTAAGCAGCCGGCAGCTGACTCTTGCAAACTGCAGATTCCTAGGCAACAACGTCTCCTGGGAAGAAAGCAGCAATATTACTAATGCCCCCCACCTCCATTTCCATCGAAAAAGGCATCCTATGGACCCCAACTCACAACTACCTTGGTAATGACACCCTTTAACAGTGTAAGTAACCACCTTCGATTCAGCAACATAGCAGCTCACAGAACATTTTCTTAGACAACTGTATAAGTCGAAGAACAGCAGTGTTGTGGTGTGCCTTCAAGTCCTTTCCGACTTATGGTGACCTCTGAAGGTGAACTTATCACAGGGTTTTTCTGGGGCTGAGCATGTGCGATATGCCCAAAGTCACCCAGTGGGTTTCCGTGGCCGAGCAGAGAATCAAACTCTGGTCTCCAGGAACATAGTCCAAAGCTCAGCATTGCATCATGCTGGTTCTCAAACAGCATATCTGCCTATATTTCACAGACGAAAACCAGGACACGTGTGGCCAGCCACCATCAGAGTGTGGTCAAGATGGCCAAAGTTATTAATGAGTAAGAACACAGAAGCTACAAGAGGCTACAGCAGTTTGCTTCTGCCTGAGTCTACTGGGAAGGGGAAAATTTCCCCCCTCTGCTCCTTTCCCCTCTGCTAAGAGAGTGCAAACTACTCTTGTGCTTTGAATTCATTTTGTAGCAACTGAAATAAGCTAAGAACAAATGTGGGAAAGCAAGAGCAGTCAAAACTGGAGTGTTTTAAAAGCAGCTGAAAAAGTGGGATGAGAATTATAGTTATCAGAACTGTGTAGCCTCCACCTCCCTAAGCTTAACTCTCAGTATGTAAATGACATAAGGAGAAAAGATACTGGGCAAAGGCGATGTGATGATTGGGATATCAAGATTCAAGTCTTCATTTCAGCCATGAAAGTTACTGTATGGCCCTTGGGCCACTCGTCCTCTTTTTCTCAGGCTGCCCAACCTCACAAGGTTGTTGTGAGGACAAAGTAGGCAGGAGGTAATGCTTGGGGAAAGCTGTTCTACAGGACAGACTCTCCCAGGCTCATTCAATCCAGATAGCCAATGGCTGTGCTGGACTGAGAAATCCTGGAAGCTATAGTCCAAAAAGAAGTAACTTTTCTAAGCTATGGCATGAGGAAGGCCACAGATTCTGCCTTGAACTCACCAAATGAGAGCTGTGATAACTGTAGCTAATCATCCTAACAATAATACATATATAGATCATGCTGAAAAAGACTAAAATCATGCCACATTACTTTAAATCTGGGTCTGGCAACCACGGAAGTGCGGGGAACTGCATCAGTTCCAAAGGAGACCTTGGAGGGCTCCCTAAACATCTACTCCAATTTTATTTAAAAAAACCAATTTTGCCCCAAAAGGCCTCTGAGGACAAGGGGGTCATTTTTTAACAT
The DNA here is from genome assembly GCA_948474755.1 of Ctenosaura bakeri. Lineage (NCBI taxonomy): Eukaryota > Metazoa > Chordata > Lepidosauria > Squamata > Iguanidae > Ctenosaura > Ctenosaura bakeri. Next base: position 74,409 of record CAOLHI010002713.1, on the reverse strand, counting down.
GGTAACAAGGTCCCCCCTTGTCCCCTAGAGGCCATTTGAGGCCGAAAAAAAAATGTTTTTGCAAAAGAAAGTGAGTGGAAGTCATCCAATTCCTGTTTCACGAAAGGCCCCTCTTGAGCATATACTGGCCCACAGTGGACCCTAAAATATGACAGAAATATCCCCTCCAACTCCCTAGAGGGCAACTGGGGGGATTTTTTAAAAAATTGCAAAACTTTTTGCTTGGCCCACCATGGGAGGAGGAGGCTATGGGGGGCTCCAAAAGTAGTATAAATGTCCTCCCTAGAGAATTGTGGAACCAATTTTTTTACCCTTTTGGGGGGCCACAAAAATGGCTCTAAGTGGCCATACTTGTTGATGGGCCTCACTTTGCCCACCTGTTCTATAAATAAATACAAAGGTAAGTCAAGCCTATCTCGAAGCCTAGAATCTCAAGCATTGCTTTTTCCCAAACTCACCACCCAAGATCCTTTAACTGGAGGTAAAAGAAATGCAGTACTTGGCTGTTAAGCTCTGTTGGGTTTTTTTCTCACAGCCAACAATAACACTGTTCCCACAAGACCCAACTCCCATTGTCCAAACTGTGCTTCCTCTGCAGAAGAGAGAGCAAACTGGAGAAAGCTGACTTGGCAGCAGAATTTCCAAAAAAAAGAGACAAATGCAAAGCAGCAATTCACTGCAGCAGCTAAGGAAGCTAATGCAGCCCTGTGCTGCTTTATCAGAAGCACAAGATCCAGCGTGTGACAGTAATGAGCCCAATTAGGATAATACCACTCTTCCTCCATTGCCCGGTTGACTATCACATGACGGAGATAGCAAGGAAAAGCCCATTAATCCCTTCTTCTCCTTTTTATTAATTACATTTACTTCCACCCCAGCTTGCCTTCAAAGAACTCAAGTTGGATATATGACTCTTCGTATCTCCCATCCACTTTGTCCTTACAAGGATTCCTTGGGCTAAGGTTTAGGAACGAACTGGCAAAACCATCTCTGAATATTCCTTGCCTAAGAAAATCCTATGAAATCCACAGGGTCACCATAAGTCGACAAGCAAGCTTGAAGGTGGAGACATGCACAAAGCTGAAAGAGAGCAGTGGGCACAGTGAGTTTTGTAGCTCAATAGGGGGATCTCTTTTTTGGGAGGTCTTTAAGCAGAGGCTGCATGACCACCTGGCAGGTATGTTACACTTCAAGATTCTTACAATATATACCAGTGATTCTTAATCTTTTCTCTTCCGTGGACCCCCTTTAAATATCTTTTGTTGTTATGGACCACCAAGACTTAACTCAAGGCAGCTCCTATAGTAGCAAGAAATCTCACATGCTTTGTCTCACTCACTCAGCATCATTCCTTTGCATGTTCTCACCATGTGCAGAAGCAGCAAGTGCCGAGTACACTTTTTGCTATCAAACAGTTTCATAACTTTTGAAAAGTTTGGGATGTTGTAATGAAACTTTATACACATGGTGGCAAAAGACTCCTGATCTTTGAGATCAATGTAGATCATCCATCCATCCATCCATCCATCTTTCTTTTTTTAACTGTTAAGAGCTCATTACATCTCTTCAAGCCTTCGGGGACCCCAGATTAGGAACAGCTGATATATACAGCTCAGGTCCAGCTTATTCGAAGGTCCATATTCTCCCTTACAAAGCTGTTTTGAGATCTGCTTGAGAAGCTCTTTTCTCTGTATCATCACTCTCACAGGTACATTTAGTGAGAACATGGAAGAGGGTCTTCTCAGCATCTGCCCCCAGAGACATCTGAATGACACCTTCCTTATTCTCTTTCTATGGACAGGCAAAGACTATTCTGTTTTAACAGGCCTTTGAGGACCGACTTTATAAAACCTGTTTCTATTTGGTTTTGAACGATGCATATTTTTGGCTGGTTTTAATGTTTTGATAGTTGAATAACTTTTTAATTGTTGTGGATTTTTAACTATGGCTATTTCCACACTACGCTGTTATAGCGCTATTATTCCACTTTCAACATCCTATGGGAACATGGGGTTTGCAATTTAGGGAGGGACATCTTAGAATTCTCAGCCAGAGAGCTCTTTGGACTCAGTAAACCACAAGGCCCAGAATTCCACAGGATGTTGAAAGTGGAATAATAGCACTATAACAGCGTAGGGCAGAAATGGCCTGTGTAAATACAACAACAAGGTATATGCTGTCTTGAGTCCCAAACTGGAAAAAAAAAGGTGGAATGATGATGATGGTGGTCCTCATCCAGTGGGACCTCCTGAAACCTTTGCATTTGGAAAATCTTATGATTCTATTAATTCCAAATACCTCAAGGATCCTATTGGTGAAATGCATAACATAATCTCAATATAAGAATAACATATAAGCCAACACAATGGTCATAACTACTGATGCTCCGCTGGTAAATTCTGAAGGGCAGGCCATCATTATAAAAGCCCCTGCAGCAATACTACATAGGAGTATCCAAAAATACAGGCAGCTGGGTGGATCCAATTTTAAAAAAAAGAAGTTCTAACATTTTTCGTCTCTACCAGGAGCAGGTTGTTTGTAAAGCTAATGGGTCTTAACTGCTCATTTGAGACCATGCTAAAATACTTTAGATTACAATGGGAACAGCTCGCAAGACATTGCTGTTAAATTTCTCTTGCTACCAGGGGAATGGAGAGCCAACGTGGTATAGTGATGGACTATGACTCTGGAGACCGGGGTTCAATTCCCCCCTCAGCCATGGAAACCCACTGGATGACCACAGGTATATCACACACTCTCAGCCTCAGAAAACCCCCAATAGGGTCGTCTGAATGCATGGAGGGCACTTCTATGCACACACTTGCCATTTCCGCCCTACCCTGTTATAGTGCTGTTATTCCACTTTCAACGTCCTACGGAATCCTGGGGTTTGCAGTTTAGGGACGGGCATTTAGAATTCTCATCCAGAGAGGTCTTTGGCCTCAAACCACAGAGTTCCACAGGAGATTAACAAGGCTTATGAGCTTATGCCTGTAAGAATGAAAAATTTTAATAAAAATAAATTTTTTAAAAAAGAAAGTGGAATAATAGCACTGAAACAATGTAGGATGCAAATGGCCATTGTGCTTGTGAGACTCTTTGGTCATTTCTGCACTACCTTGTTATAGTGTGATTATTCCACTTTCAACCTCCTGTGGGATTCTGGGATTTGTAGTTTCCTGAGGCCCAAGAGCTCCCTGGCTGAGAATTCTAAAGGCCTCTCCCTAAACTGCAAACCCCAGGATTCCATAGGAGGTTGAAAGTGGAATAACAGCACTACAACAGTGTGGTGCAGAAGTGGCCTTCGTATTTAAAAGAGGGCTCAATGATCATGGATAGGAAAAGTAACTTGCCCTCCCTTTGCAAGCAGATAAAAATCAGTAACACTCTGCAGGCTTATGTTGAGCCCCCTCCCACCTTACAAACAGTTTTTGGGGGCTTTGCAGGCAGACCCGCCTCCGCCACCTGTGCAAAAGATTTCAAAAAAAGATTTATTTTCTGAAGACCGAGAAGAAGTAACTTAGATTGGAGAGCTGGGCCAAGGCGAACAAAATGAAATTCAACAGAGAGAAATGTAAGGTCCTACACTTAGGTAGAAAAAATGGAATACAGAAATATAGGATGGGGGACACGTGGCTGGATAGCAGTACGTGTGAAAGGGATCTAGGAGTCTTCATAGACCACAAGCTGAACATGAGTCAGCAGTGTGATGCGGCAGCCAAGAAAGCCAATGCAATTCTCGGCTGCATCAATAGGAGTATGGTGTCTAGATCGAGGGAGGTACTGGTACCACTCTACTCTGCTTTGGTTAGACCCCATCTTGAATACTGTGTCCAGTTCTGGGCACCCCAATTCAAGAAGGATATTGACAAGCTGGAGCAAGTCCAGAGGAGGGCGACCAAAATGGTGAGAGGCCTGGAAGCCATGAAGCCCTATGAGGATAGACTTAGAGAGCTGGGTATGTTTAGTCTGCAGAAGAGAAGGTTAAGAGGGGCCAAGAGAGCCATGTTTAAATATTTGAAGGGATGCCACGTAGAGGAAGGAGAGGGCTTGTTTCCTGCTGCTCCAGAGACCAGGACAAGGAGCAATGGATTCAAGCTGCAGGAAAGGAGATTCCACCTGAAGCTCAGGAAGAACTTCCTCACAGTCAGGGCTGTCCGGCAGTGGAATCTGCTGCCTCCATGGAGTGTGGTGGAGTCTCCTTCCTTGGAGGTTTTTAAGCGAAGGCTGGACGGCCACCTGTCGGGAGGGCTTTGAGGATGTTCCTGCATGGCAGGGGGTTGGACTGGATGGCCCCTGTGGCCTCTTCCAACTCTACATTTCTATGATCCTATGATTCAAACCAACGATGGGGCCCAAGCCGCACCTGTGGAATTATGACCTGCTGCGTAGCTTTTAAAGGCGCAGGGGCCATGGGAGGGGGGGAGGCGCAGCAATCTTAAGGCATCTGCAAGGATGGAAGAGCAAGGCCATGTCTGCACTGGGCTGTTATAGCGCGATGATTCCGCTTTCAACCTCCTCTGGAATCCTGGGGTTTGCAGTTTCGGGAGGGGCCGGCCGGCCCCTCCCGAAACTGCAAACCCCAGGATTCCAGAGGAGGTTGAAAGCGGAATCATCGCGCTATAACAGCCCAGTGCAGACATGGCCGAAGTATTTTTTTTTTTTAGGGTCTCAGCGGTGCAATTAATCCTGATCCTAATCCCTTAATTGCAGCCCATTTTTAAACTCCTTGGACCGTTTCTCCCCCGGGCCGCCGCTCTTACCCCGCCAAGGAGACAATGCAGGAGGGCTGCGGAGTTTCCTCGCCCGGCCAAGAATGAAGAGCAAGGGGAACACGTGGAGTCGGTTTGCGTCACGTGACCAGGGCTGGCGGGCGGCCTCGATGACGTCAGGGGGCGGTGCCGCCCTTTCAAGCCAGAAGGCAAATCCCTCCGGAAAGAGCCAAAGAGGAAAGGCTGCAAAAGAGCGGGCGGGGAAAAGGGTTAAATGGAAGGCGGGAGAGGCCCCGCCCTGTCACGTGGAGAGGGGGTGGGCGGGGCTCGGTACGTGATGACGTATTTTCTCCTCCTCGGTTTCCCCCCAAAGGGAAAAGACTGGTTTGGTGGAAAGTAGACGCGTCGACAAGTTAGGTTCTCAATCGAACAGGGAGAAAAGGACTAATATGGGGGAAAAAAGTCCAGAATCGGCCATTTTCAACCTTTGCGCTTCTGTCTGTTTGGGACTTCAGCTCCCAGAATCCACCTCCATTGGCCAGGGTGGTGGAGGCTTCTGGGAGTTGAAGTCCAGAACAGCTGGAGGAGGAAAGGTTGAGAATGGCTGGGTGGGTTAAGGAAGAAAGGGAATAAAGATATGCATCGTTCTCTACTTATTCGTTTTTATTTGTAGAGATTAAAAGGGCTTCTTGGCGCCTGCGCACCACCTCTTTCCCCCAATATGGCGCTTGTCGAATGGAAACCGGAAGTGGACGTTCTAGGACTGTAGTTTCGTCTCCCTATCTCTAGACTTTTTTACCGAGAGGGAGGGGGAAGGAGCGAACGTCGTTTAACCCTTTGTGGTCCGTACTCCTCTGCCCGGGTTCGCCTCCAGCTCTTTCCCTTTCTTTAAATTGTTGCTTTTTGTTAATCCTAATCGTCTCCAGCTGTCAGGCTGAGTTTTATTTTTTTTTTCTGAAGCAGCCAAGTTGGTAAAGGCGGATCTCGGAGCCCAGCAGAGGACACGGAGGCGGGTCAAGCCTGCTGGGGGGTAAGAAAAAGCCCCCCAAGTTACTTCTGTGCACCCGGGATAGCAAAGGAGAGCCCCAGTCTGCATGTCTAGGCACAGCCGGTTTCGCAAACGAAGAAGCCGAGGGATCTGGGAGCCTTGCACGCATGTTGCATTCACACGTGACGTTGTCCCTTCCCTCCACGCGAGATCGCAGCGCAGGAAGCCTTAACTTCTTGGAGTGAACTGGAACTCGCTTCTTTTTCCTGGTATCCTGGGTTAGGAATCGGCTTGGAAGGAAGGAGGGCAGGTAGGGGAACATTTCCGCACTAGGCTGTTATAGCGCGATGATTCCACTTTCAACCTCCTCTGGCATCCTGGGGTTTGCAGTTTCGGGAGGGGCCGGCCGGATGTCCTTTGAGGTCTCTTCCAACTCTATAGAGGCCGGCCCCTCCCGAAACTGCAAACCCCAGGATTCCAGAGGAGGTCGAAAATGGAATCATCGCGCTATAACAGCCTAGTGCGGAAATGACCACTGTTGTAGTGCTAATATTCCCCTTTCAACCTCCTGAGGAATCCTGGGGTTTGTAGTTTCCTGAGGCTCAAGAGCTCCCTGGCTGAGAATCCTCACCGCCATTGCCTACAACTGCAGACCCCAGGATTCCAGAGGAGGTTGAAAGTGGAACCATCGTGCTATAACAGCCTAGTGCAGAAAATGGCCACCGTTCTAGTGCTAATATTCCCCTTTCAACCTGCTGTGGAATCCTGGGGTTTGTAGTTTCCTGAGACCCAAGAGCTCTCTGGCTGAGAATTCTCACTGCCCCTCCCTACAACTGCAAACCCCAGGATTCCATAGGAGGTTGAAAGTGGAATGATAGCACTATAACACTCTAGTGCGGAAATGGTCTCTGAGAGAGGTGAGGACTTCTGATCTGCTCCTTTCCTAGGGTGGAAACTTAAAACACCATCTTGTTTCTCCAAAAGAATCCAGCCAGAGGTCTCCCCGGCGTTCAAGGCGGCGATGCCGGTGGTGATCGGCTTCGAGGGCAGTGCCAACAAGATCGGAGTTGGGATCGTGCGAGATGGAGAAGTGCTGAGCAACCCCAGGAGAACATATGTCACGCCTCCAGGACAAGGTAAGTCTTCTGTCTGTGATGCTGTGCCAGGAATGCAAGAATGTATATAGTCCATATGTTAAAAAAAATTCTGCACCCAGTCCAAATTCTGCACCAAGAGAAGCTGGACCAAGGAACCCAATAGGCTGCTTTCAACATCCTGTGTGGCCATTTCCACACTACAGTGTTAAACTGCTGCTATTCCACTTTCAATGCCCTGTGGAATTCTGGGGTTTGTAGTTTATTGAGAGCAAAGAGCTCTTTGGTTGAGAATTCAAAGTGCCCTTCCCTAAACTACAAACCCCAGAATTCCATAGGAGGTTATTTATTTAATTATTTATTTGTATCCCGCCTCTCCATATGGATCGAGGCGGCGACAACTTACAAATAGCATGTATTTCGATACATTTCTTATACATGCCCCCAACAAACTGGGTACTCATTTTACCGACCTGCGGGAGGATGGAAGGCTGAGTCAACCTTGGAGCCCGGCAGGATCGAACTCACAACCTTGTGGCTTGCAGTACTGGCATTTAACCACTGCGCCACCAGGGCTCCTGGTTGATTGTGGAATAGCAGCACTTTAACACTGTAGTGCGGAAACGGTGTATGACTCTGGTCGAAGCATTAAGTCATTGTCAGGGTTCTGCTTATGTGCCCATTGACTGCAATGGCTAGTCGATGCTTGCAAAGGTGCAGGGCTCTCTCCGGGGTGGCACCTCAGCTGTAGAACTGTCTTCCCTCTGCTTTGTGCCCTACACTTTCCATTCAGACTTTTACAAAGCCTATGTGTTCAAACTGGCTGTAGAGGCAACAGGGCCTGCTTTTTCCTCCTCACAGACTGCAATGGCAGCTTCCCCTCTCCCAGTCTGCTAAAGCACCTTGCTGGTTTGTACACAGCTCTGGCCTTCCCTAAAACAGCACCTTTATGTAAAAAGGGTATAGCCTTTCAATTGTCATGTAGAATCATAGAACCATAGAAATGTAGAGTTGGAAGAGACCCCAGGGGCCATCCAGTCCAACCCCCTGCCATGCAGGAACATCCATCAAAGCATTCCCAACAGATGGCCATCCAGCCTCTGCTTAAAAATCCTCCAAGGAAGGAGACCCACCACACTCCGAGGCACAGATTCCACTGCCGGACAGCCCTGACTGTCAGGAAGTTCTTCCTGAGGTTCAGGTGGAATCTCCTTTCCTGCAGCTTGAATCCATTGCTCCTTGTCCTGGTCTCTGGAGCAGCAGGAAACAAGCCCTCTCCTTCCTCGACATGGCATCCCTTCAAATATTTAAACATGGCTACCACAGAAAGGGTAGAACCCCTTTAATGGTTTATGATAGCGTGGTTCTGGTTGGTTACAACTACCGAGAATCATTTAGCTGAGTACTAACCTTATAAAAATATACTATAAATCTTTATTCAAACCACAAACTGAATAAAGTATTGGTTTTGTATGTATGTCCAAACTCAAACTTGCCACTAGGGAAAAATAAACTGGGATGTCTTCATGTTTTTCTTTGTTGCCTTTCTCCTTGGCCGTCATGCTATGGGAGACCCGGGAAAGCATCAAAAAGAAGCAGATTTTCCAAATGCCATTGCGCACCATTTATGGAGTTTGGATTTATATATAGAATCATAGAATCATAGAAATGTAGAGTTGGAAGACCACACGGGCCATCCAGTCCAACCCCCTGCCATCAGGAACATCCTCAAAGCACTCCCGACAGATGGCCATCCAACCTCTCTTAAAAACCTCCAAGGAAGGCGACTCCACTACACTCCGAGGCAGCAGATTCCATTGCCGGACAGCCCTACTGTCAGGAAGTTTTTCTGAGGTTCAGTGGAATCTCCTTTCCTGCAGCCTGAATCCGTTGCTCCTTGTCCTGGTCTCTGGAGCAGCAGAAAACAGCCCTCTCCCTCCTCCACATGGCTTCCCTTCAAATATTTAAACATGGCTATCATGTCCCCTTACCTTCTCTTCTGCAGACAAACATGCCCAGTTCTCTAAGTCTATCCTCATAGGGCATGTCTTCCAGGCCTCTCACCATTTTGGTTCGCCCTCCTTCTTGGACTTGCTCCAGCTTGTCAATATCTTATTGGGGCTGCAGAATTCAGTTCCTCTTGGTTCAGAATCTATGGCTCTCTGTCTGTGTGCATTATAGCGAGCAGGAAGACTATATATGAGAGGGAATCACATATAAACATAAGTACTCACAACCCTTCCTCTGCAATCATTAATCAGCATGGAGACTGAATCAAGAAACTAGAAAACTAGGTCTAATGAGTGTGGACATACATAGCTGCCCTTCATCCAAATTCCATAAATGAAGTGCACAATGGCATTTGGAAATATCTGCTTCTTTTTGATGCTTTCCCTGGGTCTCCCATAACACTGATTGCCAAGGAGAAAGGCAACAAAGAAAAACACGAAGACATCCCAGTCTGTTTTTCCTAGTGGCAAGTTTGAGTTTGGACATACATACAAAACCAATACTTTATTCTGTTTGTGGTTTGAATAAAGATTTATAGTATATTTTTATAAGATTAGTACTCAGCTAAATGATTCTGGTAGTTGCAACCAACCAGAACCACGCTATCATAAACCATTAAAGGGGTTCTACATGACACTTGACAGGCAGCTATGAAAGAACTAGACAAGATCCTGGAGTGTCAAGATAAATCATTGAATACTAAAGGTAGGATTGTCTGTGCCATCGTCTTTCCAGTTTCTATGTGTGGTTGTGAAAGCTGGGCAGTGAAGAAGGCTGACAGGAAGAAAATCCACTTAGTTGACATGTGTGCTGGAGGAGAGTTCTACAGATAACATGGGCTGCTGAAAAGGCAAGTGTTCTGAGAACAAATCAAACCTGAACTCTCCCTGGAAGTCATGACAACTGAACTGAGACTGTCATACTTTGACCATATCATGAGGCGACCAAAATGGTGAGGGGCCTGGAAGCCATGAAGCCCTATAAGGATAGACTTAGAGAGCTGGGTCTGTTTAGTCTGCAGAAGAGAAGGTTAAGAGGGGACAGGATAGCCATGTTTAAATATTTGAAGGGATGCCACGTAGAGGAAGGAGAGGGTTTGTTTTCTGCTGCTCCAGAGACCAGGACAAGGAGCAATGGATTCAAGCTGCAGGAAAGGAGATTCCACCTGAACCTCAGGAAGAACTTCCTGACAGTCAGGGCTGTCCGGCAGTGGAATCTGCTGCCTCGGAGTGTAGTGGAGTCTCCTTCCTTGGAGATTTTTAAGCAGAGGCTGGATGGTCATCTGTCGGGAGTGCTTTGAGGGTATTCCTGCATGGCAGGGGGTGGGACTAGATGGCCTGTGTGGTCTCTTCCAACTCTACAATTCTATGAGACAACCTGACTCACTAGAAAAGACAGTAATGCTTGGTAAGGTAGGAGGCAGCAGGAAAAGAGGAAGATTGCACTATAAAGGGATAGATTGAATCAAGGAAGACACATCCCTGAATCTGAAAGACCTGAGCAGGGTGGCTGGGGATAGAATGGCTTGGAGATCCCTCATCCATAGGGTCTCCATCGAGATTGATTTCACAGCAGTTAACAATGACACACAACCCTGCTTTAGCATCTTGCCCTTGCGGCTTACCTCTTCCATTTCCCACGTCTCCCTGTCTTCATGTCTCCACCCTTTCATCCTATTCCAGGCTTCCTGCCAGGTGACACTGCACGTCACCACCGTTCTTGTGTCCTTGCTGTCCTGCAGAAAGCACTTCATGAAGCTGGGCTGAAGCCACAAGACATAGATGCCGTAGCTTTTACCAAGGGTAAGTTCCTCAGTGCTCATTTAAAGAGGACGGTACTTGGCAGAAAGCAACCATTTTGGATTCTTCAAGGTGATGTTCAGAGTCGTGGACCTCTCACCCTACAGTGCAGAGATTCTTCGTAATGATGACAACCCTTAAGAAGCTGTTGTTTTAAAATTTAGAGGAAGAGGATAAATTTTATTTGTCTGGTTGTATCAAATAAAATCCAAGAACCATATCCAGAGACTGACAAGTGCTGCCATTAGATTAATGGGATATGAATTTATCGGAATATGTGCAATAGCTGTGTTTGGACATCATGGTGAGTGTGGTTTATGTTGCTCCACAAGTTGACCAAAACAAATCACAATTTGTTTTCTCCATTTCTGGTCTGTTTCTCTCCCAATGTTTTTGTTCATTTCTGTTCCATGGGAAGCAAGCCAGAGACAAGTCACAGTTCTTGGCTCCTGATGTAAAAACAAACCATGGTTTAAACAAACTAGAGTATGTAAGCCAGGAAAAAACCCTGGCACTTAACTATGGTTTGAGGCTGGCTTATAGCTGTTTTCAGTGGGGTTTTGCACATCATTTAGCTGGCAAACTGTGATGTGGCTTATTATAAAGTGTGGATTTGTATGACTAGCCAGTAAAATAATTGGTCACATACGCTTCAAAGATCTTTCAGTGGATATCCTCTGCTTCAAAGCCAAATAAAACCAAATTCCTCTTGTTCATATGATAGATTGTTAAGGAGATACTTGGTGGAAGATCACAAAATTTTGAATGGAGAAATTACGCCATAATATTTCTCAAAGAAATACAAGGACTTAGGATTGTAAAGTGACATGAACTGACAATAGGTACTGGAAAAAAAGAAGGTGTTCCTTTCCATGTTGTCCATAATCAGTTTATGAAATCTGTTGTGACTTGCTTTTTGTATTCAATTTACTTACAGTTAAAGATGCAGGAGCCTTCTCCGGTTTTCAACTTGGCAACTCTGCAGTGGAGAATGTATAGGGTTGCCAGCTTGAAAACGGGAGAGGACTCCTGTGCCTTTAATTGTTGTGCAGGAAAGGGAATGTCAGCAGGTGTTCCCCTTATCTGTTTGTGTGATAGCAACACCTGAAATTCCATCTTCTAAAAAAACTATTAAAGGTATAGGAACCTGGTCCAGTTTTGAAGCTGGCAAGGCTAATTAGTATATGAAAAGCAAACAACAGTTGGTTCAAATGGCCAGAGCAACTCTTAAGCTTCTTTTCTCCCCGTCATCCAGGTCCAGGCATGGGTGCCCCCTTAGTGACAGTGGCGATCGTGGCCCGGACGGTGGCCCAGTTGTGGGGGAAGCCTCTGCTGGGAGTGAATCACTGCGTGGGACACATCGAGATGGGGCGGCTAGTGACCGGTGCTCAGAATCCGACGGTGTTGTATGTCAGTGGTGGAAACACTCAGGTAGGGGTAGAAATAGTGCTTCATAGTGACTGAACCGAGGCTGTCGTACTTTGTCCATCTCATGAGAAGACATGATTTACTAGCTAAGGCAACTGATGCTTGGGAGGGTAGAAGGCAGCAGGAAAAGAGGAAGACTGCTTTACAAATAGATAGGCTCGATCAAGGAAGACATGTCCCTGAGGCCATTTCCGCATGAGCCTGTTATAGCGCGATGATTCCACTTTCAACCTCCTATGGAATCCTGGGGTTTGCAGTTTCGGGAGGGGCCGGCTGGAACCCCAGGATTCCATAGGATGTTGAAAATGGAATAATAGCACTATGACCAGCCCCTCCTGAAACTGCAAACCCCAGGATTCCATAGGAGGTTGAAAGTGGAATCATCGTGCTATAACAGACTTGTGCGGAAATGGCCTGAGTCTGCAAGACTTGACCAGGACTCTTAAAAGGATGACATGGAGGTGTCTCTTTCACAGAGTCACCATAAATGAAAGTCAACAGCCATTAATGTAATTTTGTGTCCCTTCTTTCTGTAGAAAAGCTTATCTTTATTTATTCTTACACTAATGTGTCACAGCACAATATTTGAAAAGCGCTGAATTAGCGAGGAATGTGAAGGTATCACCTGAAGTGTGTAGATGTGTCGCCTATAGTCTTGGAAATGTATGTTATTATTTATAAATCATATATTTTTAAAAATATATGAAAGGTTTTCATGGGATATATTGTGTTCCCATACATTTTGTTATTACAATTTATGTATGCCTGGATCTCTTATAAGGGGTTAATTTAACCTCCAGTTTGTAAAACTGAACTGCTGTGTCACAAAATGATGCATGTCTAAAAAGTGTGTCACCAACATGAAAAGTTTGAAAAGCTCTGCACTAATTGGTTTTTCAATAACACATACATGTATACGTATATGTATACAGATTTTTTTTTTTTGGTATATTTTTAATCAGTACCAGTTTTAATAATTTGTAAGATGCTTTGAATCTCATTATTAGCAAAAAAAGAAAAAAGAAAAGAAAAGAAGAAAAGAAAAAGTGGAATGTAATTATAGACTTACCAGATTGAAAACTGGGGAGAGCTACTCCATCTTTAATGGTTGGGTAGAAGAGGGAATTTTATCAGATGTTGCGTGTAACACAACCAGGTAACAAGGATTCCTGCTTTTATAGCACCACTAAAAGTACACAAGCCTTCTTGTTTTCGCTCTTGCAACCCAAAATATAAAGGTGACAGTGATGATATGTGGTACATATGGTTGCTTTTCATTATCTCTGGGTACCATTTTATTCCCACAGCAACCTGGTGGGATAGATTAGGCCAAACAAATATGACGGGCTTTAAATCAACTGATGAGTTTCATGAATAAGTGAGAATTTGAAGCTGGCTCTTCCCAGTCCTAATCTGACATTTTTAACCAGGGTAGAGTCCACTCACACCAAGGCTGTTTTTGAAGCCTTTATCCTCTTCAGGCTCCCTGGATGGTCCTTCTTCTGGCCATAACAAATGGTGAATTGTCTCTCGTGGAAGCTGTGGTGAAACTACTGGCAACAGAGATCCCCTGTGCTGTGCAACATAACAAGTATCAGCTGCTCAGAATCACTTCTGGCCACTTCCAGGGTAGTTGTGTTTTCTTCTTTGGCCATCCATGTTGCCCCCAAAAGTTCTCAGAGGCAGGAAATTGACCTCTGAGACCACCAGACTTGACCAGCCCTGCCCTAACGACTACACTAGAGGCCCCTCTTCTTCATGTCTTCTGCTCAGCCCTCTTGAGTCTTACTTTTGGGATGAGAACCACTTCTTCCCCAGGAGTATCGTCATGTCTCTAATCCTGCGGCACAACAAAAGTTTTCAAGGGGGCCTCTTCTATCCCTGTCCCTGCCTTCAGTGTGCAGTTGGGATTACTGTGCCTTTGAAGGCCTTTGCGATGACTGAGTACAGCAACATACACATCACATTTCTGCCAGAGAAGATTTCAGGTGGTTTGGAACTGATGCGCTGTGGGTTGTGAATGACTTGGAGTCTCCTCTGGACCAGTTTTTTAAAAGACCGTAGGTGATATGTTTTAATTTGGTCCATCATTTCTTCCTCACCCATCAGGTCATTGCGTACTCTGAGCGCCGATACCGGATATTTGGGGAAACCATTGACATTGCCGTGGGGAACTGCCTGGACCGTTTTGCCCGGGTGCTGAAGGTAAGTGACACTCCTCCTTTCTTAAGAGGACACCTCATCTGAATGCAGTAGAGCCCTTGCGGTGCTTGATATGTAGTTGTGGGTGTCATCTTCCAGTTAAAACAAGACCTTGAACCCTGTATGAAGCTCTGAAACATATTACAGAAGGTCTCTGTTTTCTCCTGGATCATCTCTCTGGAACTGATGCTGTGATTCTAGGAGCAGATCTCCTCTCCTAAGAACTTGGAAAAGTCACCTTTTGGGATTGCCTTTCTCAAAATGCCCCCTAGCCAGTGTGACCTAGCATTTTGGGTTAATTTTGTGACAAGCAGGAGGGTGATGGAGCCCAGGTGGAATTCTGACTGTTTTGTTATCTACCTCTCTGCTTAGATCTCAAATGATCCCAGTCCGGGTTACAACATTGAACAGATGGCCAAGAAGTGAGTAATCTCAAAAATGCACATTTGACACAGCTGTGTTTAATTTACACTAGATGCTTTAGTTGTACTGGTGTGTGTGCATGAGTGTGTGTGTAAATGTGTACCTTTCTGTCCCAGTCCAGAGCACAGTGTTGGCTGTTTTAGCAGGATGGCAAGGGGTAAAGAACTAAGAATTACCAATTAATTTAACAGGTAACATGTCCTTGTAAAGGAATATTTCCATCTCCCCTCATGCTAAAATTTAATCTTATTTTTTCTTGTTTGAGTTTTCTAAACTCTTTAAATATGCCCTTCATATTCTCATTTATATGTAATATTTTATTAAGCAAAGCTGAATTTCAGATTGCAAGCTCCGTGCAAGAGGGAGCTATCCTCTATATTTTGTAAAGTACAACAACTCAGGGTGAAGGCAATAATTTGAATATGAGTCCATGTGATCTGTTGTGATCCCATTAAAGTTGTCTCAGAGCCAACAGTCCAGCCAGTCCATTGAAGAACTACATTTTAAGAGAAATTCATTTTTAATTGCTGCCTCTATTTCAAGCAACCATACCAATTTGCCCTGAGATGTGAGTGTGTCATACCTTTTCCTACCACACTGAGGCCTAGACCGTTACTGTTGTTCCTCTTGTTATTAAAAAAAGAAAGCTGTGTTCCAGAAAAGATCAAAATAATACATGTTAAGACCACTTCTTCCCTTCTCTGCAGAGGCCAAAAGCTGGTTGAGCTTCCATATACAGTGAAAGGCATGGATGTGTCGTTCTCAGGGATCTTATCCCATATTGAGGTATGATCTTTCTCTTCTATCTCACCTAATGTTGCAAACTTCTTTCATTCTGTCTCATTCAAAAGTTTCTTCTGCCCTTCTGGGGCACAACAGGCAGAAATTCAACAGCGAGAATTTTTTTCCCCTCCACTCATTTCTATGTCTCTAAATAAAACAAGGTTGCACCTGTTTAAATGTTTGCTTGTTGTTGATGCCATTGGGATAGTGCAGTTGTCTTCAGTCAGAATCCTATTAGGAATGTCTGTCTGTCTGTCTGTCTGTCTGTCTGTCTGTGTGATACACATCCATATGTCTGTTCTTGGAGGGGGCAGAGATTGCTATTTTTTAGCCCTTTCCATATCATCTAAAACCTCCCCCCCCAGCAGCTTTCAAGCCGTGGAAGGAGCTGCTGCTGCACCTATTTGTTACCAGTGGGGAGAGGAGGCAGTTTGATGACGAAGATTGGTTTGGTCTCCAAGAGGATGTGGTGCACTCTGTGAGTACACCCTGCTTATCCTGCCCCTCAGAGACCTGACCAGCCATGGCTTCATGATTGGAACTACCTCGTCTCTCTGTCCCCTGCCCACCAGTAAGTAGAAGCAGTGGCATCAACTAGGGCTTGAAAGCTGCCAAGGTAGGGAGAAGACACACCTCATGAGTCTGGTGGATGGAGGATCTTGGCCTTGACGCCCTACTTGTGGGCTTTCAAGAGGCAACTGGGTGACTGCTGCGGGAACAGAATGTTGGGCTAAATAAGTCTGTGGTCTGATCCAGCATGGCAGTTCTTGTGTTCCTAGAGGCATGTTACCATCAGCAGCAGAGGAAAATCAGTCACTCAGTCAATAAATAAACATCCTCATCTTCTTTCTTTTCCTGTGTTTCAGGAAGTGGCTCACAGAATGCTAGCTGCAGGAGAGTGTACTCCAGAGGATCTCTGCTTCTCCCTACAGGTGAGGACACAACCTGGCTGAGATCTGTGATGGACAGTAAAGGCAAGCCATGTGACACCCACTGCTGGATGAACCATGAGTGCTTCATTCTTTCAGGAACCGTTTTGCCACTCCTGCATGAGAAGGAGTGAGAGAAAAACTTTGTGGTTTACTAGACAATTTTAAAGAGTTGGAGGTACCATTAGGCAGAGTGAGACACCCACCTTAGGTAGAAGATGGTGGGAAGCATCCGTGTCAGCGCTCTGTCCCAAAGCCATTCCTTCCAAGCCCACAGCCATTCCCTTCTCTTGAAGGACAGAATTTTGTAGGCCAGAAGACCTGCCCTGTGTCCTTTTAACTAGCCCACTGCTCTCAGATATGCCAAAGGTGCTGCTTCTGATGCCAAGGTTGAAGCAAGATCCAACTGCTGGTCCAGTCATCTCATGCATGTGGAATGAAGGAAAGGAGCTATTTTTCCCTTTGCCCCAGGCAACAAAACATCTTGGAAAGGCCCTGCCACCTTATGCTATCAGCTGCTTCCAGGTCAACCATGAAAGACCTGGAAGGCTTCAGTAAAGTTGCCTAGCAATTACAGGTCAGGTGAGGGAAGTGTGATGTACATGCAAAGATGAAGAGATGGAATCCATGAGTGGGCAGGGTGGCTGTTGCACTGCATTAACGCACCTAGGTAATCTAGCCCCTAGATTGGGATCTGGAGGTGCACTCAAAGAATTGGGAGGGGTCCCATGGGTCATCTAGTCCAACTGCCTGCTAGTGCAAGAAACCACAAGTGACTCATCCCTGAAATATGGCATTCAATCTCTACATTCAAATCTCCAACAAAGGAGACTAGGTCTCTTGTCCAAGGCAGTGTATTCCATCGCCAAACAGCAATGACCGTCAAAAAATTCTTTCTAATATTCAGTGTTCTTGTAATTTGAATCAATTGGTTTGGGTCTTATCCTCTGGAGTATCAGAAAACAAGCTTGCTCCATCTTCTGCGCCACAGGCCTTCAGATATTTGAGGAGAGCTGCCATATCACAGCTCATGCTTCTCTTCTTTAGACTAAACATATTCGAATCCTTCAATCATTCTTCACAGTTTTTGGTTTCCAGACCCTTTGTTGGATCTTTTAGTGAGAACCAAAATGGTTCCTCCTCACTCTTTTGCTTTCTTTTTCTAGGAGACACTCTTTGCAATGCTGGTGGAGATCACGGAACGAGCCATGGCGCATACCGGCTCCCAAGAGGCACTGATTGTGGGAGGCGTTGGCTGTAGGTTCACTGGAAGGGTGTGAAAGGCTGAAGACCATCTTTTTTGTCTTCTGCAGTCTCCCCCAGTTTGTGCTACCTTCATACTCTTCCCCAAGCATGTCTCCGAAACAATTTGACCTGTATGGTCAACCCCATCCTCCAACATTTTGAGGGCTCCCAAGACTCCCAGAACCAGCGACAGAGATGGCTTTCCATCCTTGGTGGTCACCACTGGTTGCTTTCTTCCCTTTCCCAGTTTTCTCATCTAAATCCCATTCAGCTTTGAATAATTCTAGAAAATGTATTTCCCAGTGCTAAATCTCACCCTTTTTTAAATTACTGGATTTCCCTCTATTTGAATCATTTCAACTTCCACTCCTGGCTTGTTTCTGCAAATATTCTAACTCTCAAACATGTCCCCCACCCCTTCAACTCATCCATGGCCCTATGGTGATTGCTTTTAAAGGAGGCTGGATTCATTTTGGATAGCCAAGCTGTATCTAGAGAGTTTTCTGAGCCTCTTCTCTCTTTCCTAACAGTCACAAACTGACCTGCTGACATGGTCTTTCCAAACTGGAAATGAGTTACCTGTGGGTGACTACAGAATGTGCAGATTTACTTCTCTAAATCTTGTCTGTCTGCTTTTATCAAATACATTTTGAACAAGGTGGTCAGCTGGCGGGCATAAATTATCTGCTGCTTTTCTCTCCAGGTAATGAGCGGCTGCAGGAAATGATGGGAATTATGTGCCAGGAGAGGGGAGCAAAGCTGTTTGCTACGGATGAAAGGTGAGATTCCATTTACCCAACCTGCCTTCCTTCCAAGACCCTCCCAGACATAGCCTTTCTCAAGACTGCAGGAAGAGAAGAGTATTCCACAACTGCCTTCAAATTCACAAGCATGGTTGGCACAGCTTCCAGTGGGATAGCTGTTGAAGCAACCAAAAAACAAAAACAAAAACCAAGAATCTTATGGCATCATCAAGATTTGTGGTGGCAGAAGACTAAAGCCCCCACAGTCAGATCTATGAGATGTTAATAGAGTAAGTTTAATTCTGTGTTTTGAGGCCTGAATCGAGATAAAGGTTTGTTTGTCTGCTACTGGCGTTAAATTAGCATAGCCAATTAGGAAGAAGGAGTATTGCTGGTTAATGCTGTTGGGCATTTTACTTTAACGTAAAGCTTAATCCCAGGCTGAAGACTGCAGTTTTTTTGGCCCTACAGTTTCCCACATTTATTATTATATACAGAGAACAGAAAATTCAAACTTGGAGGAGAGGATTCAAGAGCCTGCAATCTGAAGGGAAGATAATCTGGCAACTTGTACCACCTTTCTAACTATTATACCCTGCTCCTTTTTTGTTTCTAGGTTCTGTATTGACAATGGAGCCATGATTGCTCAAGCTGGCTGGGAGATGTTTCATTCAGGGCAAGTCACTGCGCTTGAGGATTCATGGATAACACAGAGGTGATGATGCCATGTTATCCATGCAAGATGAGGTCTGGGGGGAGGGCTTGCTTTTTGATGCATTGAAACAAAGAGAAGAGATTTTTGATGTCTAAATGCAGGAGTCACCTCTTGCTTTTGCAGTTCTGCAGTTTTCCCTTCCCTTCTGAATTATGAATTTGTTCAAAGTTGATGAAGGAAACCTTTATGAGTTTTTAGTTCAGTAGTTAAATTTGTACACAATCATAAAGGCACTAGACATGTACTCACATAACAAGGCCAAATTGCCTGCTTCTGGCTTACTGTGCATGGGCAGCAGACTGCTACATTTGGTTTGTTCACTCTTCTTCCTTTAATCCAAGTGATTTAAAAACAAGAAATGGAAATGTGTAAAAGGATGTCTGAAATGAAGATCCTGGCTTGTTGCTCTCAAGCAATGGCAAACCCTGGTTTATTCCTGGCTTATTATCCTGGCTTGTTCAGGAGCAACAGATCAAGAGTTCAGGTTGTGTTATCACACAAAACCTTTAGATTCTGCTTTTACTCATTGGCATAGAACAAGAAGTGATCAGTTATTCAGTTAACCAGAAGCCATCAATAATTCTACTTTTCCACAGCTGTTCTCACCCATGTGTGAGAGGGAGGGAGGGAGGGAGGGAGGGATAAACAGGTGGGAATGACTCTCAGGTGGCTGAGCAAATATAGGATTGCAAGCTTGAAGTCTCTGTTTTTCAAACTATGCAGGTATCGTACAGATGAAGTGGAGGTAACATGGCGTGACTGACTCCTCTCTGCCTGGAAGCCAACTTGTCTTTAAGAAGACAGAAGCATGGACAGCAGGGAAAACAAGAGTTATTGTAATCCCAAAACGGAACTAATTCAGACTGGAGTAAAACTTTGTTTTTTTGTAGAAGGTCTTTGGTGTCTCTGTCCTTAGAAGCCACTGGGATGAGATTGACTTTATCTGTTTTTTGAAAGATCGGTGTGTGATTTGCAGATTGGCTTGTCTCTGAGCATCACAGAAGGCCAAGAGGTTAACAAAATATAAGTGAATAAGGAGAGAGTGAAAATAATCTGAATGACTGTGGGAAATGCAATAGATGTTTGTTTTTCATTCTCTGAAATGGAGTTGTATAGCCTTTCCCTGCCAAAAGTTGCTTTTACAAAAACCTACTTACTTTGGGAGCTTCTCTGTACCAAATCAGACTATTGGTCTGTCCAGCCCATGACTACTAACACGAACTATCTGGGTTTCAGATAGAAATTCTTCCTGGGCCTACTTGACAACGCCAGAGATTGAACCTGGGAACCTCTGAATAGAAAGTATATGATCTACCACGATGCCACAATCACTAGCCGGCCTTCTTTCCTCCTTCCCAGCCCTGACTTGTACTTCAGCTTCAAGTGTCTAGTCCTCAGTGCTGTAGCTCTTCTGATATTACATTATGGTTCCCTTCTTTTCATGTTTTATTCAGCTTTTGCAAAGAAGTGAGGAGTAGCCAGGTTAGGATGAAGAGCTGGCTGTGGAGGAACTACAGGGCGAGAAAGCTGGAGGTTTTAAAATAAGAGCCAGACAACTGTTATTAAATAAGAATATGTAAATTTAATATTTACAGGGAGTCTCATCCTTAAACATTGGAGAAATCAGCATAATAGGTCTCAGTCCAGGATTATGAAGGGGGAGAAATTTAATGCTGCTGCAAATTGGCCTGGTATCAGGGACCCTTCTCTTGCATCTTGAAGACAGTCTGTTTATTTTTCACAGGTAACAAAGCCACTGCCTCTGACAAACATTTGGCCAACACAGGATCCTGCCAGGCTGTGCTGTCCTAAATAGCGAGGGTCCACATAGTCTCTTCCACTGTAGTTTTTGAAGGAGGTTCTGCCCTCTACTGACAGTAGAAGGTGAGAGCATCCTCCTGGTTGCCCCGGATGAAGGCCACGGGTGGGTTCAAGCCCTTGGAGACAGTCTCAAGCCAGGCCATGTATAGGGCGCTTGGACAGGCCCCTTTCCGCACCACAGGAAGGCTCCTAGAAAACCAAGAGAAGCAGGGAGAGGAGAGCTGAAAACACTTTTGAAGATTAGCACGGACATGCACCAAATCCTTTAAGCAGGCCTATAGCTCCGTTTCACCCTGCAGAACTCAAAATGCAGACCAGAGGGAATTCCCCCTGTGCAAAAATATGGAAACCAGGGCCATTTCCACACTACACTGTTATAGTGCTATTATTCTACTTTCAACAGCCTAGGGAATTCTGAGGTTTGTAGTTTACTGAGCCCCAAGAGCTCTCTGGCTGAGAATTCTAAATGCTCTTTCCTAAACTGCAAATCCTAGGATTCCACAGGATGTTGAAAGTGGAATGATAGCACTATAACAGTGAAGTGTGGAAATGGCCCAGGTTCATATGTGTGCCTTATTGCATAGAGTAGAGAGTGGGCAAAGTCTGACCCTGCAATGTTGTTGGCCTGTAACTCCCAGCAGCCTTAGCAATGGTGAGAAATGCTGGGCATTGCAGTCCAGTGACATCTGGGATGCTCTGCTGTTCTCATCCCTACACAGAGTTCTCTACTTCCACAGGGAGAGGAAAGGGCAAGGGGCTATTGTAAAATACAATAGTCCTCATGCTTTAGAAGCCTTATTCAAAGCACACACATGCCTGACATTTCGTATTTTCAAGCCCACTGCCAGAGCTGTAATGACCAGAAATAAATGTGTGTTTGAAAAGCTGTGGGTTTTCAAAAATTTCTGGCTATGAAATCTGCATCCTATGCTGAATTCAATGCATGCATAGATTTGGAATACACACAACCCTCATTGACAGCTGGCTGTATCTGCTGGAACTTGCAGTTGAAAAAATATCTAGAAGGATGGAATTTGCCTGTACTGCAATACAGGGTAAGAATAGGCTACAGCACTGATTCCAAGACTTTTCTCCTCCAGATATTTTTGACTTCAGCTCCCAGAATTCGCGACTGTTGATCAGGCTGGCCAGGGCTTCTGGGAGTTGAAGACCAAACCACATGATGGACCAAATTTTGGGCACCACGGGTGTGCACTCGACGCATCATCAGAATGCAACTGACAGTCTTGGGCCAAATCTTGCTTGTGAAGAGGGCCTCCAAGTGCTAGAGGGGCCTTCCTGGATTTAAGTGAGGGGTCATTTCCTGTAAATGGGCTACTGCTTTAACTTTACTGTCCCATCTACCGTCATGGCATAAAAACTTATTCCAAAACAGAGAAGGAATATGTATGTGTGTCTGTTGGGTGGCGGTGGGGGAAACTGCTATGCCCAAATGATCACAATTCTGGAACACCAACTTCTTAAAACAAAAAATGGGAGTGACTCACATGACAATGAGGGCTGCATTTCGGAGTGGTCTTGCAAGATCTCATGGAGACGCATGTGCTGTTCAGACTGAAAAGGCCATTTTGGAAAACAAGGGTGAGAAACGCACAAACTGGACGTTCATTCTTTCCCTTTTACCTATGTCACTCCTTAACTCTCAGCCAATGCCCCGTGATAACCAGTTATAATTAACATAGCTACCCATATTAAATTACCCCCTTTAAACACCCTTGTAATAAAATTACATATCAAAAACCAGATATCAATTACATCTCAAAAACTACCTTACTGATACAGTAAGTTGCATTTACTCATCTCTTTTCAAAGTTTTTAGTTGGCATCTTGTTAGTTACGCTGTTGTAAGCTGGACTTACTGCCTTGTAATGGTTCCCTATTCATATGATACCATTTCCAAGACTGCAGCTACTTTCTATGACCTCCTTAAAATCCAGCCACTCATACTGGGCAAGGAGTTCTGAAGCATGGAGAGCAGGGCACTGAAGGATGATGACTGGTGTGCCAAGGAGTTGCAACAGGATCATGGGGGTTGGTCCCACTGCTCCTTGGTGCACTGCCACTGGCTGGCAAGATGGAACTGGACATGTCATCCTTCAATGCCCCACTCAACAGCACACGATATGGCTGGCTGGATTTCAAGTTGGATTATGGAAGTTGCATCAGGAGATGAAATACAGACACAACAACATGGCTACATGCTTGATGCAAGATCCCAGGCTTGTAAAGGACATTTTTGAGCATTTTGTCAGGATTTAAAAAGTGTTATTCCATTCTCTTACTAAGGCCATTTCCGCACGAGTCTGTTATAGCACGATGATTCCACTTCCAACCTCCTATGGAATCCTGGGGTTTGCCGTTTCGGGAAGGGCCGGCTGCCCGAAACTGCAAACCCCAGGATTCCATAGGAGGTTGGAAGTGGAATCATCGTGCTATTACAGTCTTGTGCAGAAATGGCCTAAGTCTAAGATTGTTTTTTCAAAAGAGTAATAAATAAGCAAAAAAGAAAAATGGATTTATTTCCAAACACTGTAATGTGTAAAGCCAATACTTTCTACATGCTAAAAGAAAGTATAGAATGTATAGAAATATGTATAGAAATACATGCTATTTGTAAGTTGTTCGCCACCTAGATCCATATGGAGAGGTGGGATACAAATTAATAATAATAATAATAATAATAATAATAATAATAATAATAATAATAATAATAAAAAAATTTAAAAAGTAATTTAAGCCAGCAGCATTTACAACAATTCACCATTTTTGCTCAAGCCCCAACTTCTAGGGTTGCCAGCTAACAACCTCAAAGAATGTAAACTCTCTGGGGAAGCAGGCAATGCAAGACACAGGGCTTCTCCTGTCTCCTCAATGCAACAGCGAAGGTGAGCATTTGCCAGCTGTGATAGGGTGACACTACCCTGCAATGCACAACTCAAATCCCACAATTTCCGTGCAAAAGTCCAAGAGGTTAATGAGACGAGATGTTGGCACAAACCTCTCTTTTGCACTCCTGTCCCCACACAATGGAAACACCACCCACAAAAGGCCCACCTTTTTTTTGTAGACTCTGAGGTCATCATCTGTGACCTTCCATGGTGCTTCCCTTTTCATCCCTTCCACACTGTCCAGGTCTTTCTGGCCCTCATTGAGTCGATAGGGAGCAATAAGATCCTCAAATTCTTTGCGACTGCCACCAAGGAACAAGGTGAGAAGAAATCACACAAAAAGTGGTGAGAGTACAGTAGCACGAGGAATGAGGAAGAAATTAACCAGATGGGGTATAGGCTAAAGTGGAAATGGCAATCATATGGCTCTCCACAAGGGTTGCCAGGTCTTAGGGCAAGAGCCCTAAGAAACATATGTACAATTGGCCCTCCATATTCACTAGGATTGGGCACGCAGGACCCCCACAGAAGTCAAAATGTGTGTGTGTCTTTGTGAGAAGGGGGCTGAGGCATGCAGGGGAGAGATGGCACCCTGAGTCCAAACCAGGTCAAGGAAAGGAGAGGGAAAGGTGGTGGGTCTGCATGATATGACCTTATACTTCCTCTCTCTTGTCCATCTCCTTCCATGGGTATGTGTGGATCATCAGGAGAGGGTTTGTGGTAGAGAGAAATCAGGCTACAAGCCATCCTTAGCTGGCCAGGCTGTGGCTGGCAGAGGAAGAGGATCAGAGGTGGGTTTTTAAAGAACTTTGTGGCCTGATTGGAGCCACTGAGAGGGAAGGTTCCCCTGGAAAAGAAACACTTGAGGTGGGGGGCAGGTGTTGAAGAAACTTGCAAGTAATCAAATCCATGAAAGTCAAACCTGCCAATGTGGAGGGCCAACTGCAAATATATTTTTTCCCCATTTATTAGACATGGTGTTTTTTTAACTAAATACCACACTTTGTGCAACTGTAATTAATGATTAATGTATGGCCCCCTATCCACAGGGGAATACATGGATAATGAAAAACACAGACAACAGCAAACAATAAGATGAACAACGCAGGTATTGTGATACAACATGACAGCATGAACAAACAGCACACTATTTCTGGGATTTCCCATTCTCTTCCATTTTCCATGCAATACTGTACAGAGCTTTCCATTCCACTTATGTATTTCCCCTTCAATTGCTTCAATTTCCATTTAACATCTATTAAATTCAAATTAATATTTTCAAACCGCTTTTCAGCACGGGTAAGAGAAATTGTGTATATTGGTCTTGCAGATATGGGGGTTGTACTGTAATGCGTCCTGCTTAATTGCATCCCGGGAACTGCCTCTTGTGACACCATAAGAAATTATTCCAAGGTCTGGGTGATAAAATCTCTGGGCATGGCATGGTCTTGACCTTGTAACCCTACTGATCACCCATGTGTGGATCCATTCGGGGAGAAAGATTCCAGGAGATGGAGTATGAGGTGGATCCTCAAGTACTCACCTCGTCTCTTCAGGCCTCCACATGATTTCAGGTAGCACTACAACCTCGTTGAAGCCCAAACGGAATTTGTCCAACAAAGAGTGAATCCTGATGGGAAAAGAGAAATGGGAGAGAAAGGAGACCAAGTTAGAAGTCTTGCTCTGACGACCAGCATTGCACGGGTGGTGGGAGTGACATCAAAGCCTTAAAACTGTGAATACACTGAGATGATGTTGCGCTGCAATTTCCAGCGTTCCTCATCTTTGGTTATGCTGGCTGGTAATTACAGAGTTTGAGGCCATTTCCGCACTAGCCTGTTATAGCGCTATGATTCCACTTTCAACATCCTATGGAATCCTGGGGTTTGCAGGATTCCATAGGATGTTGAAAGTGGAATCATAGCTCTAAAACAGGCTAGAATGGAAATGGCCCCCGTCCCATCGTTATACTATTCTCACCTCTGTGCCAGACCATTACAAGATTATTTGCTTCAGATACTATGGTTCCTATAACCTTCATTAAATAGGGAACAGGAAGGAATGTTGGCAAAGGGAGCTTTACATACACCTCTAAAGTGATGGCATCAAAAACGAATCTGATAAAAAATCCTTCTAAATAAACATGTCTTTGGGTGCGTGCTGCTATACACCTCTGTTTCTGTTTGATATACCTGATGAATTAATATATTTGGGGGGGAACCCTTGGTAAAACTATAAAGTCTTGTTTTTAAACCCAAATCCTGTTCCCTTACTCTTCTCTGTGCTCTTCAGCATTGCTGATCTGGCTGCTGAGGAAGACCCGGACTTTGCAGCGACTCCAGCGTTTTCGCCGAGTGAGGAGGTAAGGAATGAGAAGGGTCAGCCCTGTGGGAACCGGCAAAGAAAGTCAGTGGGTTAGGCTGCAAAACAGTATGGTAGGAGTGGGCAATTGTTGGGGCTGGATCATCAACTTGGGGGGAGGCATACTTGCTTTTGCTGCTGCCCCTAACCTCCCCAAAGCAATTTCAAAAAATAATTGCCAAAAACATGGTGAAAATTGCCTTTCACTATGTTTTTGGGTCATGCCTGGGCTCTTTTAGGCCCAGAAGAGAGGTTTTTAAAATAATAATGATGACCATCCTTCCTTCCGCCCCCAGGGAAATGGGCTACAAAGCCTCCAGTCCTCTAGAGGGCACCAGCTTCAATCAGTACGGAAGGCTACGTACCGCCATCATCAAAGAGCCAGTATATGTCGATGTTTTTCTTCTTCTGATTGCCCTGGAAATACGTCTCCAAGTGTGTATCTGCACCAACCACTTTGAATGTTTCACCTGCAGGCAAGAAGGAAGTAGGAAGCTTATGCAACAACTCCATGTAGTCTTCTCACAATACTGGTTTCATGCCTTTAACTTTCATTTTGGAAAGTTCTTAGATCTAAACCCAGCCAATCTCCATTCAAATCCTTTCTAAAGAAATGAACAGAAAACCAGCAGGACCTCCATTTAAATGGGTTCCATATTTGGAAAAAGGTGGAGATATAAATTAAATAAATAATACATGGCATTATCTGCTTGGTTTCTTCTTCAGCTCCACCGGTTGACCCACATTTCTCATTACAACGAAGTTATATCTTAACAGCCTTTCAGAATCTCCTTAGAGCTCTGTGTCTCTGATCACAAAGAGATTCAAGACCTCTTCCAAATCCATAATTCTTCATTCTAAAATTTAACTAATAGCCTATCAGTTTTGCAGCTGCTCGAAGGCAAGACTTCACAAAGACCTACAAGATGCCCAGGGACATTCTGTTGATGTCCTTTATGTGAGCTTGGATGGCCACGGTATAAGTGATCGGCAAAGATGCTTCATGCTTCTGTCTCCAGCACTAGACTGTTTGGGAGGGGATTTCTCCACGTTTATAGAATACGTCTTTGAGAAAAACAGAAGCAACCTATTATTATTATCTCAGTTTCACAGTCTACCAGCTGCTACTGACTTGGAAGTTTTAGACCATCAATCATTTAGATTTTCTGTCCCAGAATTTAGGAATCAGAAGTGTCATTGGAAAATGTAGCATTCTTCAAGTAGTGTCACTTTTTGCAATTGTGTGGTGGTGGTGGTGGTGATGATAGTCATCATCCTCTTCATCCTCCTGCCTTTGTTATAACCCTTGGAATTGAGGTGGTTTACAAAAATTTTAACATACACATCAAAGCTCACATAAGTAAAAAGAGACACAAAAAGTTGAAATATAACTAAATTATCCATAGAACATATCTGTCAAAAAGCAACAAATGAGACCAGTATAGTATATTATTAAAAGCCACTTGGTAGTTTTCAGTTCGTTCTCTGCTGGAACAAAATCTGAAAGGTGGAGACCGGAGACTCTACTTATTCCAGGAAAACCTAGGCCATTTCCACACTAGCCTGTTATAGTTCTACTATTCCACTTTCAACGTCCTATGGAATCCTGGGGTTTGCAGTTTCCGGAGGGGCCTCAAACAGTCTAGTGCAGCAATGGCCCTAGAGGACTGTGGGTCCCCCTACACATCTAATGAGGAACAAGAATCTGTTAGAGCAATGGTTCTCAACCTGGGATCCTCCAGATGCTTGGGCCTTTGGCTCCCAGAAGTCCTAGCCAGTATAGCCAGTTCTCAGAGATTCTGAGAGTTGAAGTTCAAAGTGGCTTGAGATCCCAAGGCTGAGACCCTTGTGTTAGGGTGTTCATGCTGTCAGTCTTCAACTTGCAGCTTGGCCACTATCTACTTCTTGAAATAACAGTTTTATCACAGAGACACCCAACGTCCTTCATCTAAGGAAATGGAATCCTGGATAAGCGCATAAAGCCCCTGAACTTTCTCAGTGCTCGCAAGCAAGATATACAGGCATGACACTATGCTAGACCACCCCAGATGCCTCCAACTTACGTTTCTGCCTCTCCCGTCCCATTGCTCCTTCTGAGTCTTCGAAGCCCATGTTCACTGTCAAGGGAAAGATGAGGAAAGAGTTAGTCAAAGTCGGATGCTTAAAAATAAAAGCAGCAATCTCCACCCAGACGTCATCCCCCTGAAACCTTTAGCCACTGTAGTCCACGGCACTGCGGATGCTTGCTAAAGATGAGGGTGAGAGTCCTGTATCAGCTCTTTAGTTCAGAATACAATAGTCCTCCCTTAACCACAGGGAATACAATAGTCCCTTAACCACAGGGAATATGCTCCAAGACATCCAGTGGATGCCCAAAACTCTGGATGGTACTGAATCCTGTACCATCACTGAAAGTAGCCCTCCAGCTTTGCAAGGACCACAAAGAGGCTTCATATTACCAGATAGTATGAAGCCTCTTTATGATCCCTATGAAGCTAGAGGGATACCTGCAGTGATCCCAGAACCATTTTGTGTGGTGGTGTTGGTGGTGGAAAGGCATTTTGAGGAAAAGAAATTAAAAGATGGGGAGGTACCAGAGAGCACAAAAATGGCTATGGGGGCGCATGGAGTTTGTGAGTCACACTTGCTCCATCCCATAGTCTGTGAGGGAAGAGCTTGATCATAGGTAACAAAAGCCACAGAAAGTGAAACTGCAGAAAAAGGGGGGACTACGGCACTTCACTAAAAAACCTCTCCTAGCCCAACCTCCCCCAACCCAGACAGAAATGTCATTCAATCATGCTCTGACACAGGTAGTATAGACCTCCTTCTCCCCATGGAGCTGATGCCCAGTAAAATGGGTTGGAGGGGGGTTAATGATCATAGCAATATTGTCAAAATTATGACTAAATAGCAATCATGAATATGAAACAGTTACCTAGATTTACTTGTCTGTAAGTATTTCATATTCATGATCGCTACTTCGACAGTTTTGCCACAAGCATAGCTGGTACAGAATTCTGGCTGTGACTATGATTTTCTGCAAGTTCTACCTGTGCTTTCCTCTCATTCTTGTTTGCAAGGCTTTATGTTTTCCACCTCCATGGAAATCTGCACAGTTCTCTATATAGTTTCCTAATGTGTGCACTCATGCACACCACTAATCTAATTTATGCAACTTTCACCATTGATCAAAGTGAATCTTTGCATATCTTCCCCCCAAGCGAGCACATTTCTGTCATGAGCATTTCATGGACATACTGCATACTTCCCAGAAACGCCCAACAGCTACAAATGTGGGAATACTCATTATGCAAAGTGTGCTTTTTCCTGCAACAAATAGGTTCACTGAGTCCCTGAGTTCATTGAGACTCATGCATCCAGCAAAAGTTGTTTTTTTCCCTGGTGCCAGTCTCTTCAGGCACAGCCTTAATTTCCTTAATTTCCAGCTTTGCAAGTTCTTGCCAGCAGCCCATCTCTGAATATACCCACCCTGGGCCTTCACTGTCCGGGAAACGTCCAATCCATCTCGCATCCGAAGCACACAGACTCCAACACTCAAGTCAAAACAATCACTGGAAAGGAGATTGGGAGAGAAAGGGAGAGCTGTCAAGACTTAATATTCTTCCATGTTTTCCCGAGGACTTAAAGAACTTCCATATCACATGGTTGGCAAGATGTTCTTTTCTGACTTAATGGAATAACTAAAAAAGAATTCGTTTGAGCTTGTACAGAGTATCTTTCACTGAGAGTGTATCCACACGGCACAATTATAGCACTTTGATATCACTTTAGCTGCCATAGCTCCATTTTACAAAATCCTGGGATACGGAATTTGGTGAGGTATCTTGGAGAGAGCCAGCATGGTGCAGTGATTGGACCATGACTCTAGAAACCAGGGTTCAAATCCCCCTTCAGCCATGGAAACCCACTGGATGGCAAGTGACACTCTCTTAGCCTCAGAGGAAGGCAAAGGCAACCCCCCTCTGAACAAATCTTGCCAAGAAACCCAAGTGATAGGTTCACCTTAGGGTGGTTATAAGCTGGAAAAAACTTGAAGGCACACAATAATGAGGTACTTAGAATCCTCAAAGCCATTAACTGAGCTACAGCATTAAAACTCCCTGGTACTGGAGTCTGAGACCCATATGAAACTAAAAACCTAGGATTCCATACGATTCCATAGGATGGAGCCATGGCAGTTAAAGTGGTATCAAAACGCATTTTTGTGTGCAGAATCAGTCCCATATTGCAAAGATTCTCAGCCATCTAGATTTCTCCTCATCAGAATTTCCCGACACTTGGAGAACCTGGTTTTTGACCATTTCCAAATATTTTTGAATACTTTTTCCATTCCTAATTGCAAGTCCATGCAACTCTGGTTTTGCAGTGTTGAACTGAATGCAGACCTTGTTTATCAGATAAAAATGTCCACCCACGTCCAAAGGGGAATTTGCACAGGGGTAAGAGTATTCCAGCCCATATTTTCCAGCAGCTTTGCTGATTAGAATTAAAATTTATGGAAGCTTACATAGTCTCTGACCAATCTCATTCAATATCATGTTCACTCACCCCATCCATTCCCTCATTGTGTTTTCCCATTATTTCTTTGCCCAATGTGCAGTCCTTACTGTATTATGCCCACATAATTCTCCAGGTTTTGGGGAGAGTCCGTTTGCCAATTCTGCTTGTAGCCCAAGACCACCGTGTTGGGCTTGAGGCGTCCCAGACCAGAGACCTGTGGGGAGAAGCTGCTTTTAGCTTGTAGTTGAGAAAGGGGGAGAGGTCTGTAAAGAGAATACAATCACAGAAGAATTATAGAGTTGGAGGGGTCTCCCATAGGTCATCAAATCCAACCCCACACACAATGCAGGAGCTCCAGCTAGAACATTCCCAGCAGGTAGCTGTCCAGCCTCTTTCCAGAGAAAGAGATCCTGCCACCTCTCTAAGGAACTGGTTCCACTGTTGAACCAACCTGTCAAGAAGTTCCTTCTAGTGATCATAAGGTAGCAGAGGCTGCAGCAGTTTGCTTTTGCCTGAGCCTACTGGGATGGGCAAGATTCTGTCTCCTCCTCTCCTCTGTTCTCTCCCTCACTGAGTGGAAACTACTTTTGCACTTTGAACTCAATTAGCCACAACTGAAGTAAGCTGAGCACAAATGGAGAAAGTGGAAAGAGGTAAACCAGGACATTTAAAAGCAGCTGAAAAAATGGGATGACAGAGGATTACCTGTGAGTCTCTGTGCAAAAAAATGGGACAGTTGGAGGATATGCTGTAGCTTATGACAAACTGCAAGGATTGAACCTGGCTTCTTCTGTGTATGGATGAATTTCTACTCACTAAGCAACAGCCACTTCCTGGGACATACATAGAGCACCCCAGGGCACTTCTTTCCACTTTGAATCAGGTTAGGAGTACAGAACTTCCAAGACAGAGAGATGCGATTCATCTAGGTTGCCTTCAGCCTTGGAATAGTAGTACAGAAAGCCAGGCAAGGAGATATTAACCAAGAATGGTTAGCATCAGAAGCTGGCAGGCTTGGGCAGCTCCTATTAAGGAGACATAGAACTCATGTCTCCATCTTAGGTCAGAGTTTCACCAAAGATGCCATCTTTGTTCTGAACAGGTTTGGGGCTGAGTCCATAGTCGTAGGGGGAATTCTGGGCCATTTCTTTAATGTATAGTTGGAGCTTGGGTGGAAAATTACTTTTCTGGGTTGTAACTCCCAGCTGGCTTGGGGGTTTAGGGAGAAGTAGTCCAAAAAAAAAAAATAACTTTTCCAGGCTCTACTGTGCATCTTGACCCCTTCTCTGACCCCTGGGCTCTCCACCTACTGCAACAATTGAAAGCCTTTCCCAGAAAAAACTAAACAAGTCCTACGGAAACAGCCAAAACTGCAGTTGCTTCTCCGGATGTGATACCTGCATGAGGCTCCTCGCTCCAGCTCTTAAGTCCCCTATGGTGATGAAGTTGTAGAACGAGCGAATCTTGCGGGCTGTAAGCCAATTGAGTTGTTCGTTGTAGTTCTCAGCACAGGAGGAATCATGCATCTGATGGCAGAAGAGGGGATCTGTGAAAATGGCAGCATCCTTCTCGCCCTGAATCCCTCCCCTGCTTCCTTTCCACCAAACTTACCAAGCCCAGCCCGGCTGTGTACACTCACCTCCGCCACATTCCCACATATCATGAGGCTCACAGCCTTTGTGAAGGCATTGACAAAATCCACCAAGGCTGGGCGGAAACTGGGTGGGCCCGAGAGCACCAGGCATTGGGGTCTGTGAAGGGGAACCGTCTGTTAAATTGGGTAGGTTGGTTCACCCAGGCACGAAACACACAGTGGGTCAGCCATACTCTCTCAGCCTTAAAGGAAGGCAGAAACACCAGTGGGCACCAGTTGGGTGAGCTTTTAGCGCAAGTGCGGGAAATAGGAGGTCCATGGGTGGCACATTGCCCCAGGGCTGTTTTTGTGGCTCCCAGAGTCCAATTTAAAAGGGAAAAAAAATTAAAAGCCCCTCAAACATTCTTGAACATCCCCTAGAGCAGGATTTCTCAACGAGGGTCCACCGAAACATTAGGGTTCTGCTAAACTCATCAGAGTTCTGTGAGAGATCATAATTGGGGGGGGGACTTTTTTTCCTTACACTGTAGATATAATCATTTCGATGCAAGGCTTCTTTGAGACCTAGAATTATTTCAAGGAAAAAAGGTTGAGAAAGGCTGTCCTTTTCCATTTCCACACTAGACTGTTATAGCACTATTATTCCACTTTCAACATCCTATGGAATCCTGGGGTTTGCAGTTTAGGGAAAGGCCTCAAAGGAAATGGTCCTAGAATGTATAGGTGGTGATTTTGACATGGTCTGAGCCTTCCAGGTTTTTTAAAATCCAGCAAAGTCCTTTTTTTTCCCAATAAGAAGTGATCCGGGAGTCCCAGAAAATGGCCCAGGGAGGGCCAATAACATGGCAAGATCAGCTCCACACATAATCCAGTGGATCCTGGGAGCACTTGGAGTGATCGGACAGTCCTTTCAACTGGGGCCATGGGAGCATCTGTAACCCTGCAAGATGGCCCAGGGGGCAACTAACCCTTGGCACAGGCTCACCCATGCTTGAGCAAGCTGAACCTTGGCTCGACCCAGAATTGGATCAGCATTTTCAAGCTTTCCCAGCCAGCCGGCCCCTCCCAAAACTGCAAACCCCAGGATTCCAGAGGATGTTGAAAGTGGAATCATCGCGCTATAACAGGCTAGTGTGGAAATGGCCTTGGAAATGAAACATGTAATTCTCTTGAAAAACATAGTGTATGCCATACAGTATTCCAGTTCTGTTGTGGTTTTACACACTCACCCCTTAGCAATCATTGCTTGACATTAAAGCCAGGAAATAAAGAATGTATATTGGTAAACTGGGAATGTTACTCCTGGAGAAATCCAAGAAAACTAGGATATCCTGATCAAAATAGATCCAGTGTGGTGTAGCTATTTGAGCACTGGACTACAACCCTGGAGACCAGGGTTTGATTCCCTGCTTAGCAATGGAAATCCATCAGCTGACTTTGGGCACATCACACACTCTCAGCCCCAGAAAACCTCATGATCGGTTCTTCTTAGGGTAGCCCTAAATCAGAAATGACTTGCACACAGCAACAACAATTGATCAAAAGTAAGTCTGCATTTCAGGATGCCGCCTTAAAATATCCTTACTTAGGAGTAAGCCCCAGTGAACACAGTGGCCTAAATCCAATTACTAAGTCTTAACTAGAATAAACCCATTCAATGGTACAGTAAGTCAAGACTTATGCAAATCCTGTTGATTCATGGGGTCTAGATGAGATTAGCAACTGGATTTAGAGCAGAGGGACTCTCATCTGAGTAAACACAACTGTGCTGCTTTTCTCTTGTCCCTATCATCAAAGGAGACAAAGAAGGCCAAGGAAATCTGGCTCTAAAGTTTTCCACCCTCCACTCAATAAGTGATGAGGTCCAACTCACCGGAAGTTCTTGACATGGTCTTCCACATCGCTCAGGTTCATGGCATGGGAGAGGGCCATTTGGTAGGAACCTGCCTGCACGGAGGAGCCCCAGTTCACCTCTTTGTGGAGGGGAGAAGGAGAAAAAAATTGAAACAAGTTCAGCCATTTCTTCCTACCTCTTCTTCAACGTTTGTCCAGAAATAATAATTTGGAGCATCTGGAAAGTGTGCTCCGCTCTCAGGAAACATTTTGCAATCTGTCTCTCTGCCCCTATAGCCCAGAGACAGGGAACGTGCACATGCTTTTCTCAAGCATTTCCAGTTTCAGGATTCTGCACAACATCCCCTAAAGCTCCTAGGCTTCAAAATTTAGTTCAAGCAAAAAATAAATGCTGCAGTAACCAGTTCAAAATGCAGCATTTGAGGTTTGTTTGTATCCAAACACAGTTTCAAAATATAGAGGGAAAGGTTGAAAATTAGATAGAAATGAAGTGACTTCAAGCTTTGCTTTAGCTTTATTTTCTGTGTTGGGACAGCCAGGGTGGGGTGTTGGTGGTGAAAACAGGGTCCTGCTGCTGGGCTATTTGCTCACCCCCGATCTGATCTAATACTGTCTGTTCTTCCTGGTGGCCATTGTTTAGGATGGCAGGAGAGGGCGTTCCTCTTGCCTTCCAGCCAATCCTTTCAGCTAGAGTCACCAGGGATCGCCTTTGAACTGAGCACCCCTTTGCCACCAAAGCACACATTCCAGCACCAAGCTGGGCTGGTTGTCTCCCCCCCCGCCCCATCTTCCTGTTACACTTGACAGCGTAGTCACTAAACAGCTGGAGCCCAGAGAAAAGAAGCTGCCTGTTATATCTCTGCATGAGTCTCTGGCCTTGTCTTCTCCTTCCAATCAGCTCCACTAGAGAGCAGTAAACCTTCTGCCTCCCTATATCAGGTTCTACCAATCAATTGATGCTGTAGGATGGCTCAGTCACAAATCAGCCTAGCCACGGCATTTTGAAGCTCCTCTGAAAATCATGCTGGCTGAAGATCACGGGAGTTGTAGTGAGACATGTCTGGAAGGCACTGGAGGTGGACCGTCACAACTCATTCACTAAAAAGCTATGGATTTTGCTCATCTTCTCTCCCACCCACCCCACTCTCCCCCGAACCCAGTAGGTATCCTTAACTTCTCAAATTTAACCCCAGGCACCCTTACCAGGTTTCTTGTAGGTGACATACGCCAAACTCACAATGATGATCCCGACGACAATGAGAGCCGCCCACCACGTTAGCAGGAACATGATGACCACGGAGATGATGGCGCCAAAGAGGGCCGTCCACTTGCTGAAGTAGCGGAAGGAAGGCCGCCAGCCTGGTTGGGTGTGTGTGGGAAGAGTGAAGAGAGAGCACTGCATGAGTGGAAGGTGCCCATATACACACAATGTCGAGAACTAGCCCTTATTTATCCCAGCATTAACCTTACTCAACTGCTTGCACACACAGAGATCCATAAGCATCATTGCTAAGTTCAAGAACTAAGATCCTGCAACACACTGATGAAGGGTAACTCTCCCCTCTCCCCAGGTGCAGAGGGTGAAGGCCACCCCCTTTCTTTTGCTGCTTACCCTGGGTGCATGACAACAGCTGAGGAAGGCAAGCACAGCTCCATGTCTTCAGCTGCTAATGGGATGGGAAGAGGACACCCTGGCACGTTCTGCCTGCCCTTGAACCCCAGGGAAGAAGAAGCCGCCTCTGCCTCCAGCGTAATACTGTTCCTTTGTTCCTTGGGGGGCTCAAGAGCATCCAGAAGACCCTCAGGTCCACAGACACACCATCCAATCAATGGCTGGAGAAACGGAGCCGCACCTTTCAAACCCATCCCCAGATGTTGTTCTCCACCTAGAGACAGAGTATTGTGGGAGAAAGTACTGGATACCTCCTTTTGCAATGTCTAAAAAAGTCTATACACTGGTGTAGCCAAGATTACATTGCTGCATGCCACTGAAAGACTACTGGTTAATGACAACATTTTGTGCAGAACCCTGATACCAGTTGCCTTAGGGTTACCATAATTCAGAAACAGCTCTGTAAGCCAGAAACAACTTGAAAATGCACAACAACAAGGGAGAGGGGACATCACATCAGTGTGATGACTATTTGGCTTCTGAAAATAAGCAGGAGGATGCCAAGCAGGGGACATGCATTTGGAACTGGACTCTCTCTTCAAAGAAACCTAACCCATTTCCCACCTGGTTCTAGTAATCTCTCCACAAGTTGGAACATAATCAATCCTAGCTTCATAGCTGATCTCTCCTGCCCAATTTAATCTGTTTCAGATCTGCTCAGAGAACAATATCTTCCCACTCTCGCCCCCAACGTCTCTACTTCCCAGACAAATGCGTTATCAAAACCATTGGTCCCTGCACAAGATGTGTAACTGAAAGAATTACAGGGTCTTTGTCTGTTTACTTTCACCGTTTACCCTTGCCACGACACTTTCCTCCCCTTCCTCTGTAATCTCTTCTAAGCAAACCTACAAAATCAGGATTCCTTCATTTACTTTGTAACTGCTGCCTTCTGACCATTTTCTCCTTCTGTGTCTGAGAGCTAGTAGGTTGCTAACTAAACTTTTCCAGTTTCAGGATTCTGCACAAAACTTTGTTATTAACCATGTTATGGTGGCATGAAATTATATCAGTGTATAGACTTTTTTAGACAATGCTGAAGGAAGGATTCAATACACTGATGATGCAAGGTGTTACGAGAGCATATTTTAATGCGATCCAATCACAACAAGTATATCCCTAAAACATTTGTTTCTCTAGGTTGTTTTTTTTTAAACTAACAAAGGAATCAATGTGCTTTGCCCAAGTTAGGGACAGTTCCATCAGAGCTGAGAGCAGAGGAGTAAACCTTTCAGCCATTGTTGCTCCCAGTATTTTTGGGTGGATAGTCCAGGGGAAATGTTAAATTACTGTATTCCCCACTAGAGTCAGCAGCTTGTGGTGTTTTGAGTCCTGGACTAGAACTTTAGACCAGGGTTCAAATCTCTGCTCAGCTATGGAAAACCCCACTGGGAGACCCTGGGCAAGTCACACACTCTCAGCCTCAGAGGAAGGCAATGGCAACCCCCCTCTGAACAAACATTACCAAGAAAACTGTGATTAGTGTCACCTTAAGTTAGAAATGACTCAAATACACACAACAAGTGCCAGAACCTCATTTTGAAAGCTCCCAGATCTCATCTGGACTCAAGATATCATAGAGACAACATTTTTGGTCATGTGCCTTGGAGGGCGGTGGACTTGCCATCTTTGGGGGTCTTTAAACTGAGGTTGGGTGGGCATTTTTAGGGTACTTCGGTTGTGTATTCCTGCCTGGCCAAGGGGTTTGTCCGATATGGCCCGATTGATTCCTTCCAACTCCATGCTTCTATGATGCTGTGCAACCACAACTTCTCAGCATCCATGCATGTTTTTTCCTGCTTTCTGACCCCAACCGCTCTCAAGCCACTGCTCCCTGCTTCAGCTGTCATACCTGGGGATTTGGTGACCGTGGCATGGAAGCAGCTGAAGTTGATCAGGGCGTAAGAGCACAAAAAGAAATTAGAGATGATGGGCGCAATGGTGTTCAGCTCAGCTGTGGAGGCAAAGAAGAGGAAAGTGAACAAAGAAGCACCATATTCCAGTACAGAAGAGAGATGAGAGGAAGAATCCATTGTTGTGCACCCCTTAAATAACTAGCCCTGTGTAACTAGTAACTCGTGCTACTGATTTCCCATGTGTTCTCATTTCTTTCCAACCAGCTGTAACTGATTGCCTATAAGCAATTTTATGGGACATCTTTTCCTCTAGAGAACACATTTGGAATTCTTCGGGTTGGTTCATTATTTTATTTATATATGAAAATATTCATATCCCAACCTCTATCTGCCATATAAGTTGCAGTCAGCCTTCCACATTCTGTAGGGTTAGGGGCACAGGACCCTCAAAAAAGTGGAAAAATTGCAAATATTGAACTGTCTGTCTGTCTGTGGCAAGGAGGCCAAGGCATGGTGGCAAAAACAGACACCCAGGGTTCAAACCAGGGCCATTTCTGCACTAGCCTGTTATAGCACGATGATTCCACTTGCAACATCCTATGGAATCCTGGGGTTTGCAGTTTTGGGAGGGGCCAACCGGCCCCTCCTGAAACTGCAAACCCCAGGATTCCATAGGATGTTGCAAGTGGAATCATTGCGCTATAACAGGCTAGTGCGGAAATGTCACAGAAAGGAGAAAGAAAGGAGGTAAGTTGGCATGATGGCCCTATACTTCCTCTCTTTCACCCATCCCCTTCCCTGTGTGTGTGTGGAGGAGGGGGCACTGGGAGAGGTTCTGTGATGCTGAGAAATCAGGCTGTCTGTATTTGGCCAGGCAGTGGCTGGTGGAGGAGGAGGAAGACCAGAGGTGGGTTTTTTAAAAGGCTGCATGGCCCGATTGGAGCTGCTGAGAAGGAAGGTTCCCTTGGAAAAGGAGCCCCTCAGCTGGGAAGACAGAGGCTGGAGAAATTCACAAATAATCAAATCCATGAAAGTCAAGCCTGAAAATCTGGAGAGCCAACTGCAGTTTAATGGGCAACATCATTTTTCACTTCTACGCCTTTATCCCTCATAACACCCTGGGAGGTCACCCAGGCTTAGAGAAAGAGAGCCCAAAGTCACCCAGCAAGTTTCAGAACTTGGTGGGGATTTGAAGCTGGGTCTTGCAGTCTGATGCTCTAATCACTATACCACCTGGACTCTGGAGCTGTTGTTCGGATACTGCTGCAAACTGCTTCTTCTCTACTCCTTTGTCCATCACCATCTCTCTTGCCATTCTCTTGTGAGGTATTAAGGTTTACAGGGAGGACAAGCAGAGAAGAAGACTTCACTCACCAATGAGAATGAAGGCAATGGCCAGGATGAAGGTCAAAGCATAGGCTCTCAGCGGCTCCTGGTTCTTTCCGTATCCCTTGGCGAAGAAGCCGATGAGGGGGTAGAGGTTGTCCTGGCAGAGGCACTGAAAGGAAGAAAAGCACAAGCTGAACCAGCTTGAAAGGGGAGATGAGAAGGACATCTGCAGGAATAGATAGGTCTGCTTTTAGGCCTTGTCAACCTGGACTGTTGTCTGTTTATGTATGACGATTACAGCAGGCCATTGGACTGGCTTGGCACTGTCACAGGCCATTTCCGCACTAGACTGTTATAGCCCGATTATTCCACTTTCAACATCCTATGGAATCCTGGGGTTTGCAGTTTCGGGAGGGGCCAGCTGGCCCCTCCCGAAACTGCAAAGCCCAGGATTCCATAGGATGTTGGAAGTAGAATAATTGCACTATAACAGCCTAGTGCGGAAAGTTCCAAACCAGCCGTTCCTTCCTATCCCTTGAAATCAGAGGGTGAGGGCTTCTTATCTGCTCTCATTGATTAAAGTCTGCTTGAAATAGACAAAACTAGCTTTTTGTGCTCCTATCACACTAGTGGCCTACTTGAGGTCAATCAATGGAACTGGCCAGGCAGTAGATTCTGGACAGTTTCAAAAGGTAGTCCTTCATATAATCCACCTTTCACCAACTTGGTTCCCTGCAGAATCCCAGGATTCTCATTTCTCCCTCCTTGGGACCTTATCGCCCTATTCAGCCACATGTTCTTGGCCAGGTCAAAGAAGTAGGCTAGACCATTGGTTCTTAACCTTTTCTTTACCGGGGACCTGCTAAAGAAAATGCTTTGATGTGTGTTCCTGCATAGCAGAGGGTTGGACTCGATGGCCCCCGTGGTCTCTTCCAGCTTTAGGATTCTATGACCCCCTGTGAATATAATTTGCCGGGGACCCCCAAGATTTAACCCAAGATTTAAATATTCAAACATTTGTTTATATATTCAAATATTTCTTCATTTCTAAAGGCTTCTGGAAACCAGGATTCAAATCCCTGCCCAGACACTGGGTTACCTTAGGCAAGTCACATTCTCTCAGCCTCAGAGGAAGGCGAAAGCAAACCTCCTCTGAACGAATCTGGCCAAACAAAACCCTGTGACAAGTTCACTTTAGAGTTGCCATAAGACAAAAGTGATTTGAAGGTGCACAACAACAAAGTGCCACTGACAGAGAGAAGTTCCTTCTAGCCATCATGCGTCTCCCCTTTGAAAATCGATTTATGGCGAACCTATCATGGAGGTTTTCTTGGCAAGATTTGTTGCCTTCGCCTTTCTCTGGGGCTGGCTGAGACAATATGACTTGCCTGAGGTCACCCAGGGGATTTCCATGGCTGAATGGGGATTGAAACCCTGGTCTCCAGATAGTTTAGGTGCACACACATGCCTGCTGCCATGTCCCTTTCATCCATTTTCATATGCAAGCAAGGGAGCAGTTTGGGCACCTGCACTGCTGCCACATCCCTGTTGTTGTTGCTGCTGCTGTTGGTGTCCAGCTGCAGGACTTTGTGGATCCCCAGTGAGGGCTCCATGGACCCCCAGAGGTCCCTGGACTTTAGGTTAAGAACCACCAGGATAGAATATTCTTGGACCAGAGCTGGGGTTCAGCCAGGTGTGTAGCTAAAGTGGATGGAGGGGACCACAGAGGAAATGATAACAGAGGCTGGGAACTGGGGATCTTCCTGATCAAAACAGTGGAAAGGAGTGACGGGAACTGTGTCCACATCCCTGTCTTCCTCCCCAATCTCTTTCCCCAACGTACCTGGAAGACTTTGGGGGCAGAAACAAGGCATGCCAAAGCTGAGGAGAGGGTAGCAGCAAAGATCCCAGCTGTGATGAGAGGGCCGAACGCGGACACCATACTCATGGTCTAGAGACATGAAGGGAGATCAAAGTTTAGGAGAGAAGGAGCCCTGCCTTTTAGGTCTCACCCTTAGAAGTTCACAGTAAAGAACATGGCCACGATATTTGTGTTCAGTAAGTACTCCCATAAGGTGATAAAAATAATTAAAACAGGATACTTAAAGGGATATAACAAAGCAAAAACAAACAACGGAGCTCACAGTACCACCTTGTCTGACACTGTAAATCTTTGACATACACCCTGCTGAAGGGGGATCCCGGCTTTTCCTACCTGGTAGTCATTGGCCAGCCCATATTCACAGGTCCCAGCCAAGGTGCACTCGGTGAAGTTCCACCCATAGCCACAGCCCAGGCCGACACAGTCCCCGCCTGTGAAGTTGCCGACTCCCAGAGTGTCGTTCATGCTGCCGGTGGCATCACGGACCACACAGGCACCTGGAGGAAGAAGAAAAAAATAGAGACCACGTTGTAGGGCTAAGCGTCTGGTACAGCCCTAACAACCCTCTGCGGTAAATTGTAGAATCGTTACCAATGGTGGCACAAATAGCCAGGTATGTCAGGGTGGTAAGGAAGATGGCCATTAGAGTCCCCTGAGGGATGGCCACTGCTGGGTCCTGCGAAGGGTAAAGAGAAAGAAAGGGTGAGTCAGATTAGATCCATATACCCCTGCTCAAGGACTGGGGTTTGTTGGAGAGGCTGCCTCTCTGGCCATTTCTGCACTAGCCCGTTATAGCGCGATGATTCCAGCCGGCCCCTCCCGAAACTGCAAACCCCAGGCTTCCAGAGGATGTTGAAAGTGGAATCATCGCGCTATAACAGACTAGTGCGGAAATGGCCTCTGTCTAGACAGTGAGAGTACCACATTGTGTAAAATCATTGGCAAGAGCTTCTCTGCTTTGTACAACACTCTCCCCTTGGAGGTCTCATAGGTACCATCACTGGCTTCATTCCAGTGGCAGATAATAAATAAAATAGCTTTCTATCAAAGGCTTTGAGCCTCTAATGCTTTTGCCCAAATCAGCCCTGGTGCAGGTTTTTCAACTGTTTTCACTTGTTTTAACTACCAAATTCTTTAATATGCTTTAATTGTCCAGTTCTTTAATATGCTTTTAGGCTGTTTAAATACAAGGTTTCTGCCCCGAAAGATTCCTCCTCCTCTCTCCCCACTGCTGAGTTAATGGAGCGCAAACTATTTTTTGGTACTATCAGCTGAATTTTTCACCAATGGAAGTAAGCCAACAATGAAGGGGGAAAGTGGGAGGAGGAAAGAGAAACTGGGGGAGTTTCAAAGCAGCTGAAAAAGTGGAGATTTCATAACCTGAGACTAAGCTGTTTCTGCACTGCACTGTTATAGTGCTATTATTTCACTTTCAACATCCTCTGGAACTCTGGGGCTTGTAGTTTACTGAAGCCCAAGAGCTCTCTGGATAAGAATTTGAAATGCCCCTCATTGAACTGCAAACTCCAGGATTCCATAGGATGGTGAAAGTGGGATAATAGCACTATAACACTGCAGTGCGGAAATGGCCCAGGAGTAAGATGGCATCTTCTGCCATTTAATCTATAAAAGTTAATGGGACTTGCAGTCCCATCCACTCACCTTCAGATCTCCTGAGATATTGGCACCAGCCAAGATCCCTGTGGCTGATGGGAAGAAAATGGAGAACATGCCAAAGAAGCTTCCAGATTCACCTCGCCATTCGGGCCTTATGTTCTCCAAGAAGATATCACCTGTTGGAAGGGTAAGGGAAATAAAACCATCTAGTGATCTGTCCAAACTGGGTGGAGAAAAAGTAGACCTCTGTATACCAGAGCATGGGGAAACAACATTTTGGGGCTATGTCTCCCAGAATCCTGGCCATTCTGCAGTGAAAGGGGTTGTAGCCCCCAGCAATAGTTTCTCCAAGGAATCAAATCAAAAGTGAACACATAACACCTCCTTATGCGAAGTCTGACCAAGGTCAGTGTTGTGTCTACTCCAGCCTTTCCCAGCCTACTGTCTTTCAGATGTGTGGAACTACAACTCTAATCACACCATATGTTTTATGTTACATTTCATGTATTATCTGAATGATGGTTGTAAGTGTGTATGCAGCCCTGCCATGAAGGTATAGCTCCATTTGTTTAGACATGATAGCAATAGCTGGGTGACTTATTATGGACCTTTCCACACTGCATTTTCCATGTGAAAGGGCACCAGGAGTGTCGTGCAATTGTGAGGAGCGATCAGCACAATGCACTCACAATCGCGTGGCGTTCCAGGGGCCGGCAGGCGCCAATTGCGCACCTTTTCATTTTCGGCTAGAAGCTGAAAATGGTGCACAATCGTGCATTGCTCCCAGGCCCTGTGTGCACTTACCTGGCATGTGGAGCCTCTGGAGCCGTGCCGGTCACACTTCCTACCCCAGCGCAGCCTGGGAAGGTCCCAGGCTGCACTGTGGAAGGAAGAGGCCGGGCTCTCCCACAAGCAGGCAGCTTGTGCGGAGCCAAAGGACCCCAGACGCAAGAGCCCCTCACCAGAGGCTGCTCACACAATCCCTGCACCCCAGCGCCAGAAGAACGTGAGGTGCGGAAAAGGCTTATGTGTTAGCATTAATGGTAATATAATGCTAGATATATATGCTAATACTATAATGCTAATAATATATGCTAGAACCACGTGTAACAATGTATTGTACATCAAAGGAAAGAGTCATCACATATCATTCCAGTGGACAAGGAACAAAGAGGATAGTTTAAGAGATTCAGGGCCCAATGCGTCTGGTCAGTGTTAAGACGGAAACACAAAAGATAGAGCAACACTGGAGGTGCGCATTAGGAAACAACTAGGGGGCTGATTAGGAAACATGAGAATGTTTGGGTTTGGCAAGATCAAAGTATGGGAACAAACAAAGTCTCCTGGGAAGTTTGGGAAAATCCACCAATAGTAATTGCAATAGTAATTGTGTGTGTGTAAAAGCGTGTATCACCAGTAACGGAACTTGGAGTGTGCGGAGGGGGGGTGGGACAGGGCGGGGCTACAGTGTATGGGGGTGTGGCCATGGTGCACAGGGGCGTGGACATTGTGCATGAGTGTGGTGCATGGGGGCGTGGCCAGGGCATGCAGGGGGCATGGCTACGAGCTGGGACACCCCAAAAAGTTTGCCGCCTGGGGCAAAGCGCTCCCCCATTCCTACGTGACTGTGTATCACTATATAACCAAGTGTTTATGACAAAATTAGCAACTGTGATATGCTATGCATAATCAGCTTCATTAAACATTGCTGGAAAACTCTCCTGAGAGTAAAAAAAGTAGCCAGCACATGACATTAGCAGCAATTCTTCAACATATTGGTCAGAAGACTTTCACAGCTCTACCCAGAGGTATGGGGATTGAACCCGAGAGCTTTGGCAAGCAAAGTATGTACCCCAGCAGGGAACCATCACCTTTCCTAGATGGACCATAATGGCTTCATCTTGGTAGGGCAACCCCAATCCAGTTGGTGGCTCTGGGACTTAGGTCAGAATGCAAGGAATAATGGAGACTACATGGTCCTCTTACCACGGTAGCTGAAGTAGCCTTTGGCCATTCTCTCGGGTGAGGCTGGAATAAGGGTCCCAATGAAGTAGTTGATGAAGGAGATCATGATGACAAAGAAGAACACAACCTGCGCCTGGAAAAAAAAGAGAAAGGAGGGGGAACTGAACAAATGAGGGCCAGCAACTATTTTCTTGACCTAACTTGAAGCCAACCATGCCTCGTTTCAGTTCTCACCACCTGATTATCTAGGTATCCATATTGTAAATGTATAATGGTTTTACACAGTTTCATACGCTGCAATTGTCCCAATTCGGCAGGGACAGTCTTGATTAATCCTGTATCATCCCACTCTTTCAGCTGCTTTTAAAATGTTCCACTTTCCTTCTCCTTTTTGTCCTCAGCTTCCTTCAGTTGCTGCAAATTGGGTTGAAACAACTTGTAAAAGTATTTTGCATGCCA
This sequence comes from Ctenosaura bakeri, assembly GCA_948474755.1. Lineage (NCBI taxonomy): Eukaryota > Metazoa > Chordata > Lepidosauria > Squamata > Iguanidae > Ctenosaura > Ctenosaura bakeri. Next base: position 29,495 of record CAOLHI010002713.1, on the reverse strand, counting down.
TTAACTCAACAGGCAAGAGAGGAGAGGAGGAGGAAGAATCTTGCCCTTTCCAACCGGCTCATGCAAAAATAAACTGCTGCAGCCTCTCCTAGCTTGTGTCTTCTTCCTCATTTCTAACTTTTGCCAACTTGACCACACTCTGATGTTGCTTGGCTGCACAGGTCCCAGTTTTCGTCTGTGAAATGTTGGAAGGTATGCAGTTCATTTATCACATTCAAAGCCATGAGAGAGGGCCCAAAGCTCAAAAACAGGACACTCGCATTGCCCAAAGAAGGTCCCAGCTTCAAGAAAGATCAATAGGTGGCCAGGGCAAGACTCACCCATGACACAGACAGTGGAAAGCCACTGTCAATCAGGATAAACAGTGCTAAGCTCAATGGGCCCATGAGCTGACTCTTCATAATGGATCTTTATATGTATAAAAAATCATTTCTTTTTTCCCTAGGTTTCAGCAAATGCTAGAGTTGCTAACCACCTTATGCTTCTGGACTGTTAGCAGCTCAGTCAGTTGAGACGCCAAGTAATAAGGCTTACAATACAAACTGTTCACTGAACGATTGAATACAGACCAGTCCGTTGCTACCAGCACAGAAGAAGGCCTGACAAATATTTTTTCCGTGGCCATTTCCGCACTAGCCTGTTATAACATGATGATTCCACTTTCAACATCCTCTGGAATCCTGGGGTTTGCAGTTTTGGGAGGGGCCGGCCAGCCCCTCCTGAAACTGCAAACCCCAGGATTCCAGAGGATGTTGAAAGTGGAATCATCACGCTATAACAGGCTAGTGTGGAAATGGCCCCAGTCAGCTGGCAAGCCTTAGCAAGCAGGATTCTCCTTGCTCTAAGAGGATTAGCATTTTGCTTCCTATTTTAAAGCTGAGCTTCAAAAAGACCCAAAAATATTATTGCAAGATTCCCAGATACGCCAGACTTCAGCTCTAACCTTTCCACTCTACTCCCTCCTTGGAACATGGCTACAAATATGATTGTTATTTCCCTTCTCTTACCTTAGCCTCCCATTCCATGCCGGCCAAAGCAATGCCAAGCAAAACAGTGATGGTGATCACACCGACGATACGGATATCATTTGTGGGATCAGTCATGATTGAATCTGTCTCCTGTTGAAAAATAACAGTGCAAATGAAAAAGACCTCAACAGTAGGCCTGATCCTCTAGCTTGCGTTTCCTTGGAGTTCCTTGTACTGTGTGTGTTGCTTGGTTCACTGGCCTCGTGTTCATTTCCCAGTAGTAGATGGGAAAAAAATACTACCTTGCTTAGGCAAGCAGTGCGGTCTTACCATATGTATTTGGAATAAGTTCCATCAAACTCAGTGACTCTTTTATCTGAGCAGACACACATAGCATTACGTTGTAAGAAGGAAAGATGCCCACTTCTCAGTTGTTGTTGTTGTGTGCCTTTATGTGTGACTTATGGTGACTCTAAGGCCATTTCCGCACTAGACTGTTACTAGCACTATGATTCCACTTTCAACATCCTATGGAATCCTGGGGTTTGCAAAACTGCAAACCCTGGGATTTGATAGGATGTTGAAAGTGAAATAATTACGCTATAAGAGTGTAGTGTGGAATATAACTCCTGAATAATAATTAAAAAGGTGAGGAGGGGGAAACCAGGGTGGGCTCAGCTCGAACCACACATACCACCAGGATGTCCTTGACTGTTTCTGAGAAGCCCACCACGTGCATAGCCACAGCGACAGCGTTGGCGAAGGAGAACAGAAGGCCAATGGAACCGCCAAGCTCTGGACCCAAGCTGCGGGAGATGAGGAAGTAGGTACCCCCTGTAAGAGAGAGAGAAAAACCATTTAAATTTCAGTCACTTCTCAAGGCCGGCCCTCCCATTAGGCATGGTTGCGTAGCCTACCTTTGGCAGAATATTTTTGACATATGTGACAACAATTCACACTTCGCTACCCTAAGTGCAACTTACTACAGACACATAAAGGAATCCAGCAGCACCTTTGAGATTAAGTAGGAAGAAGCAATTTCTAGCATAAGCTTTCATGGACACAGTCCACTTCACCATGTCTGTGAAAGTTTAGACGAGAATTTTTTTTCTAGTCTCACAGATGGTATGGGGTTTCTTTATGTCTTCTTATGCAGACTAACATGGCTATCTCTTTGAATCCTATTTCTGTAGAGAAACAGGATGTGCTTAAAATAAATGATTGCAATACAGAATCCTGCAGGAGCCTTAAGCCATTGTAACTCCGGGTTGTGTCAATGGCTGCACTCTTTGCACAGTTGTGTAAGGAGGTATCTAATACCCACTTACCCAAACAGTTTCTCATTTGCTCACAGCTCAAAAGCTAGCCTAAAGGCTGTGGGCAGGCAGGTACAGCTTTGCAAATACCCCCTCTCCAAAATAAGAAGAGCTATTACTACCTCCCATCAAACAGAATGATAGCCTCAATATTTGTAGTGACCAGTTTCTGAAGGTTTAGTACACATCATAAATCTCAGCAATCCTTTACTACAATCCTACAAAGTCAGACAGTGCTGTTAAACCCATTCTGTAGACCAAAGAGGGAGACTGGGATTGAGAGAAAGTGGCTTGGCTAAGGCTGTCTTGAGATTTCAACCAGAAAATGTCCCACTTGACAGTTTAGGCCCAAACCAGATGTGACATTATCCACAATTTGAGTCTTTGGCCATTTTTGAGGAACGGTGGCATCCTGGCATGGGGACACGAGAGAAACGGGACCACGATGACACTTCCACACGATGTCACCACAGTCCCATCCTTCGCGCGTCGCCAGCCACCATGATCATGGGGTATATCATTAACGGTAAAAGTCTGTCCATGACCCCCATCGCACGAGCCTTCCATTGAAGCCGGCCATGCAGAAGGGCTGGAAGCACCATCTACATGCTTTCTCCCCCACTGCACTCTGTGTGCAGAGAGGAACACTGGGGCACACTCCTATCCCAGCAGAGGCGCTGCGGGAATCATGACGGGATGACACGTGAAAGCATCATCCTGTGTAAACAGCCTTTGTCTGGTTGAACTTTTTAAACAAACAGAAACAACAGGAGGCAAACCTTTTTTTTGAGGGTTTGGCCCCTCCGACACCAGACAAAACAACCTGATTTGGCCTCATTGGATAGATTTTGCATAAATAAACTGAGGACAAAAGGAGAAAAGCGGGAGGAGTGAAGAGAAACTGGGACATTTTAAAAGTAGTTGAAAAAGTGGAAGTGCAGAGGATTCATCAGGACTGTCCCCACTAAACTGAAGCAGCTGGAAGGTATGGACATTGGTTTACCTGCTTTGACTTTACCATTGGTGGAGATGGCTGAGATGGAGAGGCCGGTGATGCTGGTCACCACAGAGGACATTAGAATGATCAACCAAGTTAGCCCTGTGGAAACAAGAAGAGAACTAAATGGGCTGGAGGAAGCTCTCTGAATCTAAGGCCATTTCCACACTAGACTGTTAATAGTGCTATGATTCCACTTGTAACATCCTATGGAATCCTGGGGTTTGTAGTTTGCAAACTGCAAACCCCAGGATTCTATAGGATGTTGCAAGTGGAATCATAGTGCTATTAACAGTCTAGTGCGGAAATGGCCTTAGTTTTAAAACTGCCTCACCTTCCCATTCCTGACATTCCCTGACATTCTCTATTTGCTCTTCAGACTCTCTTGTTGAGGATGTGAGAACAGCAAAATATAGAGAAAAGGGGGAGCAGATAAACCCTGCCTCGCTAGCTGCCCCTAGCATGTTAAAAAAGAATAGGTCTGTAACTTTGACCACCAAAACAGAAATCTTGAGAAAAGTGAAGTCTAGTGAAAAAAAGAAAAAAACCACCCCTTTAAGTGGTTCTCTAGAAGGTTCAAAATGTTTTGTTTGGCTATCCAAGACTTACTTGACCCAACAGTTTCTTTTCCTATGTGCATATTTGTTAGTTCTGAATGAAAAGTTTGCTAAAGCATTTTGAACTGCTCTTCTTTGTTGTCGTGTAGGAACCTGTCCCTATTCTTTCCTTGTTATTTCTGTTATTTTCTCTTAAAGAAGCAATGCCCAGGAAGACATCTATTTCATTAACTGAAGTGGAAAGCCAGCATGATGTAGTGGTCAGAGTGTTGGACCATGACCTCTGGAGACCACAGTTCAGTTCCGCGATCTGCCATGGAAACCCACTGAGCGACCTTGGGCATGTCACACACTCTCAGACCCCAGAAAAACCCATGATAGGTTTGCCTTAGGATCGCCGTAAACTGGAAATGACTTGAAGGCACCCAACAAGCGATATAGGGCTATAATTGTGTAACATGAATGGATCCCATTTCTGGGAGTAAAGAGGTCCACCTCCCCAAAACACCTGATTCTTCCAGAAGACAAAGAAGACCCCTTTTAATTTTAGTCCCAGCTCTCCATGTCAGAAAACCCTCTTACCTATCCCAGCCTGAGCAGTTATCCATGGCAAACGGAGATAAAGGATCACACCCCAAATGTTCAGCATGCATCGGATCTTTGGAAACAGAAGAACAAAAAACTGAGAACCTGGGCCTGTCCATATATATAAACTCCTTGTGTTTGTAGGTTACAAATAACCAGGATCAATCATCTGATTGCTGTCTGCCTCCCCCCGCCACCCATTTCTTCCCAATTGCCTCCACAACTGGAGGGCCCATTTTGTTCCTCTTGAGGGTAATCCATCCACTCATTTAATCTGCCAACTTTACCATGACACCGGTCACCCAGCCAAAACGAACAGCTTCCACTTCTGGTTCATCATCAGCTTCCACATCTTTGTCTTCTCCATCCTTAGACTCACCAGTTGGCTGAATAAATAAAACAGGGAAGAAAAAGAAGGCTAAATACACTTCTGGTGTTTTTAGGATAGTATTACATTTTCAAGATTCCAAAAGAAAATACTGATTTACCAGTTTGGTTTTAGTTTTGTGAGTATTGTGATTTCACTAATGGGTGGTTTTACTTGGAAAACTTGGAGTTTCCCTCTTTGAGCTACGTTTACAAGAAAGGAAGGTCGCTTACACCCAATCGCCATGCTGGCCAGGACATTTGGAAAATAGTAGTCAAGAAAAATAACTTTTCAAATTCTGAGGAAGGAGACTTCCAATCTTGTTCAAGGGTGGTCTGATTCTGTTCTGACATTCTCAACATTTTTTAAAAAATGAAGTATTTCTGCCATCTGGTTACCAATTCACAATTTATATAGCAAAAATGAAAATAAGGCCATGTATGTATATAATATGGGAGCCAGCATGGTGTAGTGGTTTGAGCATTGGACTACAGTTCTGGAGACCAGGGTTCAATTCCCTGCTTGGCCGTGAAAACCCACTGGGTAACTTTGGGCACGTCATATACTCTCAGCCCCAGAAAACTCCATGATAGTTTGGCCTGAGGTTCTCCATAGGTCACAAAAGACTTGAGGACACACAACAATAACAACAATGCATATAACTTATGCTCAATCTGTCATTCCTTCTCTAAAGCTGTCCTGTTTTTCTGCCTCTTCCTAGGCAAATCATTGAGAAAACATATTATTCCTTATTTGCCCTACGGGGCTCTGTGTTTCAGCCATGGACCTCTGGCAAATTGTGGGGAAACACTCCAAGGAGCATGGCCCAGGAATGGGGAAATTGTACGTCTCTGGGTCTTGTCCAACTATACCAACTGGCCATGCCAGGAAGGGATGATGGGAGCTGGAGCCTCACAGCATTTGAAAGGTCACACATTCCTCACTTGGGCACAGATTATATGAAAACCCATGGTGTCATTTTTATTTGAAACCTAATTCTGTGTATTGTATTGAACACATGATTCTATGCTGCAAAAAAGATGGCAAGATCCTGAAGTGGTAAGAATGGATAGTACCATTTTAAACTAAAAGTAGAACTAAAAGGAGAAAATTAAAATTAAAAAAAAGAACTAGTACAGAGAAGGCAACTCATTACTAGGTTTCTTTTTTTTCCCCCCACTACTTTTTTCTTTTTTGTACTTCCTAGGGTTTTGCTTTTGCTTAATATCAGGAAGCATTTGAAGCGTCAGTCTGACATGGTGACATGGTCTGTTACAACATCTCAGAACTGGACCAAATTATCGTTTCCTATATACTGTTCTTCAGCCAAAGCTGATCTTAGAGAGGAAGGCTAGTTTGGCTCCCTGTCATTTTTCATTCAAGGGCATCTCTCATGCTTCTCACCGGTTCTGAGTTTCTGAGCATGTCCAGGGATGGCCGGACCTTCCGACGCCCAGGCGGTGCTGAGTTGGCATAATATTCATATCGCGGGCAGGCATCGATCGTGCTCTCGTAATCTGGTGGGGCCGAACCATCTTCCTCCATCTGAGAGGCAGCCGTGAGCTCTGGAGGGACCTTGGAGGTTGTATTACCTTGATCTGCGGGTGGCCCATTCTGCATCTTCCGGATCTTGAACCGCCCCAGGGAAAAGACAGTCTTATAGGATTGTGAGTCCTCCTCCATTGCCTAATTGGGATTGTTTCCTTCACCTGGCAGGGGACAGAAAGAGGAGGAAATAAGCAGACTGTTAAAAGCAGAGTCCAATGTAGGTCATGACTCAACTGCTCTTGGATCCAGAAACATATTTTCAGTAAGAGGTCTCAGACCAAGGCTATTTCTGCACTACACTGTTATAGTGCTATGATTCCACTTTCAACATCCTCTGGAATCCTGGAGTTTGAAGTTTAGGGAAGGGCCTTTGAGGGTTTATAGTTTAGGGAGGGTTCCTATTCTTCTACTTCAACATGCTGTGGGATTATGGGGTTTGTAGTTTACTGAAGCCAAAGAGCTCTCTGGCTGAGAATTCTAAAGGCCCCTCCCTAAACTGCAAACCCCAGGATTCCACAGGTGTTGAAAGTGGAATAACAGCACTATAACAATGTAGCGTGGAAATGGCCATAGAAGCATAGAGTTGGAAGGGACCCAACGGGCCATCAACTCCAACCCTCAGTTCAATGTCTGAACTCCAGCTATAGCATCTTCAGCAGGTAGCTGTCCAGATTCTTCCTGAAGATGAGGCCAAAGTTTACCGTAGTTTACTGAAGCCAAAGAGCTCTCTGACTGAGAATTTTAAATACACCTCTTTAAACTACAAATCCCAGAATTCCATAGGATGTTGAAAGTGGAATAATAGCACTATAATAATCAAGTGTGGAAATGGCCTAGCTGTCTCCCGATAGAAATAGAATGCTTAGATGGATCCTTTAGAAAACCATGCTTACCTTTTTAAAATGATAGATTAAGTTAGCCTGCAAGCTAAAGATTTATCAGCATATGCCATCAGTTAATTTTTTTAAAGAGTTTAATAAAAAAAACACCAATTCTATATAGTAATGAATGCATTTTAAAAAGGGTAACAACAACCTCACACAAATCTGAGCATTCTCCAAGATATCTGAGAACTTCTACCTGAAATTCATGACAAGAGAACAAGAAAAATAATTAGATCTGGCTTATCTCCCAGGAAGAAAAATCTTATCTGAGCCACCAAATAGTTATCCTTGGCAGAAAATGACATTACATTGACCAGAAGTGATAGAGTCACTCAAACAGTTGAATTTGGCAATAGCTGATATGCTGACCGGAGGATATAGAAGAAAAAGAAAAGACAACCAAAGAGTTCAAGTTTCCAGTAAGAAAAAGACAACCAAAGAGTTCAAGTTGCCAGTAAGTGTTATTATACAGACCAGAGAAGAAAAAGAGAGTGCTGTCCAAATAGTTAAAGTTGGCAGCAGGCAATATTAGACTGTCCAGAGGAGATCAAGAGACAGTCTTTCAAATGATTAGAGCTGACAGCAAGTGGTACTATGTGGATCAGAAGGGATAAAGAAAGAGCCAGACAAATACATAAAGTTGGCAGTGGGAGATAATATACGAACCAGAGATGATAGGAAGAGAGCCACCGAAATAGTTAAATCTGGCAGTAAATGGTATTACATTGCCCAGAGGAGATAAAGAGACAGATTGCCAAATGATTAGAGTTGACAGCAAATGACCAGAAGGAATAATGACAAAACCAGTCAAATACTTAAAACTTGGCAGCTGGAGACACCATGCAAACCAGAGAAAGGCACTGAAATTGTTTAAGTTGGCAGTAGGAGGGCATATACACCCTAAAAGCACCATATCCTGCCCAATCTTGGCAGCTAAGCAGAGCTGGCCCTGGTTAATACATGGATAGGAGATCACCAATGAATACCAGGTACTATAGGCTATATTTCAAAACTACCTCCCATGCTCAGGCATTCCTTGCCTAAGAAAATCCTATGAAATTCATGACCGTCAGTATAAATCACCTGGGAATTGGACGACGTGCACACATATATAGCATCCAGGGGAGATACAGGGAGTTCAGACAAGGAGAAATTAGTAGATGATGGAGCAGACCAAACGGAAGGGATGCAACTATGAGAATAGAAGAATATGGAGACAGTGGAAAAGGGACAGACAAAGAGATGGAGTTCGACAGGTGGCTGTCTCAGTACCTGCTCCTTCAGTGCGTCTCCACAAGCCCTTATTGTGTTCAGCTCTGAGCTCTCCTTGCCTTATAAAGGGCCCAGAGGATGTCAGTAGCCAAGTCGAATTCTCCAAAACTGGACCTGGCAGGCTCTGTCTGCCCCCTTGATCCTTCCTTTCTATCCCTTTACTAACACCTTCCCCACCACTACCTCCTCCTCCTCCTTCTCCAAACAGAACAAAACTTTCCAAGTGCACAGCAGGGGGGTGGAAGAGATTGAGAAGGAGCATCTACTCCCCCTCCCCAAAACCCTTTGTCCATACAAGCCTAACTTTGGATCCTGTTTGCTGACCTTATCTCTCTGCTCGCTTACCATGGCGTTCTTTCCATTGGGCCAATTTGCACAGGCAATGGAAACTCCACAAGACAATGGAAAGAAGGGGGAGGCCTGGAGCCATCAGGATCTGTCTGGCAGCGCACACGCTGAGACCACGCACCCGCGGGGCTGGGACAAAGGGTTAAGACCACAGGCGGGCCAGTTGAGGCGAAAGGTGCGGAGCAGGTGAGAAACTTAAGTTGACCCTAGCTTTGGCTGGGGACTGGATGGGCCTGGAATTTCTACGCAGCGTCATGACGAAAGCAGGGTGGAATTAGAGAAGGCACCCATTTGCACTACACAATTGTTGTTGGTGTTGTGTGCCTTCAAGTCATTCAGACCTGAACCCTAGGGCAAACTTATCATGGGGGTTTCCAGGGCTCAGAATGTGTGACCTGTCCAAGGCTCACCCAGTGGGTTTCCAAGGCTGAGCAGCGAATTGAACCCTGGGCCACTTCCGCACTACGCTCTTATAGAGCGATGATTCCACTGTCAACATCCTATGGAATCCTGGGGTTTGCAGTTTGGAGAGGGGCCGACTGGCCCTCTTCAAACTGCAAACCCCTGGATTCCATAGGACGTTGACAGTGGAATCATCGCTCTATAAGAGCGTAGTGCGGAAGTGGCCCTGGTCTCCACAGTCATAGGCCAACGTTCCAACCACTATACTGTGTACAGGGAAGAAAGGAATAATAAAAAGTGTGTCATATAACTGTAAAACAAATTATCCAGATAAAATACAAAAAAATACAATGTAACATCCAGCAAACTTAACAAGTACATATAATCGAACCATGCAAAATTATAAAGTAAAATGGCACTAAAACACAATGGATTTTGAAAATAAGAAGGATTTAAAGTGAGATTTAAAAACAATGAGTCAAGGAATAGTCTGCAAACATGCAGAGAAACAGTCCCAAGAGTAATGGAGCAGCAAAGGAGAAAGGGCAAAGATGAGCCAAGGAAGGCCATTTCCATCCTACACGGCTATAGTGCTATGATTCCACTTTCAACATCCTATGGAATCCTGGGCTTTGCATTTTAGGGAGGAGCCTTTAGCATTCTCAGCCAAAGAGCAATTGGGCCTCAGGAAACTACAAATCCCAGAATTCCATAGGATGTTGAAAGTGGAATTGTATGACTATATAGTGCGGAAACGGCAGAAGAAGAAACCATTGGTTGGGTGAGAAGCTTAAACTTCATAGAATGCAGATTCTTAGCAAGCTGGTAAAAAGAAATCAGAGCTGAAAGATAAAGGGATGTTAGCTTGTGCAGGGCTCTGAATGTTCAAATAAGAAGCTAGTACTGCATCCTAAAAGTAACCGGTTACAATCAGATTAGGACTACAGCTCCCAGAATCCACCGCCCAGCAAGGTCACTAGCTCTGCTGCATGGAGAAGCCCGGAAACTGTAGTCCAAAGAAGTAAGTTTTCCAAGCTTTGGCTTCACAACAGAGAACCAGGTCAACATGGCATAACCTCAATTTGCCTGCATTAAAAAGAGGATGGGGCTCAAACAATTTTGACTGTGATGTGTAAGTGGGAAATTAATGCAAGCCACACCTGCTTAAATTCCCTCTTTCATAGAAAATATAAAAAGTACTGGAGCCCTCCCTTCTTTTTAACGTGTCGCTTCTAATTAATACTCCCACCATCTCAAAAGGAGTAAGTTTAAAGGTGCTGAAAGACAGCAGTTAATCTGATGAGTAATAAGTCTCGCCAATAAAAATATTGCCCAGATATGTAATGATGCCTGTAAAAAAAAAGTGCAATAAAAAATTAATTACTAATGCATACTTGCTCTTCTATCTTGCTTTTAACAAAAATTCTGATTAAAACTTTTAATGACATGAAGCTAAACACTGTGTACTCATTCAGACAGAGAACATTGTTGTTGAAGGCAGTGGAGGAAGAGATGGTTAAAAAAGTTGGCAACTCTACAATTGGCTTAAGAGTACGAGGTAAACTGTGGTAAGTGGAAAAAAATAGCAACAACCTAAATAGAGGCCATTTCCGCACTAGATTGTTATAGTGCTATTATTCCACTTTCAACAACCTATGGAATCCTGGGGTTCCATAAGATGTTGAAAGTGGAATAATAGCACTCCAATAGTCTAGTGAAGAAATGGCCAGAGGCACTAAAGATTCTTTTAGATTGGTCTAAAAAGATGTATGTTCTCATGATAAAGCTTCTTGAGTTTTGCTGGTTGTGGTTGCCTCTGAACCCACTAATTTCATTCTTTTGGAGTGCTGTTTGTAGCAATTCTTCGTTGTGGGTTCACAGGCAAGGCCTGCAACCAGCCAAAGAAACACAATACACAAAGGAGTGGAGAAAAAAGGCCACAATTAGGTTACAGGTGTTACAGAGTTGGCACATGAATGGGTCCAGATTCAGGCACCAGCCAACTTGCCTGTTGACCAATGAACCCGACCGTCTGGTTCCCGCCAGAAGCAGAGTGGTGGCTGTGCCAGCACCACCCCAAAACCCAAGGAGTGCAGGTGCACCTACTGAGTTGTGCGTGCCAGCCACCACCCCGGCACCCCTAGACAACCACAAGGGCAGTGGCGTAGCTTGGCATGAGCAGGGTCGGAGTATGGGCAGAGGCCCCGGGGCAGGGCTATGGCATGCGGAGGAGAGGCTACAGCATGCATGGATGGAGCTGCTGTGCACGGGGGCGGGGCGACAACACACAGGGGGGCAGGCAAGGAGCAATGTTGCCCCCCAAAAAAGTGCCACCCGGGGTGCACTGCTCCCCTTGCCCTTCCATCCCTACACCCACTGCACAAGGGGACGCCAAAGGTTATACAACTTAGTGGCACCGTTATTCAGTCCTGGATCCAGGACCCCTGCCAACCACACAAAGTTGTGACATATAAGCAATACAGGCAGCAAACAATAAACAGAGGGAGGAAGGGCTGGGTGATGCTTGAAACGAAGTGTGCATCTGTCTGGGGAAACCTGTCTAAATAGCTCCTTTCCTGGACCAGAGGGAAAACTACCCTAGAATCTGTCGCAGGAAAGGAGCAACCAGCGTCAACACTCATTTGGCTGCCTGGGAAAAGAACCAAAGCAGGCCCCTCAAAACCCACCGGGAAAGTAGAAGGGACAGTTGGCACATGGAGGGGACCACATGGCCAAGCGCAGCAGCCCCAAACTGCAAAATTGCAGCCTGGTAAGTCAGGCAGCCTTTTATCTGTGCTACAGCTCTTCCAAAGTTTTTTTTAAAAGAAAAAAATAGGGTATGGTTTGCTGAAGCAGTGCTAAAGTTTGAAGGCCACATTTTGTCTTCTCTGAATTTTTATTTTTTAAAATAGAGTCATAGAGTTATAGTGGAGAAGTGGCATTTTACTGATGCACTGTAGTACTGTAACTCTTTGAACCAAAAAAAGAAAGGAAGCAGAAGCCAAGGGCAAGTGTGGAACTTGTGCCCCTACTAGGGCTGCTTCTTTTTCTTCCTCCTCCTCCGCTAATCCAGCTTGGCTTTTTTGTGCATTGGTGCCCAGGACATGTATCCTACTTGCCCCACCCTAGATAATGCCTCATATTTTCCATTAAAGACAGAACGCTCTGGAGCACATCTTCTTTGTTGACTGTAGTAACTGTACAACTGTAGTAACTCTTCTTCTGCTATGCTTTTTTTTTAAAAAAAAATTGCATGTAGTGGTTGTTTTATTTGTATTGCAAATTTTTAGTTAGCTGTTGTTATCTTCATCTTTCTCATCATTAGGTTGCCCGTCCCTTTTGTGTGCCACTTCTGACACACATTGCTTTGGAAATCTGAAATAAAAATTAGTCTGCACATTTAAGTAAAATAATGCACACAACATTTTGACATGGAAGCTCTTCTTGTCTTGCCTCCTAGGCAAGCAACATAATTATCTGTTGAGCTTTGGCCCTTGAAATTCTCTCCTATAAAGTTAGGCAAGATGAACAGTGATGTTGGAAAAATGTTTTTACAAGAGCGTTGCCATATCAATTCTGGAACACGTAAGAACACTGCTCCTAGTGTCTTGTGGTTTGTTCTTCTTTCTTGCACAGTGATACCACTTTTTCTCCTTTTTTATTATTTGGTGCAGTAACATTTGCGTGCCAGTTAGAAATTCAACTGGTACAGAATTGCCTTTCCTTGGAAGTAAGAGTGCCAGTGGGACTTTGACCAAAACACAGAATAAAATACAGTAAATACCAAACAGGAACCCTTCAGAAAATGTATGTGTTTGGAAATATGAAAATGTGCACTGATATACAAGCAGGGGGAGGAATAAATGGAGACAAGGAATCTGGAGTGTATAAAATATTATAAATTATATACAGAGAGTATATACTTATTATTTCCTACTTGGAAATTGTGTATAGATATAGAAATATCAATGAATTTTTTGTTTAACCTGCAAACAATACAATTTATTATAGTATGTTCTTGGTTTCACAGTCTAACAGATGCTACTGTTAAGAGTTTTGAAACCACTGATGGGTTTCTATCCAGGGATGTAGGAATTCATGAGGTATCATAGGATAGTATGTTATCATCATCATCATTATCTTGATTCATACCTGATGCTTCCCCGTAGGAACTCAGTTGCTAAGGGTGGCTGTTAAATAGGTGGATGGCATATACTTTCCACCTTGCCTATTTTGGGGTTATCTTAGTAGAGTAGTTGTTTGCAAGGATTAATTGATTTGCTGCTGCAACATACTGGGGTCTATAGATTTACTAGTTAGCCTCTTCCTTCCCTCCTAGTTGTTGGGGTGCCAGGGCTCACCCACCACTCTGTTCACCATCCACCTTATGCCTAGAAGCAAGTAGTTAAATGTGACTTAGTAAGTAAGTAAGACAGAAGGAATATTCCTCTTGTTTCACCTTCATCTGAGAACAGCCCTTTTAGCAAGATTTCTCTCGTAATTTTCAAACAGCTGGAAGCAACTGGGGTAGATACTTAATGCTTCGTGACATTGCTAGAGGCTGTCCCTAGGCTTTAGGTTTTGGTTCAGAAACCTCTGAGCCCAGGTCAATCCTGAACAGGCAACCATACTTCCAAATGTTGGAGAGCAGTTCCCATCATTCCTCACCATTGGCTATGATAGCGAGAGCTGAGGAGAAGTTGCAGCCTCAGAACATCTGAGGGTCCACATGATTTCTACCCCTAACATTTTTTTTTCTTCCAGCATTATGGAGTTTATTTTCTAAGCTAGAGTAATGTAAAGACCCTGTGAGGCTTTTCAGGACATGGAGATAAGTGCTTACCCTCTACCATTGTCTTCAGCCAAAGTTGCTAGGAAAGTGATATGTACAGACTAGCTTCAGGTTCAGAGAATAAATTTAGTGGGTTCAAAAGCTTTATTTGGAACAGTGAACAAAACATCAGCACCCAAGACTGAAAAATTATTTATTTTGCAGTGTAACATTTCAAATTAGCACGTGCTAACATTCTATTTGACAGCTAATTAAAGCAACTCTTTTGCCAGACTCCCATTCTGTTTGTCGACTGTGTGATCATGAAGCTCCATCTGTTCTTTCTTATCAAAGATTGTTACAATAACATTCCTTTGTTTCCCAGCAATCTGTTTCTCACCTGATCCCATCATCCCCTTACAACACAACAGAGATCATTTTCAAACATCAAAGCCTGGCATGGCAGGGAGAGCAAAGCTGATCTGATGGAAAGAGAGAAGCCCGTGACAAAATTTCCCAACGCTGTGCCTTGGCAAATGTGCGCTTGCCCTTGCAAAATATGCAAAGTAGCAATTAGGCCATGGCATCCCAGGAGCTGCAGTAGGCAGCAATCATACTAATGATTATCACCTTGCTGAGAGGTCTGTTTCTTTCATGCACACTTCTGGCACTACGATCTGTCAAGAAGCGAGGATAAGGTTGCCAGCTTTCATTAATGGCCCACACAGCTCCACCATGTAGAACTTTTGTGCTCTCAGCTTCAGGCTGGTGATTTCCCCATGTTGTTGCTAAAGAAACAGGAAGTTGGTTGTGTCCTCACTGATCAGCAACCTTACCTAGAGTGCACAGGTGTTTTTTTTTTTTTTTGCCCTGCCTCTTTTACCCTCCCAGCCAGCTAGCTAGATCAGATCATTCGTTTTTATTACCTCTGGGAACTAGGAGAAAGCACAAGGTGGCTGGCTTCTAACTTCTATTTATGGTTTCCAGCCTTTAAGAGGAGCCCACAAAGTGCTTTCTTTTGGTCCCCTTATGTCCCCCTCCTGAACAAACTGAGCATTCTGATGAATGGTGAAGGATGGCACTTAGGTCATTTCCACACTACACTGTTATAATGCAATTATTCCACTTCCAACATCCTGTGGAATTCTGGGGTTTGTAGTTTACTGAGGCCAAAGAGCTCTCTGGCTGAGAATTCTAAAGGCCCCTAAGTTGGCTGCAAACCCCAGGATTCCATAGGATGTTGAAAGCGGAATAATAGGTCTATGAGAGTGTAGTGCAGAAATGGCCTATGCGTTCCTCCTCACTTATAACTTCTGATGTTTTAATTGCACACTGATGTTGCTTGGCCAAGCCCTGATTTTCATCTGGGAAATGCTAGAGGGTCCGTCATATGAGTTCCACTGCTTCTCAGATACTCCCACTGGCCATAGCAATGAGCACTTATGAAGCTGAACAGCACAGGCTCTGCTCCAATGGCTGTACAAATTCAGTGGATTAAGTCTTTCCTGGCCTCTTAATACAATATTGCACCTGTTTACACCCTAACGCTAAACAAAGGGGCCACAAAAGTGGGGTCTGAGGGCCAAACTGGTCCACTGGTCACACTTTGCCCATCCTGGTTTAGAGCATGGGAACCTCCTTTTTTGACTGTGACTCTCAGAATCCCCCAGACAGTATGGCCCCACTCACCGGGGTTTTCTAGGAGTTGCAGTCTAAAAGAGGATTTTCCCAAGTTCTTCCTCTGTTAAATTTCTGTCCATCATGCAGCTACTGAAACAAAGGTGCTTTGCTTCATAACAGCCAGTGTTTAAAAGCTGTGTGAGAGGTAGAACTTCTTAAGGTGCAGCTTGATGAAGTAGCACTTGGAAAACCCTATTGTCACCCTCATGGCCACAAATGCACAGAAGGGAACAGACCACCTACAACAACAACAACAACAACAACAACAATAATAATAACAATTTATTATTATAGTAGTAGTAGTAGTAGTAGTAGTTATAAATTATGAAAACCTGTACAGGTTAAAAACACACACAAAAACATCGGTAAAATATTTGCGTGTTACTTAAAATGGTTCAAAAATGAATTTAGACCACTGAAAATTCATTAAAAGACAGAATATGAAAAGCCAACAAAACAATGTGTCATTGTAAGCCTGTTGCAGTGACATGCAAAAAGTCTGATGAAGTTTTCACTTGGCAACAGAAGGAAAGCAAGGAGGGGGGCACTGAGTTCCAAAGTCTGGGAGCAGCCACTAGGAAGGCCCTCTCCCTTCTTCCCACTAAAATTGCCAGGATGCTACAGCGAACCTTTCAGTTTCACAAGGGTTCAGGGCACAGAACCTTTGCAAAAGTAAAACAAAACAAAACAAATATGAATAACTCTGCTCTGCCCAAGTGAGTGCTCCCCTCCCATTCCTTTCTGGGGCTACCCCTCCATTCCCTTGCCTTGTACCGGCGTGCATGTGCCTTCCTCCCAAGTGCCTGGGCAAAAGGCAAGTAAAGGGGGGGGGCAGCCCCATGCATGGAGAAGGCAGGTGCATGACTTCCCCCAATTCCCTTGCCTTTTCCCTGGGGCTCACAAGTGCCTTCCTTCCTTGCACTTAGGCAAAAGGCAAACAAATGGGAAGGAACAGCCCTGCCTGTGGAAAAGGCATGAATGTGCCTTCTCCCGTTCTTCCCCTCCCATTCTCTCGCCCTTTGTCCCTTTGTGCCTTCCTTCTCTGCACCTGGACAAAAGGCAAGCAAATGGGAGAGGAAGAATGGGACGGAAGTATGTGAGTGCCTCCCTTCTCAGAGCATAGGGCTCTCCCTTCCCATTTGCTTGCCTTGCCTAGGTGCAGAGAAGGAAGGCACGGTGCACCTGGGCAAAGGGCAAGGGAAGGGGAAGGGGAGAATGAACGGAAGGCAAACAAGCCCCCTCACAATCAAATTTGCAAAGGTCAAACCCTTGAACATGGAGAGAGGACTGTAGCTGGAAATGGAAGAGCAGCTTCTCTTGAAGATCTTAGAGCTTAAAGAAGCTCATAATGGGGAGACAGAAGTCATAGAGGTTTTCAAATAGAATAGACCTCAGGCTACAAAGGCAGGCCTTTGGTTACACTCATGTAACGCACCAACTGAAAGATCAACCGCATCACCTTTCTACTCACCCACGAAGCACCACACAGATGACAAATTGGTGTCGATTCCCTTCAGTTCCAGAGCACGAAATGGAAATGTTGTCCCAATTCATCGGCTCATACCAGCTGATAAACCCACAGAAGGATGCGTGATCCTAGCTTGTTGGCCTCCTCCCTGGCATGCTTTTGCATACATACATACACACATACATACATAATGTCCGAAACCACGCACCACCAAGCCAACCATCTCATGCCGACCATCGAAACTGGAGCCCCACCCGGGCCAAAGGAGGCTCTTAGGAAATCGGCGTGGCTCTCTAGGTCTGAAGACCTGATGCTTGGACAAGTGTAAGATGGACTAATTTGCTGTACCACCCAGGGCAGGTTGTACCAACTGGAGGCGGAGGAGACAGTGCCAGGACTTGTTCCCTGATAATTAACCACACACCACAGATATTTTTTAATGAGACCCAAGCACTTCCCAAAACTTTGGCTGAAAATGGTTAGACCTGAAAAAGAGGGCAGAAAATCTCCGCTTTCAAGGGATGCTGAAGACTAAGGAATTAAAACTCTCCTGCCAAAGCAAACAAACAAAAACCCCACAATTGTATAGGAATCTGTACAGGTCCCACCTGATCTTAGAAGCTAACCAGGATCAGCTCTGGTTAGTACTTGAATAGGAGACCACCAACAAGTACCAGGTGATGTAAGCTATATTTCAGAGGAAGGAATTGACAGAAACACCTCTGAGGATTTCTTGTCAAAGAAAACCGTGTGAAATTCATGGGGTCACCATAAGTAGACAGGTGACTTGAAGGTTTGTAGATACAAAAGAAGCAATATTGTTCTTATGTGCCTTCAAGTCAACTCCATGTCCCAGGATGCCTCAGGATGATTCCATTTCAACTGTCATGACAATTTCCTGAGGAATCCTGGGACTAGCAGTTTACAGAGGCGATATTTTGAATTGAGAAGCAGCGTGGTGTAGTTGTTTGAACATTGGGCTACAACCCTGGAGACCAGGGTTTGATTCCCTGCTCAGCTATGAAAACCCACTGGGCAACCTTGGGTGCATCACACACTCTCAGCCCCAGAAAACCCTGTGATGGGGTTCTTCTTAGGGTTGCCATGAATTGGAAAGTATTTGAAGGCAGAGAACAACAAGAACATTTTGATTTCTCTGCCAGAGATATCTGGGTGTCTAGGGCCTCACCAAACTACAAACCCCAGGATTCCATAAGAAGTTGCCATGACAGTTGTAGTAGAATCATAGCACTATAATTGTACTGTGAACAGGCCTCCAGAGAGTGATCCATCCATAGTCCATTTTAAGAACTACTGTGTATCTCTCCACTTGAATGAATGAATGAATGAATGAATGAATAAATTTGCAATGAATTATATTTGTCTGCTGCCTTTCTCCCAGAATAGGACCCAAGAGAACCACTCTTTCCTAAGCCTTTCTACCCACCTCCTTCTCTCATCTCAGTCCTTCTCTTGCCTTGTTTATTCACCAGGTTCTCCTGCCTCTGCAAATCCCTTTGTTCCCTTCCAAACCTATTTATGGTCTAATGGAAAAAGCAGTCTGAACAAAGTTTTCCGAGACCAATAAGAGACTCAATTCTCCCCACCTCCAAAGACGCAACAAGAGCCACAAATAGGAGATTATAAGATCCCTTTTCCAGGGGTGTAGCCTTGTCCTATGGGGTTCCTGGCAGGACACACCTTAGAGGTTACACACCCATTTTCACTACCGCAACTCAGCACAATCCCTCCTCCTGGAAAACAAAGCACCAACCAACTTGTAATTGCTTAAACCCATGAACCCACTGAACCTCTTACACGGCTGAGAAGGAAACTGATAGTATTTGGCCAGTACTTGCTTGATGGTCTCAAACTCCTGAATAGCGTGGACAGTTCAGGATTGTCCCAGGCTTTGAGATTTCTGGGCCAAAACCTGAGACCTTAGTACAACTAGACCATTTCTGCCCTAGGCTGTTATAGCACTATGATTCCACTTTCAACATCCTATGGAATCCTGGGGTTTGCAGTTTCAGGAAGGGCGACTCGGTCCCTCCCGAAAGTGCAAAGCCCAGGATTCCACAGGATGTTGAAAGTGGAATCATAGCGCTATAACAGCCTAGTGAGGAAATGGCCCTACATTAAGTACCAGCCATATTTGTGCACATTTTTTTACTCTTACACACATGCATAGAGACCATATTTTCCTATCTGGAAATTAAAAGAGAAAAATTAGTGGAAAGGATTGTTTTCCAGATCAGGGTGAAATGAGAATGGAGAAGGAACTTTTAATTTAGCTGATTTGCTTCTAGTCAGAAGATGGATGCAGAGTAGAATGAAGGGTGAATGCAGGCACTATAAAAACGGGAAGGGAAGGAGGAAGCTAACTATGGGCCTTTCCACACTGGACTACTATAGTACAATTGTTCCACTTTCAACATCCTATGGAATCCTGGGACTTGCAGTTTAGGGAGGTGCGTTTAGAAGTCTCAGCCAGAGAGTTCTTGGGCCTCAGTAAACTACTAATCCCAGAACTCCACAGGAGGTTGAAAGTGGAATAATAGCAGAAAAGGCCCTAAGTAAATCCACAACTGGTATCCTAGTTGTGCTGGAGGTTTGCACACAGCTCTTTTCTTCTTGCCCAGAATCGAGCTGACCAAAATTGGAGAATTTGTACCTTCATGTCCTGTGCCAATCGTCCCCTCCCAAAACTGCAAACCCCAGAATTCCAGAGGAGGTTGAAAGTGGAATAATAGCACTATAGCAGTCTAGTGCAGAAATGGCCTAACTGAACACTAGCTTGCTAAAATGCAAAAGGGCTCTGAACCAGTTGCATAGGGACAGGAGGGTGATGGGGACAGTTCGCACTAGGCAGCAATGTTTTTAGGGTGCCCTGGCCTGTAGCCACGCCCCCATGTGCCCTGGCCACACCCCTGCATGCCCTGGCCACGCCCCCACGCCCCACGTTCACCCCCCCCATAGTGGCCACGTCGTCTCTCCAAACACTCCAAGTCCCACCACTGCTCTGAACTCCCCCAACCAAACTGCAGTGAGAAAGAAAAAATAAGAAAAGAGAAAAATGTTGTTCTACCATTATCGTACCACTTTAGCAAACTACTAATAATCATATCCATAAACTGATTTCAGAAATCAATTATTATTATTTTTAAAACATGCAGGAACATTCAGTAGGCTGAACCATCAATTGGGAGGCTGAAGCGGTCCATGTGAAAAATGGGTTTCATGGCAACGTCTCCATCGGTGCCTGTAAAAATTAACCATAATTATTTGATTTTTGAGGAGCAGGGACTTCTGCAATTGATTTCATACTCCTCTCCGACTCCCCCATCCTGCTTTGATCATTTGACCATGGCTATAATTAACTTTACAAGCTGTTGCCTGGGCTATTGGCCAACATTCCCTGGAGGTCACGCGCTTGCAGCTACGGATATTGCATAGGCCCAAGGAAGCCCTAGAGAGAGGAGGCCCCGAAGGTGAGAGGATCGGGATGGGGGACCCCCCAGCAGGGTATAAAACAGCTCAGCCATGCTTGGAGGCCAATTAGAAGATTCGTTAAGAGGGTGGGCCCACATGGGACGGGGGATTATCGCGCGGGATTTAAAAGTCCATGCTGCTTTGCTCTGCTGAAATAGCACAGATCATAGCTGCATCTCTGCATAAAATGTACAACATATGCTCCCGTGGCCAACTGAAAAACGCTCTCCTTGTAAACATATCCCACAAAACAGAAGTCCAGGCCTCATTGCAGGCTGAGTCATAAAGACACATATTTGTGCATGTGTACATTAGTTGCACAGCTATACTTAGGGATTGGGTTGGAGGAAAAAACAACACACATGTTACACAGTCCTTTGAACAGGGGTGGGAATGGCACAGCCCTCCAGGTGATGTTGGACTGCAGCTCCCAGCATTTTTCAACATTACCTATGTGGGCTGGGGTTGCTGGGAGCTAGAGTCCAATAACAAGTGACAGGCAGCCTGATTCTCACCCCACCTTAGAAAGGGGCTATCCCTTTACTTGACTTAGAAGGGGGCTATCCCTTTGTGTTGGCCAGGGCTAACACAAGTTCTCGTATAGATGCCATTCAGCTGTGATTTTAGTCGTAACCACACATCACACAAAGGGAATGTGGTTAACATTTGCTGTTTCATTTACAGCACACACAGAGATATGCCTCTATTTTGCTTTCTTGTTACAAGGAACAGATGGTGGACATGTGGCCTTCAGAAGTTGTTAGACTGCAACTTCCATCATCCTTAGCCCAGTACAGGGAAAGGATGGTGGAGTTGCTTTCCAGCAAATCTAGAGGAAGATTTATAGCAGAGGTGAGCAACTTCAGAGGCCATTACCACCCTCTCAACACACACCTCTCCTTTGGAAAGTTTTGCCATATCATTTCTGGTTGCCATCTTGAATTATTTTTGCTGTTTTGGGAGCAGGGGGTTGTGTAAAGTAATAAACTGCTGCATTTGTGGCAGAGTTTTTGCTGATTTGGTCAGTTTGGGAGGTGACCATTTTTAAGGTTTGTGCACAGTCTTTTAAATGAATATTAATATTTTTAGTTTTATAAATTAATTGTTTTTAAAACAACTTTTATATTTATTCCTTTATTGAAGTTTTTGGATACTTTTAATCTGTATTGTTTTTAAATATGTTATTGGCTGTCTTGATTCTCATTATTGGGAGAAAGGCGTAACTATTATTATTACTACTACTACTACTTTCCATGGCAAATTAATTTTAATTTTTCCATGCCAAAATGCTGTTGTTGTTGCGATTTTGGTATGGAAAAAAAAAAAAAAGACAGGGACAGCATTCAGGCTGTGTTTTGGCCACCCATTTTATAGCAAAATGTCCCCTCCGTGCGGCCAGAAGTTTGCTTTTCGTTGTGAAAAGCAGAGGGTTTTATTTTGCTTTTTTAAAAACATTAAACAATGGGAGTAGGGTTGCAACCTGTTTAAAAGGCTTCCAGGAAAAACAGTTCACTTATTGGCTAGAAAAAAAGTGGCCCAGGAAATCTGGATGGATATAAGGGGGCGCAAAAGCATCCTTGGAGACTACTAGTGGCCCCTAGAACTATACTTTGTCCACCTCTGGTGTAGAAGATCCATATCAATTATTTGCAGCATGTTCTGGGAGTCTACACCTGACATCTTACATTTTTTGGAACGTCCCAACATTGTCGATGACTAGAAAGCATCAATATACAGCCACTTCACAGCTAATTACTCTGGGTTCTGCAGTGCTTTTGGTCCGGGTGACCGGAAGGTGTGTATCATGCCTCCCAGCTTCCAGTTCTACCACATTCTGTTTTTGTCTCCCAGTTGTCTTTCCTTACAGGTTATCTCCTTTCCAGGAGGCAATGTCATGCACTGACAGCCCCCCAATGGATGCTGCGACTGAGCACCAGTGGGAGCTGAGGAAAGAGGGTCACGCAGAAGGTTTCTTTGCTGTGGCTTTGCAGCTGAGAGAACAGCACCATCTTGTGGATGTGACTGTGTCCCTTTGCCAAAGGAACTATGAAGCCCATGGCCCCCTCCTTGCGACTGTGAGCTCCATCTTTCGGCAGCGTTTAGAATGTGGGGAGCAAGGTGTGATGGAGCTGGACGGTGTGACCACACCACGGGGCTGGGAGGCCATTTTAAATTTTGCCTACACTGGGGAATTGCATGCCACACCAGAGATTGCTGGAGAGATCTTAGATGCGGCTGAGGCACTGGGTGTCCCACGCGTGGCTGAGATTTGCAAGGGTGTGTTGATTGGGATAGAAACAGAAGATAGGCTGAGTCCAGCAGAAGAGAAATGGGAGATGCTACGGGGCCTGGAAGAGCTTTATGAAGAAGGCATCGGCTGGGACCTGGAGCTTAAAGCAGAGGGAGAAACTTTCCAAGGTGAACAAGGCAAAGAGTTGAGTGGGAGCTAAAATACAGACCAGATGGGTTCTGTGGGTTGAGATGAAGTGGGAAACCCACATTCCCTTACCCTCCAACTGTCCTGATTTGGTAGGCACGATAGTGACTCTGTCCTCCCTCTTTTTTCAGCTGTTTTTACAATGTCTCAGTTTCTGTTTCTTCCTCCCTCTTTCCCCCTTTATCATCAGCTTGCTTCAGTTTCAGCAAACTGAGTTCAAAGTGCAAACACAGCTCTCAATTAACTCACTGGAGGAGGAAGTGGTGGAATCTTGCCCCTGCCAGTAGGTTCTGGCAAAAGCAATCTGCTGCAGTCTCTCTTAGCCTGTGTATTCTTTCTCAGGCCATTTCCATATGGGGCGAGGGAATCGCCCTGTGCCACTACTTACCGGATCTTCTGGCGGTCTGGTCCGATCCGGTCCGGGGTGAGGAGGAGCAGTGTGTGATCGTTGGTCTGCACTGCTCTGGCATCCAAAATGGTGGCTTCCAGTTGGTCTTAGGTCTCGATCAACCGGTGAAGCTCACCAGCCTAAAGCCTGCCCTCGGCAGATCGCAGGCTCGCATTGGTGCGAGCCTGTGAATCTGCACAAGGGAGCAGGCTCGCAGTGGCATGCTTCGTGCTTTTGAAAGACTGGAAAAATCAGGAGGACCACTTGGGGTCATTCTGGAGCAGACTGAGGTGCGGATCTACGGTAAATAGTCCGAACCCAGTCTGCTCCAAGGTGCAAGATGTCCTCCGTGGAGGATGCACTGCACCGTTTTAAATATTCCGTGTTGAAATGGCCTCAGAAATAACATTTGCTATCTTGACCACACTCTGATGTTGATTGGCCAAATGTGTCCCAGCTCTCATCTGTTAAACTTTGGAGGGTATGGGTTTGGGTTGGGGATTGAGACTTTATAGAGTGGTGACCAAGCTACGGTCACTGGATTGCCTGATCTCATCTTCTCTTCTTCCAGTTCACCGTGTGGCCTTGGCTTGTGGCTGTGAGTTCTTCCATGGCATGTTCACCAGTGGCATGAAGGAATCTCGTCAGGGAGATGGTCCTCTCTGTACCCGCTTCACCTCAACTGATCTGGGCGTGGTCATCTCCTTTGCATACTCAGGGGCTTTGGTTGGTGGATGGGATTATCTCTTTGATGCTGCTCAGGCTGCTCTACAGTACCAGGTCTCAGGCATCTTGGAACTCTGCCTAGATTTCTTCCATCACAAACTGAGCCCTGAATCTAGTTTGGATGTCTTGTCCTTTGCCCGTGCATTTGGCCTACATGATCTGGAAAGCACTGCAGAGAACTTTGTCTTGAAGAACTTTGCTCTTGTGGTGGAAACACCCAAGTTTTTGGACCTTCCAGTCAACCAGCTGATGGACTTCCTCAGTTCTGATGCCCTCTATATCCTCAATGAACTAGAGGCTTTTAAAGGAGCTGTCCGTTGGCTGAACGCTGACCGGGCTGGACGGATGGACTACGCGGAGAGAATCATGCACTGCATTAGATTCCCTTTGATGTCCACTCGGGAGCTCAAGCAGGTTCGAGCGGAAGAGATGATGGCCTCCCCAGGTCGCCTTTATAGCCTCATGGTTCAGTCCTTAGCCAGCCTCCCACCAGGTCCTTCCAAGATGGAACAACTCCCTTGCCGGGTGAGGTACCCAGAGAAGGTGATCATCATCACTGGAGGAGATACTCTGTCCAAAAACATGGCCACTCGCAGCCCCAGCGGGGACATTTGGTTCTCCCACTGCTTTCTCAGTGGCATTGGATTGGTCAAGCAAGTCAAATGGCGGAGTCTTGGGGAGCTCCCAGAAGGGCCCCGGTTCCGGCATGCTGTGGCGGTCAAGGATAACATGATGTACATCTTTGGGGGCAAGCATTACCATGGCGTCAGGGACACCATGTGCTCAGTATACAAGTGAGATGTGAATCTTACCCCTGAATTATGAGAGAGGTAGAAACTAGGTCCATTCTGCAGGGGCAGTAGCAGAGAGGGGGTGGAAATAAAATTGGGCTTGTTACTAGCAATTCCTTCAATAAACCTGGTGAATAAAGACCTATCTGCAGGCTGCAATTTACCTGGAGATAATTATTATTGTCGTGTATGTTAGAACAAAAGAGCACTGTTTAGGAACGCCTCTAGAAGAAGGTTATGAGCAGTCAGAAGATGAAAAGGCCCAAAGGCAAGCAAGTATCAGAGATAAATATCTTGCAGCTCAGCAGTCAAGAAGAGCTGGAGCTGAGCGGACTTGTTAAGTTTATATAGGCCTCTTTGGCCAATCAGAAGACTGGGCTGTAGCCAGTCTTACCTGATATGTCCCTGAAGGGTCTGAGAAAGATTGGGAGAGTCTATTGCTTCTCAGTCCTCTCACAAGCTGATTGGCTGTGGTTTCTCCCGATGGACTTTGAGGACTCCTTTAATAGACCTTGGCTTTCCCACTCTAGAGTCTTGACATGCTGGTTATTAGTGCTACAGTGACCTGACAGAATGAAAAATGGGGGGTGCCTTGCCATTTTAGGAATCTCACTCTCTCATTAGGGAGAATGGTCTAGAACAGTGGTTCTCAACCTTCCTAATGCCACGACCCTTTAATACAGTTCCTCATGTTGTGGTGACCCCCAACCATAAAATTATTTATTTATTTTTTACAATGCCTCCCTCCCCGGCAAAGGCTGTCTCGCCAGCCAGGAACGGAGGAGGCGGGCAGGGAGGGAAAGAGGAGCTGTGCGTCTCCCCCGGGAAAAAACTCCAAGAACACCCCCCCAGGCTCTGCTTCTGCTTTGCTCTCGTTTCCGCTGGGGGGGGCAGTGTGGGAAAAGTTTCCAGAGTGTTGACCCTGGCCGGGGGGAGGAATCCCAGCGCCTTTCTCTTTTGCGCCAGGCGCAGCTCGCCCCCTAGAAAAGCACTGCCTTGCGGCCCCCCGGCCCTTCCACAGCGCCCCCCTCCATGGCAAGTGGGGCAGGGGCCGTGGCGAGGAGGGGGCCTGCCCCCTGTGCTGACACCCCCCTCAAGCTGGCCCCGTCAGACAGGAGGTTCTCCCGGTAGCGGAGAAGGGGAGCGATTTCAGTCCCTTCTGGACACAGGGCAGGAGGACGTGAGCGCATGGCTCGCGCTTGCACATCACCATTGAGGAGGGAATGGAGCCTAAGACCATCGGAAATACATCAGAAATTTTCTGATGGTCTTAGGCGACCCTTGTGAAAGGGTCGTTCAACCCCCCAAAGGTGTCGCGACCCACAGGTTGAGAACCGCTGGTCTAGAATGTGAATGGTCTAGAATAGGGGTGGGCAGCTATGTGAAGCTAGAGGGGAACTTTCAGGCCACCAGCAAAACTTTGATGGCCACAGCCCCTGTGAAACAATTCCCCCCCCCAAATGCTTCCAAACACCCTCCTGGGAATGTGGGAGTCATTTTGTTGTAATTTTTAGGACCTCATGAGCTATTTTAAGCAAAGCATGGTGTTCTGGTTTGAGTATCAAACTATGAACCTGGAGCCCAGGATTTGATTCCCTGCTTGACTTTAGGAACCTTAGGCCTTAGGTGTGTCACACACTCTCAGCCCCAGCAAGCCCCATGATAATTTCACTTTAGGGTTGCTGTAAGTTAGAAATGACTTGAAGGCACACAACAACAAGAGGTCCTATTCATTCATTCATTCATTCATTCATTCATTCATTCACTTACAGGGGAGGGAGCTAAAGACATGGAGAATGCCTTGCTGACCCCAGAGGACATTTGAGGGCAAATGAGATCAAAGCAGTTGATCTTGGGGGGGGGTAAGATGCCACAAAAATATGGCTTCGGGGCCCCAAGGGGATGGACTTTGCCCATGTCTGGTTTAGAAGTTTCAAACCATGGGTTGGTGGACCAGTGAAGTCCATTGAAAAGAACAAGAAAGAACAGGAAAGGTGGCTTGCATAATGAGAAGTATTTCCGCAACTTCGATTTAGAAATGGGAACAGTTGGTGTCCCCCCTCTCATCCCATCCAACTGACACCATTTTTGTTGATCTTCTCTTGTTACAGGTTCGACCCTCTCAGTCAGCGTTGGGAGCAGCTGGCTGACATGACAAGCCCCCGGAGCTATTTCTCAGCTGTCTTCCTGGATGGCTTATTCTATGCCCTGGGAGGCAGCTCCAGTGATGCCTACTGCCTGGATACGGTGGAATGCTACGAACCCAAGGCCAATGCCTGGAGGTGAGGGGCTAGGGCTTTGTCAGAATTCGTCTGGACTATTGTTCTGGGCGCTGCACTTTAAGAAGGATGTATACACACTGGAACAATTTCAAGGGAGGTGAGCAAAGATGGTCAGGGAAGGATGTTTAACAGCAGCTATTTAACTTGGAGGGGAGCAGGGTGAAGAAAGGCAGGGAATGATACCAACATTCAAACGCTTGGACCATTTCTGCCCTACACTATTATTCCACTTTCAACGCTCTGTGGAATTCTGGGGTTTGTAGTTTCCTGAGGCAAAAGAGCTCACTGACTGAGAATTCTAAATGCCCCTCCCTAAACTGCAAACCCAGGGATTCCCTAGGATGTTGAAAGTGAAATAATAGCACTATAACAGTGTAGTGCAGAAATGGCCTTGGAGGATTGTCATGTACAAAAGAGTCAAGACTAAAATGTCTGTGCAGTCCCAGAAGGCAAGATGAGAACTAATGGGTTTATGTTACAGAAGGGTGGATTTTGGCTGAATGTTGGGGAAAATGTCTTGATCCAAAATGTGGTTTGACAATGAACCAATTGCTTTGGAAAGGAGCTGTTACTGACTAGAGGTCTTCTGGTAGAGGCTAGATTAGGGTTGGAAAATGTGGTAAACAACCCATGTGTGGCCTTTGAGACCCACCCCCCAGAACCCCTCAAAGTCCCCAGATACAACTTAAGTTCTTATGTTTGAAAAATGGAGAGGATTTTTTTTTCCTGCATTACAGCTCCTAGCATGACTCAACCAACATGGCACTATATACAGTCTGAAAGGGGAGTAAATTTTCCAACCTCTGCTTGTGTTTCTCATCAGCTTCTCTTCTTTCTCCATCTCCCTGCCTGTATTTTCTTCTTTCCTTCTTTCCTTTTTCTTCCCTTCAGGCCATGTGAACCCCTGCCAGCTTCACTTTGTGGCCATGCAGCCTGTGTCCTAGACAGTTCCATCTATGTCACTGGGGGTAGTGACGGTTCGTGCCGCTGCCACTCCACCCTGATCCAGTATCGCCCAGGTGCACCACCCATCTTGCTGTCCCCCATGCGGGAGGAACGGGCGGGTCACGTCATGGAAGTGATCAACGGGCAGCTGTATGTGGCAGGTGGCCTCCGGTGGCGGGATGGCCATGGGGGCTATGGCGATCAGCTGGCCTGCGAAGTGTACAACCCCCGCCTCGATCTGTGGGTCGCCCTCAGTCCTCTGCCTCAGGCCCACGTCATCGCCGCCTCTGCCATCCTGGATGGGGAGCTTTACGTCCTGGGCGGCTACAGCCACAACACCTATCGCGACACTCACCTGATTCACTGCTACAACCCCACTCACAACCGCTGGGTCAACATTGGGACATTGCCTCAGGCCTATGCTGATCTCAAGGCCTGCATCTTAGAAGTCCCCAGTAGCCTGAGGAAAAAACAGGCCTTACCTTTAAATACTCCCAGCTTGGAAATCCCTGTGGAGCCTTCAGAAGAGTCTCCACATTCACAGTCTAGTTAAACTTCTGCAGCTTGGCCACCCTCTAGCTAAGCATCTCTTTGGCCGTCTAGATGTTTTAGATCTCAAATCCCCGAAGCCCCGGCTGGGACAGCCAATGGTAAAGGATTTGGGAAGCTGAAGTCCAACACATCTGGAGTTTCAGTAGTCACCCCATCTTTCTAAAATAGCAATAAGGTTCCATACCTTCCAACGTTTCACAGAAGAAAACTGGAACATGTGTGGACAGCCAACATCACAATTTGGTCAAGAAGGCAAAAGTTATTAATGAGGAAGAACACAACCTAGGAGAGGCTGCAGCAATTTCCTTTTGCCTGAGCCTACTGGGAAGGGCAAGATCCCACCCATTCTTGTCTTCTCTCGCCCAGCTGAGTTAATTTGAGTACAAACCAGTGATGTGTTTAAGTCTTTTACTTCAAGTGAAGTCTCAAGTCTCTACCTTCAACTCTCAAGTCCTTGAAGATACTTTCAGGTCAGGTTTCAAGTCTGGGAGCCAACTTTATACCCCAAGCTGTGTTCCAGAATTTCTGGACAGAGTCAGTTTTAATAATTTAAGTAGAGTTGGCCCTCCACTTCTGTGATTGTGCCATCTGAGTTTCAGAAGCGGGGAACAGAATCCTTCTTACTTCCCATTTGCAAAGCTGTAGGCTTTTTCAGAAGTGGGGAATAGGATCCTTCTTATCCTCTGTTGCTGAAGCTTCAAGAGCTTTATAAGGAAAGA
>CAOLHI010002712.1:0-233644 GCA_948474755.1 Ctenosaura bakeri | reverse complement strand
AGATTTCAGTGGATGAACATGTATAGGACTGAATTGTGATTTTCGTTCTTAGCGTCTGGAGTGCATTGTTAATATCTTAAAAATCCTTTAAACCTTTTTTGAATCACATAAATAGACAAATGCTACATTCACGTTCTAGCTGAGATACAGGTTTTACAACTTGCAAGACAGAGACAGAAGAAATATAAGCACACATGAAACACCACAACCACATATAGTCACACATGTATTATACATACAGACAAAGATTGACTTGTTTCAGCATTGACAATACTTCTTTCAAAGAAGATTGGTTACAAGAAAGCATAGCAGCCTTTCATCAGATGTTTCTTTTTGGAATTTCAGCCAAATTTTTGTCCTGAAGGCACTTTTAGGGAGCTATCTCAAAGGGGTCAATATGCTTCTTCCAACATGAGCAATTGAGGGAACCTTAGTTTGTTATCCCAATGTCCTCAGAGAAAGCTGTTTGTATTTGAAGTAGATCTCAGTGGAATTGTGGGGAAGGGCACAAACTTTCTGAAATTGGGAAAAGAAAGATGTGTTTATATTAAAGCTTAGAGCTTCTACCATCCATTTTCTATATGCAGAGTCTATGTGGGAAAATATGTGACACGATTCTGACAGGAATATTTCACACGTGACTGTGATACTTCTGTGTAGAATCCATCAAAGAATGTGCAAGGCTTTGAATATTTTGTAATTTGTCTATCTCTTGGTGCAGTAAAAGCATTGTCTATTTTGTATCCTTGAAATTAACATAATAATAACATTTACTGCTAAGCAGGCCTAGTTAATTGTGCAAGAAGTTTTGAAAGACAAGGTCATAACATTACAGGAAACTTGAGATATTGCATAGCAACAGATATGTTTCTTGCTATTTACCGTTAGGTCCTTTATTTATTTTATTATATTTAACTTCTTCCTTTCTTTCATTATGATGAAAGGGTCACATTAATAGGATTACAAGGTAGTCTCCCCTGCAAGAATTGACCAGGGGAGACTCTAGCTTCTGGGAGTGACGCTTGTTCAATATGAATCAGTAGACCATGGGTGAGGCAGCTGCCTCAAGTGGCAGATACTGTGGGACACATACACTTCAACATTTTCACAGATAAAAACTGGGATAAATGTGGCCAACCAACATCAGAGTGAGGGCAAGATCTGGTTCTTTTTGTTGATTATATTTTTCTTTCGTATGTACATATACTGATTCTTGGAAATAGAGATTTAGAGACAGGGAAGCAGTAAAGACAGCAGCATAGTCAGATGTGCCACACACCAGACCGGGTAACATTAATGTCTAAGATGATGGGAATTTCTACCAGTCCTTCATGGAAGAAAATGGAGCCAAATCTGTCTTGTCTGTTTCTAACAGAATGAGGGCTACAGGAGGGCAGTCATTTGACTATTTTATTGTTTATGGAGCAAAGTCTCTCCACACATAGTCAAAGCACCCCCGCAATGAAGTTTGTGTACCCTCCACAATTTCACAGATAAAAACTAGGATCAACATTAGAGTGTAACTAACATGACAAAAGTGATAAATGAGTAGGAACATAACCTAAGAGAGGCTGTAGCAGAAGGGCAATATTCTGCCACCTCCTCTCGTCTTTCCCCTACTAAGTTAACTGAGCGCAAACTACTTCTGCATTTTGACCTCAGTTTACACAAGTGAAGTAAATTGACGAAAGAAGGGGAGGAGATAGAAACTGGAACGTTTAAGAGCAGCTGAAACTGCAAAATGGGACATTC
The DNA here is from genome assembly GCA_948474755.1 of Ctenosaura bakeri. Classification (NCBI taxonomy): domain Eukaryota; kingdom Metazoa; phylum Chordata; class Lepidosauria; order Squamata; family Iguanidae; genus Ctenosaura; species Ctenosaura bakeri. Next base: position 231,892 of record CAOLHI010002712.1, on the reverse strand, counting down.
AAACATCATGGGAACAAGGAAAAGCAATAGCAATGCAGAGGTGGACTGGCCTGTATGTGCCCTCTAAACTAAGCCTGTTTCCTCAGGTGTGATGGTACATCTGTGGCCAGTGTTGAAGTAAGACTTAATGGGTGATCTGTTTGGCTTTCATGCATAGAATGGAAGGATAGAAGTGGTATGACATTTTGCATACTTCCTTATACTGATTGGATGTTGCTGTGCATTACTGTCGTAGCAGACAGCCATTACAATTCTGTTGCCTTTAGTCCTTCTCAGCAATGTGGTTGCCAGTGTAATGTTCAGGCATTATGGTGTTATGGACACTTTAAAATGCAGCAGTGGAATGTTTGAAATTTTGAGAAGGTGGACCAGACTAGATCAGGGCTTGAATTTCTGAAAATTCAGTTTGAACCTCCACTCTTTTGAGAAGTGTTACTGTCACTAATTCTCCTTGTCATTTTGTTCATTTATAAGAAGTATAGATAGTGTGGCTGGGTAATCTTTGGAGATCTCAGCTCAATTTCCAGTTAAGAGTCTGTCCTCCTTTTCTTTCCCTTGCAGCAAGCACAAGAAGTAATTTTCAGGTCCTTGTTTATGGTTCAATACAATTCAGTTCAAGTGCAGAGGATAGATATCGAACCTTCTGCCAATAGACGTGTTCAGTCATATTTATTAGGGCAGTGTTGGAAACCACAAATAATCCCTACACTTGTCCCAAGGAGTTCACACTCTGATAAGACATGATAGAAACACAGTTCAGAGGAAGAAGATGATGTGGTGGCAGTTTTCATGTGTCACAATCCCCTTGGAGTTAACTGTTCAAGTCCCATCAAATTAAAAAGCTTTACTGTCTTCTGGCACAGTTCTCACTTGTTTCAGTAGGACTACCAAGCTCTTGAACAGGTCTCTTTCATTTTTCTGTAGCCCATTCTCCTTAGCATAAGACATGTTAAACTCTTGGCCTTTCTTGTAGTATTGTCTGATTTCTTTTTAATAATGGGACAAGTATATGAACAAATTTCCATGCTTGCTTTGCAAGAATTATTTTGTATCTTGAGCATGTATCTTCCTTCTTCAAGGTTTGATTCCCATGACCAAAGTAATATAAGCTCTGTCAAACATGTAGGACATAAGTGTTATCCCAAAATGTGGGTGACTCAGGGATCCGCCTGCAATGCTAGTGCCTCTGTGTGACAATGGGGAATTAATTAGCTCAAAATTAGGAGGCATGTGAGGGAGAGGGGTAACTTAATGAGATCCTTCCACCTATCTTGACAGGATCATGCAGGAAAGAACCAACCAGAGAATTCAAAAGATAGACTAAAAATGTGTTTTGTTGAGAAAATCTCACACACACGCACACACACACACAAGATCCAAACACTCATGCACTCATACATACTCATACTAACCTAAGGTAAAGGGAGGAAAGTATGGAGAGAGGACTTTTAGGGTTTGAGTGATAATTACTGGTACCAAGTGAAGAGAAGAAAAGCTGCAATGTGGCTTAAGTAGGCACCTAAGGATAGTTCTTGTTCGAGAATCAAACAGACAGTGTGGCATTCAGGAAGTTGAGAGGCTGCACTGAACTGCTCAAAATCAAGGATTCTTATACCCAAAAACTACCCTGCGAGTATGGGTTTGAATCATTCTCCCAGCCAAGCAGACAATGAGAGTTGCAACACAAACAGTGAAGTCTGAATAGAGTTAATGGTCTTAGTGTTTAGGTGACAAAGGTGACAAAGGGATAATGGGTGTCATAATAGCCCTGTATTGTGGAGAGGTAGTGAAGACAAAGCAGGGAAACATCCAAGTGTGAGGGATCAGGGTTAGAACAATCACAATTTGGTGGAGATTTCCCCTTTCTGCTCTGAGATGTCCCGCTCTTAGCATAAGCCTATTGTCTTTAGAGTTGCCACGCAATCTGCCTGACAATGATTTTGATTTTCATGTGTGGCTGACCTGCCTTGCTATCTCATGTTTACGGTCAGTAATTTACCTTTTTCCACCTTGACCTTCCAGTCACCTCAGGCTTCCATTTTATATTGCTTCCAATTAATGCCGATCAGATAATATTGCCAATTAAACCATACCGATCTGGGGGTGGGGGTCACAGGGTTGTAACATAGGGATACTGCGGGTAGGAGAATAGAGTAGCATCAGTCACTGTTCTCAATGGACTTTCATATGTCCATTGTAAGAAGTGAATACAACTGCAGACATGTACAACTCAGTTTGTGTGGGTTCTTTTGCAATTAGGAGCCCTGAAAAAAGCAGGATTACTGCATGTGCTGAGAACTCTCTGTGTACAAACTGTATTTACATGGAGTTCTATTCATCCCATCAAAATGTGTGCACATTCATCATTAAGAATAGAAAGAAGCAAAGCAGAAAGGTTTAGGGTTGTATTGATGCTCCTCAGAATGAGGCTTGGATCCTGTTGTTGATGTGCAGAACTCTTTATTACTGGAGATGGATGAGAAATATGGAAACAAATGAAAACCCAAGAGTGTGCAAATCAAATGCTGCAAGAATTGTGCCTTGTATTTTTTTTTTAATGTTTGGTACTTCAAGCAAATGTTGAAGCCACAATGAAGCAGAACTCCTGTGGAGAAGAAAATACATGTGATGTAACTTGTCATATCTAGCTAGAGTAATGGGAGAAAAGTCTATAGATTAACTCTTTCAGGTTTTGCAAAAGCAACCATATGCAACATGTAAAACAACAGAAAACAGGACTCTGTTTTTCATAGAAATTATAGCTAACATGTAATGTTTAAACTGAGAATTCACAGGGGTAAAACTTGTCTGTAAGTCAGGTTTCCATTTCATCCATACTAGAATTGCAGGTACTTGTTTTCATTTCTCAGTGGTGAGAGAAAAACACACCCTTTTTCATTTTCACTGATAGCAATAGAAAAAAGCCTTTGCTGCAGCTAAGTGACAGCGGATACTACAGTTCACAGAGGTGGGTGTGCATCCTTGCTGCTTTTGAATTTACAGAGGAGGATTAGTGATGTTTCTCTTTAAAGTTAGAGATCTAAAATTAGGCACACAAAAGCTGCTAACATTAAGGTCCGTGCAAATGAGCATTTTCGCCGACAGTCACCTTACATCATTCATTTGTTAAGCAATGCTCATGTGTATCCCTTCTCCTACTTTTTTCTCTAAATAAATGATTTCACCTTTTATAGCATCCAAGTCCCCCTCTTTTTAGAGCTCAGAAATGACATATCAGGCAAGCAGCAGATTGTTATTTTGCCTGCCTCTCACAATCCATCAGAAGAGGGTTAAGAAAGGGACCAGTTATCTCGCAGCAGACAAATTCCTTGTACATCATTGAGCTTTACACTGAGCATCTCTGTGTGCTGTCAGTTGCACAGAAAGGAGATTATACTGTCTGTCTGCAACATGAATACAGCATAAATAGTGCTTCAACAAAAGATGAAAAGCATCTTTTCAATCAGCTGGGAAATATTGAGAAATGAGTAGATATTTTAACCAATTGTATTGATAGGTTTTGGTGCTTAAAACCACAACTGCTTCTTTGAGCAATTCTTCATACAGTTCAGGATTCATAAATCTTTCTCACTTCCTGAAATTTGCAGACAGGTAACACTGGAAGGAACTGCAGCTTAAAATCTTTAACCATTGCAACATAATAGTACAATATCCTTGTTGAACCCCCCCAAAAGTAAAACCTATTTTAAATGTTTTCATGTTTTTATTTTAGTTTAGCCCAAAGTTCTTTTTAAAACATGTTTTACTTAAACAGGAACTGGAGCCACATCCTTATTTCTTTTTTTGCTTTAGGGCTGTCATTGGCTACGTAATACCAATATTGTCATAAGCTGTGTTCCCTACATGTCCTAGATCCCAATGAATGTTTCCCTCACTCTGATTTCATTTCCAGATGTAATCAAATACTGAAATCTCATCATAAAGCCACATTCAGAAGGAAAGGAGCAATAATTCCTACCCTCACACTGATGTCTACTAAACCAGTAAGAATAAATAATTAGTACTCAAGAGTAGGGGAAAGTGCAATTGCTTTCACTGATAATTGAGGTGAACAGTTTGCACTTGGTCAATTCCTCCCCCACCTCCACTTTTCCAAATTGAAAGAATGTCTTTTCAACTTCTCAAAAAAGGGGCAGAAGTGATTTTGGTTCAGTTCTGATTTTTTATACTGCCTGGCTTAGGCTTTGCGAGCTGGAATTCATTTTGCATATTTCCCACATTATGTATCTAAGAAAATAAGTTTGTAGCTACAACAGTTCATAACACTTAAGTGTTAGTTCTTGTTCAATTTATGGATGTGAACTTTGTTATAAACAGGGAGTCCACTCCAGGTTTTGGATGGCTTTAAAGGAGCTATCCAATGTGCTGAACCTATTTTGAGGCGAGCGTTCTGTACCTTGGATAGCTCATATAAAGCCTGAGATACCATCTGGAGTGCTTCACAGACATGGGAGCCACCAGCTTCCATTGGTTCTAGACCAGAAATTATGAAATAATTAAAAAAATTATCTTGCAGCTAAGAATATATTACATTGTAATATACATATGAAAAAATGTATAACAATAGTAGAAATCTTGGAGAACTGCTAACAGTCCATGTAAACTAGAGGTGAGCAACATGTGGCCCTTGGGCCACATGCAGCCCTCACTTCCTTTTTGTACCCCTGTCCATAAAATGGACCCCATTTTTCTTGCAGACAGGGATAATCATTCTCCTCTAGGATTCCTCCAGGAGCAGTGATTCTCTTCTAAAAATGAGCCCTTGCTTTACTAAAATTTGACTTTTTCCATTGTTTTAAACACAAGAAGTAAACTACCAGCCATATCCATTTTCTAAAAAGGAAAATATTTACGTACCACATACAGCAGTGCTGTTGTGGGTCTGAAGAGGCCAGAACTGGCACATGCATACGCTAGCATTACCTCCTGCTGGTGTAAACAGGGTGGACCTAATTGGACAAAGGGCTAAAGACACTTCTTATTGTACTTCCTGATTACTCCAAGTGTATTCTGCTGAGAATGTAACATGTTGTGCTGTGTAGCTGCAGAGATATTTTTAGGCTTCAGGGATAATTAGGATAGATATCTCTCAAATCATCAAGAATCTCCCCTCACCACCAGAAATGTTATATGTTTGCCAAAAATCCTACCTGGATGCTTTTCTTGTGCATCCCACAAAAGAAGCAGAAGGCTAATAGATCAAAATTTCAACTCTGGCTGTCAGGCAAGTTGCAATAACAGCCTGTCATATGGCTGTGGAGCATCCATCACTATTATAGCAAATGAACTAAGGAGGTGCCTCCACCCTATGTTGTTTTCCAGCACAGTCATTTAGCTCTTCAGTGAGTTTCAGTGAAGAGGTAGCCTTAGTCCATTTGAACTAAAGTATTAATCTGAATTTGAGTCATGTCCCGCTATATAATAATTACTCTAGATAAGAACATCTTTTTGAAGAAAATGATCTGAAAGAAGAGAGACAGCATCTACTGATAGTTTCTCATGTGCTGCATCTGATTGGAAGTGAGGCAAATTGCAGTACTTTAACAAGGGAAACTTATAAAGTAATACACTTGTGAAATCTGTATGAAATAAGCATTCAGAATAATGCGAAGTTTAAAGTACAATCAACCCTCAGAACCCCTGCAAAAATGGAAAAACTGTGAATATTGTAAACCCCTCAAAATGTATTTAACACACAAAGGAGTACTCATACTGGTGGAGTGACTGGGCCTGGATGCATGTGCATTCCCTTGCTTACTCACTCATTTGCACAGGTGGGAGGGGGAAGGGGAAAATATGGGGGAGTGTGAGGAGGGAGAAAGGGGATACTTGTCCCATCCCCTTCCTCCTCCCACCCAAGTGAGTGAGCAAATGTGTGCATGTGCCCTCCTATCATCCCATCCCCTACCTGTGCAAGTGAGTGGATGTGTCTTCTCTTCTTCTTCCTGCCCCATTTCCCTCCCATGTGAACAAGTGAACAAATGCCTGGGCACACACACTCCTCCTCCCATCCCTTCCCCTTCCCGCTTGCCTCCGTGCAAATGAGGGACTGGATGCACATGCCTTCCTTCCTCCTGTCCCTTTCCGTTCCTCCATCCTGCTCACATGAGTGAGGGGTGAGCAAGTGAGCGAGCAAGTGCATTCGCCCTCCTCCAATCTTATCCCCTTCCCCCAGTAATCTGTGAATAATCACATTTGTGAAGGTCAAACCTGCAAATGTGGAGGGATGACTGTATTTCTAAAAGTTCACTCTACATATGTTGATAAAATTGCTAAAAGTGTACCCAGATATATATTTTACTCTCAAAATTGAAGACTTACTGGTAGCACAGGATTGGTACCATCCTCTGAACTTCCATGATATCATAGAGAATGTCAAGACCAAATAAGATGATATGGATCAAATAAGTATGTATATCTGTCTTTTGCACAATTTATATTTCACTAGGCTCACCTTAGAATCTCCCCAAGCACTTTTCTCTCCATTGGCCAGACCAAAGGCTAGACCTGCTTAGCATTAGCAAGATTGCTGCGTAATGTACTTTCAAATTCACTCGTTTAAAGAGCTTTTCTGGCTACAAAATTAAGATATGTTAGTTATTTAAGATAATTTTTTAAAAAAATCCACCACCAACATTCTCACAATCAGTATATCACAAACACACATGTTCCAATTCTGCACTTTTGATAGATGTAGTAATATCAGTTTTTTACTTTAAACACAGAGGGTGGAGGGAAGAGAGAGAATTTGAGTATCCCTCTTAGTTTTCTGTTTTTCATTTCTAGATTTGTTACATGTTGAACTAACGAATTGAGAATTATGTAGGAAATGGAATGACATCATGATAATACATTCTCTATTTAGTTAGATAAATGATCTCTATTAGCACTGTTAAGGAAGAGGGCAAAACTTCCTTATTTAGTAATATCAATGATCTTGCCCATTCATTGATCATGCATCACAATGCTAGATAGACAATCAGATTTGGCGATGTGACAGTGTTACTAGAGGCAAATGAAGTCAGTGCTACAGAAATCAATATTAATAAATACACAAAACTTTTATAAAGAGTATAAGAATAGCAGTGAAAGGGAAAAAAATTCTTTACATTGCCAAGAATTTCAACCAAATGTGAGTTGCTTCCACTCAAACTTAATTGTTAAGTATTAAAGTAGGAAAAATCTTTCTTTTATTAGCCCAGCATTGGTGTCTGTTTAGCTGAGAAGTATCTAATTTTCCATTCCGTCTAATAAGTTTCACCTAATTCGGCAAGCTGTATGATCCTAAAGTAGCAGAATTCAGACATAATATGAAAACTCATGGCATAATATGAAAACTCATGGCACTGGACATTTAAAATAATTGCAGGTACTTGGTCAGTGCACAATCAGCTTCCTAGCTGGACAGCAAAAAGCTGTATTGGAAAATTGTATTTATGAACATCATGATGAAATTGGTCCAGTAAAGGTGATTAGGATAGCAACACGGTACAATGAAATTAAATGTTGTGTATAAATGATACAATTATATCAAATTTAATCCTTTTCTTGAATTTACTAGTTCATGGAACAGCTGGCTGTTTTTTTTCCTAGCCAAGATACTCCTATGTGAGAGCAAAAATAAATCTATATGAGGGACAGATTAGATGTTTGGTGATGTCCTCCTGTAGCATTTAATTTCTGTTACTCTTGCCTATTAAAATTCAGTCCATACTTTAAAATCTTATTTTGTTCTCACTTCTTAATTTATAATGGGGAAAATGTTCTGAACTGCTATCTGTGACATGCTGATATTGTGTGGGAGAGAACAATCATCTTTCATTGCCAAAGTCTGGTGGCATCTTGCCTCTTTCTTAAATTCTCAGTTGCAGCTATATTTGTATTTCTGTCTTAATGAAACCATAGTGAAAGGAGGATTGGAAAAGGGTCCTTTGCTGTGTGGCATAAAGCATTACAGAAAAACAAATGTGTGAAAATGAATAAAAGTCTTAAGCCCTCATTCTGTTCTCACATTAATATTACTCCAGGGTAATTTGACAGCATGTAATGACAGTTTTATCTACCAAATGCATAAACTAAATGTATTTTTTTTAAAAAAATTAGCTATTTCTTTTGGGACATAGAATACTAAATTATAAAGTATAATTAAAAATGCATATATCCAGTCAAATTTTTCCTTTTGAGTGCAGTTGATGAGCAGTTCTTTACAGTTTTTTAATATTAAATTGTAACTGTAATCTTGATGTTTTTAACAAGATTTGGAATTGCTAACTCTGATTAATGATATCTAGATTAATATCGGCCACATGCAGTCTGTGGATTACATGTATCTCCTTCCCGTTCTTTTTCAGGGCCCTCCCACAGCTACCCCACTGCTTAAATTGGTTAGTCTAATGCTAAAGCCAGTGCAATATAGCAGAAATCCCTGCCCAGCCATGGAAACCTAGTGGTTGACCTTGGGGATGTCACACTCTCCTTTCCCCAGAAGAAGGCAAAGACAACCCTTCTCTGAACAAATCTTGCTAAAGGAAAATAAAATCCAAAAAACTATGATAGCTTAAGGTTGCCCTAAGTTGGGAACAACTTAAAAGGCACACAACATAAATGTGGGATGACTGGAAATCAATGGCTGAGAAGTGTAAGCACCATGTACATGCCTTGTCAAAAGGAAGTTTCATTGTTTTTCATAGGGTTTCTCCTAGACTTAGCAAACCATAATTAATAATTATAGCAGTTTTAAAGGGTGGAACACCAAACATATAAAATCAAAGACAATAAAACATATACATATATATAAAATCCCCAACAACCCACCAGCTACTACTTATTTTAGCTGGCACAAATCAACAGCTTAATCTGGTGAATCAAAGAGGAAGGTCTTCAACCCCTTACAAAACAGGTGAGATCTTCCTCCAGCCCAAGGTCCGGAAGAAGGCCATTGAACAGAAGTGGAGTCTGGTCTTGAAAAGCTGATAGCTTTAACAGAGGTGTGTGTGTCAGTGGAACAGACAAAAATCCTTTGCTGGTAGATCTTCTAGATGGTGCATACCATGCTACCTGAGCTGCTATGTACTGGGGGAGATTAGAGTGCAAAGCTCTAAATACAAGAATCAAAAGTTTGAAATTGACCCTGGCAGGAACCGGTAACCAGTGAAGGAATCTATGAGGGGAGAAAACTAGTAGTGCTAGAAGTAATAGTTACATAATAGCTTAAGGCTCTTCCTGTTCATTACAACTACAGTAAAATCTTTGAATCCATGAGGTGTACCTATACATTGATTCATTGTTTGACAATTGATTCAATGGATCTGCTTTAATTGAGACTAACTAATAGGTTTCCAGCCTAAATATTAGATTACCAGAAACTCAGAGCAATATATTTTAAAACTCTTTAAATTATCATACAGTATAAAAAAATATGCAGGCATGCCTCAGTTAATAATGTAGATATGTTCTTCTCCATTGCTTCTTTAACAGAAAATTTGATACAGAAAATAACATGAAAAAAACAGACACAGGTTTATACCCTATAAAAAAAGAAGAGCAGTTCATCATTTTTCAAAAAACCTTTTATTCAAATTATGCACATCTGAAATGAAACCTACTCATAAAAAGCAAAAACATATTGAACCTTTTAGAGACCACTTAAAGGCTTCTTCAGGAATGCATCCAGAGATGACTTGTTCTTCCAAGAATGTCTGCTTTTCTTCTGATAACTATTTTGTTAGTGAGACATACAGACCTCTGCATTTTTAATATGCTCAGAGCAGTTGTGAAACAGGTTTATCTGCTTTTACCTTCTTCTCTGTTTTGCTGCTCATGCATGCTCAGTAAAGGATTCTGGAGGCAGCTATTCTTTACCCTGCCTATTGTAGGCAGCTATGGACAGCTCTAGGCTAGAGTAGAATCCCATTCTTTTCCAGTTCAGACCTTGTTTATTGCATTGTTTACTGCAGATATAGTGCAGCCACCAAAAATCAAAAGTCTCCTTCTCTTGCCCTCCTTCACCATCTTCTCAGGGGAAATGCTGTGAAAGAAAATCTAACTAGCAGAGCATAAGGGGGAAAACTGATAAGGAGGCTAAAATACTTTATGAAAAGGAGATTCACTGTGAGTGGCTGTATCTACTGAGATGTGCCTGTAAATGGACATATATTCCAGTCATACTCGTCATGCGGTGGTGCTGGGAAAGCTAGGCCAACACATCATAAACTCTGCAAGGCTCAAGTATGTCTTTGGTGATGGACTGTATGACTGCCATCCAAGGATTATTCTAGCCAAGAGAGGCCCACAAGAAGAAAGGTTAACAGCTGATGAATTAGCCATAGCAACTATGAACACAGTGACAGTGCAGCATAGTCTGATTCAGCAAGGCTAGTATGTTCCTGTATTTGCCTTTCAAAAGCTTCCTCTGGGGCTTCAGAACTAATGTCAGCCATTTTGAGGATCATAATGCACTGCAGCCCTCTGAACTGCTTCTTTATGTGTTTGTCTCACATGTAAAATCAACTGAATGCAAGTCCATTTAACTAAAAAAAATAAAACGCAGCTTCAAATAACAAAAAGACACTGGCAAAGTGGAAATAATAGGCAACCCAGTCAACATTTTTGATATAAGTTTTCTTTTTATCCAGGTATAAGGTAGTGCCTTCTAAAAGGCATTCACATTTCCTAGAAGTGATTAGTCACTAGGAATTGACCATTACAGAGAGCGTTTCGGTCCTCTATTAAACCGAGGGGTCTGTCATTTTTAACTAATCAAGGAAATGACATATTGGCAAGTTCACTTTAAAAAGTTGATAAATATGGTGTAGTTTCTCTAGCTATGGAAGGAAAAAGAGTTATTGCTGTTTCTAAAGTGATGGACGAGCATGTTCGTAGGTGATGTGATTGAAATCCATGCTTATAGAACCAATTGTTTGAACATTAAAAAAAACACTACGAGAGGTAGGAAAAATTTATGGCATAAGTATTTTCCCTCTGGATATATGAAATAGAGATATTTTGCCTGAAGGAGTAATGACAATAAAGAATGTCCAATCACCAACTTAAATGTTTCTGTATAGACTGTGCTCTCTTACTGTCTCAGTTTAGTAGATTTCCATGGTGGGTGCTTTTCTGGATTATTACATCTCAGATATTGCAGTGCACTTTCATTTGCCTTGGCCAGGTTGAATTTTAAGTTAACTATGCTAGAATAATTGTTACTGCTTTAAAAATATCATTAGGTAAAAAATTGGAGTTGTTTCTGTATTTAATCATAAATGAATAGACCCAATGAAATCAGTAGGACTTGGTTTTCATGGCTTAGGTTTAAGTATGACTAAATTTGAGTCGACTCCAGTCAGCATGTTGTGCACAGGTAGGCAAAAGGGAATAATCTGTGCAGTTATCTGGTATCCTGCCACTTCATGTTGAAATTAAATTGTTTTCATAAGTTCTAATTCTTCCTTTGTTCATTTTGCAACACAGTATTCTCTACATGATCTCTAAACATTCAGAAGAGCTTGCATTTTACATACACTAGCATTTTATTGAATCTGCTCTGGAAAAGGTATTTAAAAACTAAAACATCAAGTTAAAAAGAAAGCCATACACATTTAATGTCTAATAAATGCTGTGAAGGAACAAAAAAGTTGCATTATCCTGTATCAGTGAAGTTTACAATCTAAGTAAGATGGACAGGACAAAAGGGTGTTGAAAGCAGGGGAACAGGGAAGCAAATAAGGAGGGAAGGAGGGTTAGTAGTGTAAGAAAAATGTAGCTGCAGCGGCCTCTGTCTCAGGATTCTGCCTCATTCCAGACTGTAGTGGAAATACATTCACACTAAATTGTTTGCTAGATGTCCTAAGAGACCTTGCTTTTAATTGCCAAATCTACTCTTTAAAAAAAGAATCCAAAGCAAAATGTACCTAAATTCCATAGTATAAGCTTGAATTCAGTTGTAAATGTCTTTTGTCTCTGAAATGCCCACTTCCTTTGCTTGAAAAGCTGCTCTGTGTGAGTCTTCGCAGTGTGTAATTACTTAGGGATCTATAGGTAAGACATTTTGGTGCTTAAATAAATAGTATATGAAGACGGCATGGTGCGGTCTTTCATAAATCAGAGCCGGCTTTGGTGCCATTGATTTGATGATGCAGTTCACTCTAGGGGTCAGATATGGTAGAGTTTAATGAAGAATATTGAAAAGGTTACAGTGCTTTCTCAAGCCTCTTTTACTGTTTGTTTTGAAGCTAGTGTCAGAGCAAAGGGGATTTAAAAGTTATTAAAATACACATTTTTCTTTAGAGTCCATCCAGTTCACCTGGGAATACATACAGAGGGGATGTGAAGGATTATGTCTTCTCTGCTGACTCAGTTTCATCTACTTTTTGTTTAATCAGTGGTGTGCTACATTATGGGCCTTTCGAAACAGCATCTGGTTTTAAAAAGAGAGACCCATATATTTTTGTTAAATGTGTTTGTTAAATGACATGACCATAGTCATGTGTTTCTGAACAATGAATGAGTGTCAAAAGATAGACAAAAATAAAATTAAATATGGTTCCAGTGTAGAGATGATTATGAACCTGAGACCATGTGGATAGGTAGTCAGATATGATGCTTCTTTGTCTGGAGCTTCTTGTGGCCCATAGTTCTAAGTATGATTGCATGTGCTGCTCTATTTGTGGGGCAGTTGCAAACAAATGTCCTATTTGCCCAAATAACTGCAACAATGCAACTTGGCACCATTGACCGATTTGAGTTAACAGATTCCTGACCTGAAATTTGGGGCCTTTCTGCACTATACTGTTCTAGTGTTATTATTCCACTTTCAACATCCTATGGAATCCTGGGGTTTGCAGTTTGGGGAGGGGCCTTTAGAATTCTCAGCCAGAACTCTTTGACTCATTAAACTACAGACCCCATTATTCCATAGGAGGTTGAAAGTGGAATAATATCACTAGAACAGTGTAGGTGTCATGCTTTGCTCTCAGGACCTAGGCACAGACTCTGACTCAAAGACTGAAACAACAGAACCTGCTGAACACGGCATAGACTCTGACTCAGAGACTGTAATAACAGAACCTGCTGAACAGGAAGAGACAGAAGAGACATCCACCCCGGAGACAGAACAGGGCAGTGCCAGCCCCAGTAGAGAGCCCTGCTCCTTTTTACTGATACCCACCTTCACCCAGCATAGGTACCAAAGGGAACACCTATGCCGATCCCAGTGAATTTATAATAGGGATGGACCAACCAAATCCTCGAATCCTCGCCAGGGATTCAAGATTTGGGAATCCGAATCCCTGTGCCAAAACAGACAAACTGAATCTTTCGAATCCGCCACCCAAACAGGTTGTTGGAGACTGGGACTCCTGAAAACCTGGGAGACAGGGATGCCTGAAAACCTGGGAGACTGGAACGCCTGAAAACCTGGGAGACTAGACACACAAGGGGAGATGGCAAGTAGGTGAATTTTTCCCTAGGAGTAATAATGGCCTTTGCTAACAATTTAACAAATAACATCTAGGATTGTATTCTAAGATATTTAAATTGAACATTTCATATTTAAGTTCAGCACTTGACTAGAAGCTACAGGCTTGAGATTTCAAGGATAGCTGAAACATTCCTTTGCATAGCTCACTTGCAAAGCTCTTTCAGACACAATTCTGGGGTTCCTAGTTTTACAAGGTGTCACAGCCTTCTTGGCCAAAGTGTGCTGGTGCATCATCAAACTACAAACCCCAGGATGCCAGAAGGAGCTATGCAAAGAAGAGCCAGTTTTGACTTGGATTATCTCTGTACTGTAGTGGTCCTGTTTACACAGGCAGGAAAGTGTGGGATTAATCCAGATTTTCCTGCCTGTGTACAAAGGGCCTTCATGACATTTTCAGTCTGGGGTGATCCTGAGGCAAAACTATGACAATAGTCCTAGCCAGATTTCTTCAGAGGGAGGTTTGCCTTTGCCTAGGCTTTTGCTAAGGCTGAGAGAGCATGTCTTGCCCAAGATTATCCTTCTTTCCCTAGCTTTGCTAAGGCTGAGAGAGCATGTCTTGCCCAAGATTATCCTTCTTTCCCTAGCTTTTTAAACCCAAAAGGATCCAAAAGATTCGAGGTTCATGAGATTCGTGGCTTCCTAGAACCTTCCAGGGATTCAGATCCATATCTGGAAAATTCTGGATTCGTTCCATCCCTAATTTATAACAAACAACAATTAATCTAGCACCAGCTGCGCTGATCTCTGAACCTGTAAAATCTGAGCCGTTCCCCTCCAGAACTTGTCAATGATTAAGTGACTATTCTCCTGCTGTGCGTCTGCCTGTTTTCCTTGCCTGTTGTTCCTGCCTCTGACTTGTGATTATATTGACTATCTTTGATTTATAGATATTGCTGGGATTGTTGTTTGCTTCATATTTGTCTAAGACTGTTTCCTTGCTAGAGTAAACTAAATAATTACTTTGCTGCAAGAACCTCTTTTGCCATGTACCTCTGATCCTTATCAGCTGCCTTTGGCTGACTGCCCAGACTGAGTGTGGACAGTAGGATGGAAAGGCCCACAGGTTGATATGAAGTAAGATACAGTTGTAAATAGATAAATGAATGGGTCCTTGAGCAAGCTAAACCTGAACTCTCCCTAGAAGCCAAGATAACTAAACTGAGGCTATTGTACTTTGACCATATCATGAGAAGACATAACTCACTAGGGAAAGACAATAATGCTGGATAAGGTAAAGGCAGTAGGAAAAGAGGAATACCACATTACAGGTAGATAGATTCAATCGAAGAAAACACATCCCTTAATCTTTAAGACCTGAGCAGGGCATTGAGGACAGGGTGACTTGGAGATCTCTTATTCATAATAGGTTCACCATAAGTCAAAACCAACTTAGCAGCAGTTAAGAACAAACAGTTGTAGGTAGAATCCGAATTCTTCTGAAATCCCATTCATACATGTAGTTAGCAATATGAAAGGTATTTGGCATCCACACAAATGTGCACACAAATCCACATATATTTAAAATGTTAAGGGCATACCCTTCCAACTGTCCTGATTTGGCATGGATAATTAACCATCTTTTTCAAAATGTTCCAGTTTCTTTTCCTCCATCTTCCTCCTCTTCATTCTTGTCTTACTTCAGTTGCTGCATACTTCAGTTGCTGCAAAAGTAGTTTGCATTCAATTAACTCAGCAGGGAGAGAGAGGGGCCAGAATCTTGCCCTTCCTAGTAGGCTCAGGCAACAGCAAATGGCTGCATCCTCTGCTGGCTTCTGTGTTCTTCCCCATCAGTAATGTTGACCACACTCTGATGTTGCTTGGCTACATGTGTTCTGGTTTTCATCTGTAGAATGTTGGAAGGTGGTCAGGGATTTTTACCACCAAGCAAACCCTTTCCTCTAAAAACCGTATGAGAGCTGCTTTGCGATGAAGGGCAGCATCCATTTGGTAGCTTTTCCTGGAGACTACCCCAAAACTGAAAATACAGATTCATCAGGCCTTAGACTGGATAAGGATGCAGACAAACATGCAGGCCACATTCAAACCTAAGCAGACCTGAAGCTTAAGCACTCTCTAATCTTCTGTTCTGTTTCAGCAAGGCCATGAAGAATTGATCAGAAGCTTTCCCTTCCACATTTATATCCAAAACTGAGCAAACTGTTTAGTATAGTTTACTGGGGGGGGGGGAAGCAAAATCCAAACCTTGGTTTATGCAACTGGCTCATAATAAATCAATATATGGGTGATGCAACATGCATAATTGTCAGTCTTCTAATCAACCATACAGTTGTCAGTTGTTCATGTAGGATCATTCCTATAGCAAGAAACCATGGTTTGTTACACCTGAATGGAGCCTAAGCACAATGTAGGTGATTTCACTTTAAAAACACACTTTTTTGTCTGTCCCGAAGAGAATTTGTCCAGAACGTGTGCCAAATGTGTGTCAAAAATCTATTCCCACACCTAAATTATAGGATGTTTTCATTCTGTATTTCTATGCAGATGATATAAGCAGCTGGGGAAACCAAACTGCTGTTGCTTAACTACTTCTCTTTTCAGATGTCCAGGAGGAAAAAATCTGAATTATATGGGAGCATACACAAAAAAAAGAAGGAGAATATAATGGAGACATGCTGAGCATGTCATTATAAGTATTAGCTTGATTTCTCTGAAATAGTGTACACTGAAGAGTACAGTAGAGTCTAGAAGGACATTAATATTTAGAAAGAGGTTCAAAAGTTCGTAGGAACAGCAGCAACTACAATTTTTTAGAAACAGATTTAATACCTATCCTAAGTAAGAGATCCATAAGGCCAATATAAAGTCAGGGTGCTATAGTGGTTTAAGCCCTGGACTACAAGGAGACCAGGGTTTGATTTCCTGCTCAGCCACGGAAACCCACTGGGTGACATTAGGTGTGTCACACACTCTCAACCCCAGAAGACCATGTGATAAGGTTGCCTTGTAGTCACCATAAGGCAGGAAATGACTTGACGCACACAACAACAATGGCTGCAGAGTGTTACCTCTGCAACAAAAGGCAAATAAATGAAGACAGATAAATGTACAGAAGATGATGGACAGTACTGAATATAGGTTGAGAGACACTCTTGTTCCATCTCTCACAGTACAGGGAACTTAGAAGATGGAGCCCTCACAGTGGGTAAAAGGATTGGGGTTTCATCCAGGGCATGCTTGTACTGCATACTATGTTGCTGCACTTGCCAGATGCCAGAATGCAATGAGCGCAAGAAGCAACAGAGCCCCTTCAAATGAGTAGCATGTAGTGCACTAAAGTGGCTACTCCAGTTCCATTAAGAATCAAGGGATATGTATAGATATATGTGCACATGTTGTGCAAAGGAAAAATGAATGCAGACTCTATACCTTGATGTCTCCTAGCTTTTTCAACAGCTTGGGAAGGAGAGCAGGTCCTGTTCCAGGATTTCCACAGATTTTACAGACTTTCTCAATAATCCTAAAATGCAGATAACAGCCTCAAGCCCTTGAGGGTTATAACAGTGCTAACATTTCTTTCTGTGTCTACCTGGAGTGTGTTGCAGTACATGAGTTATCTACAAATTCTTTTTTTAGAGGTGGTGTTCTATTTTATATATTACTGGAAAATCATGAGAATATTTCTAGTCCTGGATTCAAGTCTGTTAACATATTAGACCATATGAGATTAGGAACGGTGCACAGAAAAGACAATGATACTGGTCAATTTGCATTGCAAAGTTAACTAAAGTATTTGCCAGGGTCCAAAAAAACTGCAAGGCCACTCCTGTATATCCAAGGGTGTTCTGTATCACTCTCCCAATAGCGGCCCTGAACCTTCTGAAAAGTCACTAATGAGAATCTGGAGGATTCTTGATGCAGTCTCCTGTGCAGCTTGAGTGGATGCAATGGAAGGCAACATGTGACAAAACTTTCCTCATGGAAAACTGATTTAGGTATGTCCCTGAGACTCTGGATCCTGAGTATTCTTTAGGTCTCATGTACCCACAGTATCCACAAAAGATGAGGTTCCACAATCAAGTTATATAACATGCCATAATACTGTGGCAATCCACTGCAGGAGGACTGAAGGCTTGATCCAGATACTTGAAATTCCTTTGTGTAATAGAAAAAAAATCAGTTAAAATTTTGACTTCTTATTAGAGAATTCTCTTGAAGTGTTGCTGCATTTAACACATTTTCTTAGATAATACATAACTTGCTATACTTAATGGTGAAAACCAGTAAATTATGTTTAAGAGTACTGTAGAAACCACTTGTATGGAAATAGGAGTAGTAGAAAACTTTAAACAGCATTATCTCAAACTATTATTTTCTGTTGTGGAAATATCTGTAGAATGTAGGCTATATTTCAGAGAGAGGAACTGGCAAAACCACCTCTGAATATTTCTTTCATAAGAAAACTCTATAAGATCCATGGGGTTACCATAAGTTGACAGGCAAATTGAAGATGCATGTGGACACGTGTGTGCGTGCGCACACACACACACGCACGCACGCACACAGAGTATCAGTCACAATGGGATTTCTCAAAGTACTATCTTCATATCAGTAGTAGGTTTTATTAAAGACTCACATAGTTTAGGTTTGTAGAGGACTCAGCCCAAACACTTTGCTGCCTGAAGCAAAGGGCAAGGTGAGGTCCCACAGCAAGAAGGATCCTCCTGAGGACAGCAGGAGAGTTTAGGGGACACATGGTAGGCCTAGTGACACACACAACTTTCATCTCTAGAGTCTGGCCACATTATCCCCTAGCATCTTGCCAGCCGCCTCACTATGCCAGCCCTGGATGTAACAGAACTGAAAGTTTGCTATGTACAAAATTTGGTAATTAATAAAAAATAGAATGATAGATGATTTCAAAGGCACTTGGGAGAACTTCAGAAGCACTAGAAGGTGAAGTGCAATCCAATTACTGAGAAAATTTAGTCAAATTAGTCATCTCTGTATTTCTATCCCTACCTGCCCATGCTAACACCAATCCCACCTTTCTGTCTTTGCAACTCCCACCTTTAAAAACTTAGACAAAGTTTGGTCATGATTGAGTTTATGTGCATGTGTGTGTGTATGTGTAGAGCTCTCGACATTTCCTGCCTGCCCCAGCTTCAAGGACAAAAGAAAAAAGCAAAAACGTGATTTTTTTTTCTTGCTTTGTTTCCTCAAATAAATGCTCACTAGCATATTGCAGAAGTAATTTTAACCCACTGGTTGCTTGAAGTAAATGAGCTCCAAAGATTCGTTTCCATCATAGATGGTATCCCATAGTATTATTTACAAAACACAACATATATTACAGCTGACTGGCATTACCTAGTAAGCTTTTCTCTTAGCTTTTGTATCCTCTTAATACATTTTATTGGGGAAATTTGCAATTCATCATGGCCAAAACAAACACAACATCAAATGACTCCTGTAGTGATTCCCAAACTTTTTGCATACTGATGGAATCCAACAGCCGCTGGTTAAATCAGAATCACTAGACTCTACGCTAAATTATATTCAACTTGCAGTATCAACAAGCCCTTAGTGTTTTGTGTGTGTTTGTGTGAGTGTGGGTGTTAAGGCGAACAACTTCCCAGCCAGATACCTGTCTTTCCATACTCACACTGGAAGAAAACTTCTGAGTTATTAAAACCTGCCGATTGGCCTCACATGGCTAGACCCAGCTGTAACCTGCTTGTGTGTCTTAAATATGCAATTATTTCAGCCCATAAACATTGCATTCCATTGGCTTTTTGCTCATGTTGAGCTTTGGGAAAGGTGCCAACATAGTAAGGAGAAAGGGATTATTATCTCTATAAAGGAAACAGCTCCTGCAGGGAATGTAGTAGTTACAGACCAAGAATATCTCTCTCTCTTGTGGGAGGTGGGGTTTCTCTCCCCCTCCCATGTTCCAGTTGCTTGGTTTCAGCCACTGTTAACA
Source organism: Ctenosaura bakeri (assembly GCA_948474755.1). Lineage (NCBI taxonomy): Eukaryota > Metazoa > Chordata > Lepidosauria > Squamata > Iguanidae > Ctenosaura > Ctenosaura bakeri. Next base: position 212,450 of record CAOLHI010002712.1, on the reverse strand, counting down.
GCATGCTGTCATCTTGAAAAGTCAAATGTTACTGCTGAGAGATCTACAGTGGATTCCATACTTTTAATCTGTGATCCTTTGAAGAGTCAGACATCTTTGCAGCCTATGCAAACAGGCTAAACCAACACTTGAGGGTTTATGACCAGTCTTACAACTCCTTTTATGTATCCCGTTTTCACTGTCATGCCACACCCAGAACTATGTAACTATGCATATGTATCTGAGGCCTCACTATTTTGCTCTGTCAATGCATCTGAGAAAGTTGATTGTAATGCACGGAAGTTCATGCTAAAGTGAATGTGTTATTTTTAAAGCTGCAGTAGATCCCCCCCCCATTTTTCCTCTCTCCGTCCTTTTTTAAAATAAAGCAGTGCTTCACTTTTTTCAAAAGGAATCAGTGATGTAACACACTCTGAGTCCTGATCAATAATGTACATATTCTGCTTTTCAGAGGTAAAATTTTAGATAGGAAATAATGATAGATAATAATATTCTTTCTCCGGTTATTCAGTGCAGTAGGGAAAATTCTTCAATAACTTTCTACAGCTATTTCATTAATTCTTGTGAAGACAAAGTTTGCTACTAGTCTTCAGCAGCAGTATCAACAGCCAGCAACTAAAGCTCTCCAGTGATCTTTTATTCTTGTCTTTCACATCAAAGTTCTAACTACACCATCCTTTCATAACTCACATTTTAGAAGTGTGTTCATTCATTCACCTTTCATCCCATTTTTTTTTAATGCAACAAGAGTGTTCAGGGTTGCTACCGTGAGGTGATCTTTCTCCATCGTGAAGCATTCAGTGAATTCCTTTATTACTAACTAAATATCAATGTAGATTACTTCAGCCTATTTACCAGACTTGGTCAAAGGGTTGTTTGATTCCACAAATAATGTGGAACTATTGCTGTTTATAACTGGCTGTTTTTCACATGGATATTTTCAGACCCACAAAGAAAATAAAGAGGCAAGACACTGGTGATGGGAGACCAGTGATGCCAGTCTTCCCCATTGTATTGTATAGCTGGAGTAGGCCACACTTTATTAGAACTATTTACAATCCACTAGCCTCCAATGGGGCCTTCCCTAATGCAGGCTATTGTGAAAGCTGGAGGTCTATCCCAGCCATCCTTTCCCATTATAGGGAAAGCATCTAGGTCCTGCTGTTCTGGAAAAAAAAAGTCACCCTCAGAGTGCACCACCACATACTCTACCTCATAGTCATTGAGATGTGGCATCTGCTGATAGACCCAATTCATTGCCAATTTCAATTTGCCTGAGTAGCAGGAATCACAAAGTACAGTCTTCCCTCCATATGTACTGGTTTGACCTTCATGAATTTGATTATTTGCGAAGCACAGGCTTGCCTCCCCCTCCATTGCCCTCCTCCCATCCCTTGCATTCCTCACTCCAGGCTTGCAAGGCTTGTGTTTAAAATGGACTTTCCTTTTGGGTGAGAAGCCCCCTTTCACTGCTGAAGATGTGTCCTCTCTGTCATGTGGTTGCACATTCTGCTGTGTACTGGCTGCTGATTATTCAGGTGTTCCTTTCTCAAGATGGCTTCCAGAAGTAATTAGAACTCCAGAACTCTCCTCTCATCTATCTGAGGAGAAAGTACTGGTTGTCTTTTTCTCTCCCTTCTGCAGTGCTGGGGCCAGAGGCAAAGGAATACGAGGGGGGAGCTCGAGAGGGGAATCATGAGGGGGAGTTAGATGAGGTTTTTATACTTCACAAGGGTTCTGTGCCCCAGACCCTTGCAAATGTGGAGGGGCTACTGTATGTAGCCGTGACCATAGATGTGAACCTACGTGTGAACCTACCCACTCCATCTCGGCCCTAATTAATTAGTTAATTAATTAAAAATTAACAAGAAAACTAACTCAACTCTACCACATTGTGAACACACAGCAGGTGAAACCTCACAAGTAGCAGACTTCCTTTGGTGAACCCTTCAAATGTCAGTAGGCAATCCCATTATGGCTGCAGTAGAAGCAGCACCAATCTTGAAAGAACAGGAACAGAAATGTTATTTTGCCAGGCTGAAGCTTTGCAAAGCCTTACTGGTTATATTCTGAAGCTGGTATGAGGTGAAGGGAATATTCTTTTTTGGGCTGAATGAAAATACCATTGCGAAAATACCCATTTCTTAAGCAAAGTTTCCACTGGCAGAACTGTACAAATCAGTGCCTTCCCACTTGGAAGAAATTTGGTGGATTCTTGCCTCCACTTCTCTTCTGCTTTTACTACCTAGGTTGAAAAGCAATTCTGGACATCAAGCAGCCCATGGGAACACCCTATCTGTATAATAATATCACTTGAAGGTAAATCCTAGGAGCCCAAAATGTCATGCAGTGTCAAAGGAGGTATACTGAACTGATGCACTGGGGCGTCAAAGGAGTGATACTGAAATAAGCAAAGAGGAGCCAGTGTTGCATCATTGACAGAGTTGCCCCTTTGGATATGAGAGGTCATTATCAAACAAAATTCCCTGGGGGCATTCTTGGGCACAATCCCTAATGGGGACACCTACAGTTTGGCTACTGGAGGCGTGCAGAGGAAGCCTATCAGTCTGCTTTCTTTTAACTTTTTCTGAATTTAGGCCAGATGATCAAGTAAAAAAAATCTTTGCAGATTTCAGAACATCCATGCAGAATGCTTGTTCAGGGCCTTCAAAGGAAATTTGAAATCCATACGTAAAGCCAAACTTCAAAAATTTGGCTGCCCGCACCCATCTGGATAGGCCTGGAGCCAGGTACTCAACTTTGACATCTTTAATTGTGGTGAAACCCTTTTTCCAGAAGCTGGCTAACACCGCCTCTCCACTTTCTGTCCTGTTGAGCCTGCCCTCTGCTGTACCTTGGCCTGCTCCTGTTGCACACCATGAAGGGATGTTCACCTCTATATACAATGTCAGCGTCGACAGCACAGTCCATGCAGGATCCCTGTCCAGGAGCCCAATAGACATAAGGAACCCTGGCAACCAATTTTGTAAAGTCCTACCTACTTTTCATTTCCTAACCTGTTTCTTTTCTCCTGATCATTGTCCTTGTCTTTAGAATCTGCCTCCCACTACAGCAGCTTAAAAATTTCAACATACACACCCTTCCACACTTTTTCTTTAGTTGCTGGGAGCAGGTGAACCTCACCAGTTGACACCTCTGCTGATGCTGACCAGTAAGGAAGAGGCACAAGTAACACTCCTGTGTGACTCTGCCCCCCTCCATGTCAGCCTTCCTGCCTTCTATGGGTCTTGCAGATGTGGCCCCAACCCCTCCAGAAACTCATAGAGCTGCAGAAGGGGAACTTAGGGCTGAATTCTGTTGAAACATCATTTTATAGGTGCTTTTGCTTCTGTAGCCAACTAAAGTCTTTGGAACCACTCCCAATTACTGTCATTTACTTCAGTCACTCTTTTAAAGACTCAGCTGTTTAACATTTTGATCAGATCAAATGTGTCACTTGGTATTGCAACCTTGGGCTTCTGCAACATCAGGACATCCTGGGAAGGACTTGTACACCAAACCTACCAAGTTTCCATAATTTCCTTCAATACTTTTTATAGGCATTGAAATATCTGTGTTTGCTATGATATTTTAATGACTTGGGAATATATCAGACCTGCAGAGGAAAAATCCTTTGGCTTTTTAAGGCTGATTGTGAAAACTGTGTAAAATCATGGTCACATTGTCATTCCCTTCTCCTCTGGCTGTATAGAACTCTTAACTCTTCAATTCTCTTGTTAACAATAATTAACTGTTTATGATTTAATTGATCAGCCCTAGGTTTAGCTCCTTGTTATTCATCTATTTGGATATTTTTCCCCACCATCAGTGTGCATGGCACTCGATAAAAATACAAAAGGTCAGATCTTTCTCACATGTAGAGCAAGATTACAGTTCTCCACACATTAGAATTCATCTGAAGATCAGTCTCAATTTCTGGTAATTTGGGTAGGAAAAAAAAGATTTTAAAAAATCACCATCTATTTTCCATGCCAGAATATCCATGTTACTGTCCAACTGCTATTGCTTTACTTTTTATAACAATCTCTGTTAAGGTAACTTTTCGACTTTTTGCATTTGAGTCCCCCCATATTTCCTATTCACCCAAACTGGTATATAAATACCTGCAAACAGAGACATAACTCCACACATCTAATAATGATCATCCTACAATGAAGAAAGCCATATTAGAACAGTAACAGTTTCTCTTAATCTTTAGCCGTTGGTTCTAGGACTGATTGTGCTGCATGACCACACACCATTGCATTTGTACAGGCCAATCTCTAAGATGTCATTTTTAGACAAGGTTCTAAAGTGTGTGGTAGCTTCATATCTCCAGGGGTTTCTGGATGAAACAGATTATCTAGAACCATTTCAATCTGAGTTCAGACCTGGTTATGAGACAGGGATGGCTTTGATTGCCTTGGGAGCTAGACAGGAGAGTGTGTCCCTGTTGGTAATACTGGACTTCTCAGTGGCTTTTGATAGCATCAACCATGGTGTGCTTCTGGATTGCTTTGCTGGGGTGGAACTTGATGGCAAAGTTTTACAATGGTTACAGTCCTTCCTGGAGGGGTAAACCCAGAAGGTAGCACTGGGGGACTCCTGTTCAACGCCTTGACGATTGGCTTGCAGGATCCCTCAGGGTTTGGTTCTCCCCCTCACAAACATATACATGAAACTGTTGGGAGAGTTTGTCCAGAGTTTTGGAGTCTGGTGCCATCAGTATGCAGGTGACACCCAGATTTATTACTCCTTTTCACCACCAGCCAAGGAAGCTATTTTGATCTTAACCAGTGCCTCTCATCAGTAATGGACTAAACAGAGGTGCTCCTGATCAGTCAAAGGGCAGATTAGGGGATATAGATCCAACCTTTGCTGGATAGGATTACATTCCCCCAAAGATGCAGCTTTGCAGCTTGGGTGTGTGCTCCTGGATTCAGCTCTGAGCCTGGAAGCCCAGGATTCAGCAGTAGCTAGGAATGCATTTGCACAGTTAAAACTTGTGAAGCAGATGCACCATTTCTTGAGATGTCAGGCCATGGTGACACATGCCTTAGCTACATACTGTTGTAGGCATCAGCTGTCCATTGCCAGGCAATGGAGTGCAGGGCTAGCAGGAGGCTGAAACAGCTTAGCAGTTCACTAGAGCTTGCCTGTTCAGAATGGAGCAGAAGTGTGGTCAAGAGTCAGTCCAAGAGTCCAGGACTCCAGTGTGCATCACAGTCATACAGTCCAAAGATCAGAGAATCCAGGCAGGCAGCAAGCATGGAATCTGTAGCACACAGAGGCAAGAGACAGCAAACACACAAGTTGCTTCTGGTATCACACCACCGCCCTCTGCGTTCTTTAAAAAGGCTGGAGCCGGCTGGCTCTCATCCCAGCCTGACTAGCTCCAGGTGTGCTTGTGTTTGCTTGTCTTCCTTTGAGGCTGCTGTTCACCTGGAGAAGCTGACTCCTGGCCCATGACGCATCCCAACTGGATTACTGTAATGCACTCTATGTGGGGCTTCCTTTGAAAAATATTTAGAAACTTCAACTGGTCCAAAGAGTCAATTGGGGCTGGCTACAGAGATCCCACAACATCTTTTTTGCAACAGCTCCACTGCCTGCTGTTCCATTTCCAGGCAAGTGCTGGAAATGACCTTTCAAAGTGTTGATTATGACTTTTAAAGCCCTACATGATTCAGGTCCCGGTTATCTGAAGGACCATATTCTCCCTTATACACCAGCCTGTGCTTTGAGATCTTCTGAGGAGGCCTTTCTTTCTGTCCCACCCCCCCCCACAGATACATCTGGTGGTAATATGGGCAAGGGCCTTCTCAATGGGTGGCCCCCCTAGGCTCTAGAACTCCTTTGCCAGACAAGTTTCTAAGACAGGTAAAGGCTTTTCTATTCCAACAGGCATTTAATGAATGACTGTGTAAGACCCTTCTTACACAATGCACTAGATATTGCTAATTGTTGTGCTGGTTTGGGTGTGGGTGTGGGTGGGTGTAGATCTTTTAGTGATGTATGTTCTAACCTGATTTTATTTATTTATTTGATTTTTAATAGTGGCCCTTTCTGTGCCCTTTTTGCAAAGTCGTCTGATGGCAGTCCTCCCCTCTGCATGGGACTGGCTCCCTGTGGAAGGCAGCGCAATGGCCACATCACTTCCTTCCACAGTGCAGCTGTGTGTTTTCCAGGCTATGCTAGGGCAGGAAATGCTGTCATCACACTTTTGGGGCTTCTGCAGGACAGGTAGGTGCAGGATGGTGGCACGGTTGCGGGTCATTGATGGTGAAAACCTGTCAATGATTTAATCTGCAATAACACTGCCTGGGGATGGGAGAAGGATGGGACCACGATGACATCATGCAGAAGTGTCATTGCAGTCCTATCCTTCTCCCCCCTCTTATGCTGGGATGGGAGTGTACTGTGGAAACACTTTTGTACCTTCTGATTTTTAATGACGTCTTTTTTAATTGTAAGCTGCTTTGAGTCCCAATTTGGGAAAAGAGCAGGGTATAAGAGCAGGATATAAATTGTTATTATTTGTGGCACTCTGTTGTACAGAGTTTTAGGATGTGGCCCTTTGCAATTAACTGTAAAACTTCCAGATCTTTTCCCTGATGAATATCAGAAAATCCTGTTTATTCCTTTGTTTTTGTCTTTATTGTTGGGATCTAAGTTCAAGATTTAGCCCCAGGAAGGTAGGAAAAAATGGTAGGAAGGTGGAGTAAATAATTGGAGATAGTGATTATGTGCTGAGTTCTTTCTTGTCATAACTCAAGCATAAATACAATAGTAGTTTAAAGAAGAATAACTTCATTCTTTTTGAGGTATATGATAATAATAGTTTTATAGCTATCTGTATGTGTATATGGCCTCACTGCTTAGAGATATCTGAACATTGTTCAATATTCTGAAGCCCCTGCACCCCAAAATCTAAAAATTGCTATTTACAGTCGGCCCTCTACATTTATGAGGGTTAGAGGCACAGAACCCCCAAAAGTGGAAAAAATGCAAATATCAAAATGTATGTGTGACTGTGAGAAGGGTCTGAGGCATGGTGAGGAGGATGGGCACCCAGAATCCAACAAGGTCTGGGAAAGGAGATGGGAAATGGTAGGTCAGCATGATAGCCCTGTACTTCATCTCCCAACCATCCCCTTCCTTGTGTGTGTGTGGGGGGGCAATGGGAGAGGGTTTGTGGTGCTGAGAAATTGGACTGCAACTGGAGTGGGTTTTTAAAGGGCTGTTTGGCTTGATTGGAGCCACTGAGGGAAGGATCCCCCCAAAAAAGAAGCACTGGAAGGGGAGCAGGGGTTGGAGAAACTCACAAATAATCAAATCTGTGAACATTAAACCTGCAAACATGGAGGGCTGACTGTACTTACTGTTATATAATTAGAAATCAAAGCAAGACTTTTTTAAAAAATTAAGCAGAATAGTGACTAAAAGCAGAGTGTAGATCTGTAACTGTAACTAACTAACTTTTACAACTTTGCAAATGATCCTAGGCATTAATGGTTGGTTGTAAGGCAACCCTTTCTTTTCTGATCTTGGCCAGATTACTGGAAGCATGATTTTTCAGTTCATGCAACAAAATGATACTGCTTACTGCCTCAGCCACTGGGGATCTGATCTTTTATCAGATTTGGAAGCAGTTCTTGACTTTGGCATGATAACCAGCATATCAGTGAATTGTTTGAATCCCCACAGTGCTGATGCTTTCCCCTTTCCTTTACTCCTCTTTTCTCAGGTTGCTACAGCCTGTCTTTATCCAGTGTACTCAAATGCCTCCCAAACATTTGAATAATCAACCTTTTGATAACGCAGTAGTACTAGTCCTATAGGATCTCACACAACAATTTGAATGAGTAAATAGCTTGAAATAACAGAGATTAACATTCTGGCGTATTGTTTTCATTCCCAAGAGTAGGAAGAGTTAACGAGACATCATAAGGTGAACATTTTCTTTAAAAGCATTTTGAAGGGCTTCAGAATTTGAGGGCATGGGATACAGTTTGAGAGAATCTGTAATTCAGCTGGATGTCAGGAAAGAGTCTATGAGCAAGGGAAGCGGTGAGGAGAGGAGAAAATAAATGCAATAAACATGCACACCAATTCTGCAGCTGGAGTTGGGTTTGCAGGTGTGAGTCCACCACTTGCCCCAGCCTCACCTGCAAAAGATACCAAGCACTCAAGGACATTTCTACTATGAGTGTCCATATCAATTACTTTACTTTTATTCAGTGTTTGTTTTGTAGCTTGGAAGCTGGAACAAAAAACAATGTGGAATGCAGAGTTGTAGAAGTAGGGATTTGGGATGTGGTTCAGTTTTTGCCTAAAAAAATAGATTGAATGTTTTATCTGGAACATTTTAGCCAGAGAGAGAAAGGTAGTAGCATTCTTTGCTCTGCCTGAGCCAAGCATTGTATGTCTCAAGCTTAACATTCATCTAAGCTGTGTGTTTTCTGTCTGTGCAATGAAGGGCAGTTTTTCATTTTTCCATCAGCTTGTGCTCCACTGATAGCATAAAAGAAAAGAGATGGAACCAAGCTGGCATGGCTTTTGCTAACCAGCACACCATCTCGGCTCAAGCTGCATGTCTTCAGAACTTCAGAGCTTATAAGAAGAAAAAGAACAACCAAAGAATAAAATGTGTGGCTCACCATTTGGAAATATCTCTCCTTACACATGCTAGCAAATGCTACTTCAGTTACGTCTTATGTATGGCTTTCTGCTATGGCAGAGCTCTATTATTCCATCCATATTTATTATTTTATTTGGTACTTTTGCAAAACAGATACAAAATCTGTCCTAAAAGCCTGGACTGGAACCACAGGAATACTAGATTACAAAGAAGTATAAAATATGTGATCATGCAAAAAAGCCCAGAAATAGATCTGATTGCTCTCAAAATATATGTCCACATGTCCACATCTTCTCATTCTTTTATGTCAGTGCCATGAAGTGGGGGGGACTTCGCCTGGGTTACCATAGGCTTCTTCTTTACAAACCTAATCACCCAGCTAAAATATCATTAAAGCAGTTAGAACATGATGTGCCTTAAAAGTCCTATGCCATTGGAAAGAGTGTTCTTGCTGCCTTGGCCTTAAAATGCTTTCAACAATGCTGAATTCCAGGAAGAAAGGTGTTAAGTAGATGTGCCTTCAAGTCTTTCCAACTTATGAAATACCCTAAAGGCACTAGCTACCATCTGACCTTGGACACTAGACAAGGTCAGCCTGGGATAGTACTTGGATGGGAGATCGCCAACAAATACCAGGTGCTGTAGGCTATGTTTCAGAGAAATAAATTGTCAAAACTATCTCTGGTTGTTCCTTGTCTAAGAAAATCCTCTGAAATTCATAGGGTCATCATAAGCTGACAGGAGGCTTGAAAGCATGCACACACGCGCACACATACACACACACACACACAAGGCAGACCTGTCACAGGGTTTTCTTGGCAAGATTTGTTCAGAAGGGGTTTGCCTTTGCCTTCATTTGAGGTTGAGAGTGTGTGACCTGTCCAAGGTCACCCAGTGGGTTTCCATGGCTGAGCGGGGATTTCAACTCTGGTCTCCAGAGTTGTAGTCCAGTGCTCAAATCACTCCACCACACTGGCTCTTGTTGTTGTTGGTTGTTGGTTGTTGTTGTTGTACTGGGTGAGTATATTACTTATTTATTTGCTTTATATCCTGCCTTTGTCCTATGAGGAACCTATGATAGGTTCTCCTTAGGGTCACCATGAATCAGAATATGGCTTGAAGGCACACAACATACAACAACAACAACAACAACAACAATAACATTCTTATACTCCAACTTTTGGCCAGAATTGGGAGTCAAGGCAATGGTTGAGATATTTGTAAAACAATTTAAACAGAGTACATGAGGAGGATTGCATGGGAGGAAGAGTTCCTTCAACTCAGTAAGTCCCAGATGGTGTCAGGTTTAAATGTTAAAATCAGTATTTTGACATGCTCAAAATCAAATTAATTAATGTGTAGTCCCCTCAAGGACAGTTGTATGTTCTATATGGGGATTACCTATCAGATCAGAAGCCAGATGGAATTTCTGATTACTCCTCAAAAGTACCCCTCATAGAGCACGGTAAGAAATCCAATCTTACCAAGATGTGAATCATGGAAAAATTTTGGAAGGTCTTTTAACCAGAACCAAAAATATGATGCATATAACTGAGAAATTGTTCACATGCACATCTGATAAGTTTATTGCTTTCTCATAGTGATCTATTGAGCCAGTGCTATGGTGATCCATCTAGATTGATCCAGTCTCTGTGTTAGGTCCAAAACAATTGTCCTGATTTCTGTTCCAGATCTAATACACTAGCTCCTAAGTGAAGGACTTGTAAATATATGGGAAACTTCACAGTGAGAGGAAAGGAAAGAGGGAGTCACCTATCAGATTCAGCGGAAGCTGATGGCTCCCATGTCAGAGGACCAGTGAATCCAGGTTTTACTCCAGGCTGGAAAGATGCTCTCTAAAGTGCTCAACTCATTCTCCCAAACTGGTTCAGAAGCTTGGAAAGCTCCTTTTAGGTTAACCAAAACCTGGAGTAGATTCACTGTTCTAGTGATATGGGAGCCAAGAACTGCCGCTAGATATGCCCCAACCAGATCTTTGTTAGCAAGGCCAAGCTGTACAGCAACCATGGATTAGCTCCATCTGAGAGCCAGCATGGTGTAGTGGTTTGACAGTTGGACTAGGACACTGGGAAACCAAGATTTAAATGCCTGCTCAGACATAGAAACCAACTGGGTGACTTTTGGCAAGTCACAGTTTCTCAACCCCAGCAGAAGGCAATGGCAAACCCCCTCTGAACAAATCTTGCTGAGAAAACCACATGATAGGTTTGCTTAGGTTCTCCAGAAGTCAGAAATGACTTGAAGACACAACAACAACAACCACCACTCAAAATGCAAAGAAAAGTACAGGGAATTTTCCATCCCCATAAAATCTCTGATAATTATCCCCTTGCTTAGATATTTTGTCTGTTGCCTCTGAAAATAGCATTGTGGCAAACTCCCCCCAATTAATTTTCCCACTACGTTTGATTCAGTATATAACCAAGTTACCTTTCTTTTGCCCGACACTAATATTCACATATTATCTTTAACCCATATTTTATGCTTTTTTCCATGCTTTGCTAAAGAGTAAATGATAAAGAAGATGATGATACCAGAATTCCACTGAATGTAAATTTGGTCTTCTGGGAGAATCTTTTCCGTACAAATCATTTCACAGCTCTCCCTTTTTGGGTCTAGAAACAAAATCCAGTTCCATATATCCACTCTTTCAGAGTTCTTCAGTTTTTCATCCTTTGTGCATCTTGCTGATGAGATAATATCCACTCTTTTCTGCAATAGTTTTCTTGGTAATTTACTCATTTTCACCTACTTTCTTCTGAGAACCTTCAGGGAATGGATTACCAGATTATGCATATAATCTAATTTTGGATGGTGTTACCGTCCTATGCTACTTCTGCTTGTGCTGGAGAGCTTCTATCTGCAGAGCTATACTTTCCAGAAAATCAAAAACTAGGAGAGATGAGGTAAATAGGGATATATTTTCAGAAATTCTCTTGTAAATTGCAAATGCTAAATTAGTGTACATCTATTCTGTTAGCAAATTTACCATTTTCACATCTAAATACATTATTAGCAGAGTGGATTAAAGTGGTTTTTAATAGTAGCTGTAGCCAATTCACCAGACATGGTTTGGTGGTCTTGGAGAGAAGCTAGGTTCTTATAATGATACTTAATAGCCCCATCAGTACATGACATACAGGGCTTATTTACACAGTTGATGTTCGGAGGCTGCTACCTGAGGTCTGTTATACTGATATAATAACTCTTCTTCTGTCAACAAGAGGATTCCTAGGTTATCTCCACTAACTGGAGATAACTGCTATTGGTTAAATTGTACTTCTCCAGGGGAGAAATGGATGTGACTCCAAGGAATTATTGATACTCCTGTTCAGTTTGTCTCTAATTCATACCCTCACCAAATAAGAAATTTTATTTATTTATTTATATCCTGCTTTTCTCCTGACATGGTACCCAAGATAGCTTATAACAAAGTTTTTAAAAATACAGCTAAAAAACTGATTATAAAGAAGTTTCAAAAAATTATGGCTGAGACTTTGCATTGTCAGGTGTAGCTATGATGATAAATCCCCATCATTATAACTGTGTTCCCATTCTGACCCCTCCCCATGATCTGTTTGACCCCCCTGCCACCAGCAATGTGTGATGTGAAAAGCAGCGACAGGGGATCAGTGGTAAGAGCAGGCTGGATACATCATCATTCAGCCCCCATTCCCCAATGTCTCAGAACTCCTGGCTTCTAAGATGAGTTTTGGTGGGCGTTTGGTTTCATAGCAATGGTGCCATGACCGTAAAGGTGAATTGCAATAGTTTCAGTGTTGCATATCTGGCACACAACATTGTAGATACTAGATCATATGGCATTGCTGCTCGGCCTTTTGGCTAAAATCAAGTGTAGTGTAGATGGCATGGCAGCTATTCTATCATTAAATGCCACTATTTTAAAATGGTATATGTACCAATAAGGATTATAATACAGCAGAGAGAGAGAGAGAGAGACAGAGACAGAGAGACATCTCATTGAAAGACCCTTCTACACAACCCCTGAATTGCTAAATGCCTGTCTAAATAAAAAAGATCTTTAGTTGGCAGAGGAAGGAGACCAGAGAAGGAGCCTACCTAGCCTCCTGTGGAAGAAAATTCCAGAACATGAGAAGGGGAACTGAAAAGGTCTTCTCCCATGTTCTCATCACATGGGTCTATGGCAGTGGTGGGACTGAAAGCGAGTTGTTACTGAAGTGACTAATTGGCAGTGTAAACTTATTGTATTTACTTATTGCAATGATCATATTTACCATTCAACCAATGTCTAATATGTTGAGAGCTCTGCAAATGATGATGATTTTCATGAGATTAGGAGCCCAACCTTCTGATTCCCCAGCTAGCCCTTCAGAATTAGGACAATAGTCATTTCTGTGCTTCAGCAAATCACAGAAAATTTGATTGCCAGTACAAAACTGGATTAACAGTACTGAAGAAAATTATAGCCACTATTTGAGAATATAGTGAACTCCAGGTTCAGGCCTGGAGTTCAGTGGTACAACATATGTTTTGCATCCCAAAGATCATAGTTTTGAAGGTACAAACAACAAAGTTGTGAAAGATCAATGCCAGAGGCCGCAGTGCACTACGGTCAGTGTAGACATTACTGGGCTAGAGAGAGTCTGATATGGTATAATGTAGATTCCCATGCTCACTTTTCTGGTTAGGTGTGCATGTGTAGTTTTAACTGTATTTTCTAATATTTGCAAAATATTAGAATCTCCCATGGTCAAAGGTTAAATAAATGTAATTTGTAAACTCCTAAGGAGTAAGCATTATCATTTGTCTTCTTAAGTATATTTATTTTGGGTTATTTTTCTGGTTGTTTCCTGGGGAAAAAAACACCACTTGCTTTTAGAATTTTTAAAGCATCCAGCTTTTGAATTGTAAAATATTTATCCAAGTACTTTCATATAATTGTTGACACTACAGCTGTTTTTGGCTTTCTCTTACTTGTACAACACAGTCACCTTAGTCTTCAAAATATCTTAAGTGATTTATTTAAAATATATTTGAGCCAAGCCAGTTTAAGGCCTTGACCTAGCCTTCCCAGTTGCTGCCCACATCACCTAATCTCATAAAGCCCTTTTTATATCATGTGTATGCACACATATATTTGTATGAGCACTGCTACAAGCAAACATGGAGTGGTACACAGATGGCCTCCAAGAACAAGCAGAGAAATGTCAAATGCTCAAGAAGTGGGCAGAGATCTTTGACACGTTTGCTATGGCATTCTGCAGGCTTCCAGCAATAGAGCAAGCACATACAACCTCTCACTTCTTTAGTTGTAATTCTTTTCTACATGATCATGTTGTCCTAAACCATAAGCTTCAACCCTTTTTAACTAAGTAACATAAGAATAAATCTGTTGGACCAGACCGATGGTCCTTCTAACCTAGCATCTTCCTTCCTATAATGGACAATCGAATGCCTCTCAAAGTCCAAAAATAAGGCATGAAGGCAATATGTCTTTCATTTCTGTTCTCTATTACAACTGTTATTTAGGAACATACTACTAGAATTTCCACGTAACCTTCTTGACATTGATAGTCATTGATAGGACTGCACATCATTAATTTGTCTACACTGCATGCATGCTGTTACCCATCAACATATACTGTGGCCTAAATTCCTTAAACAAATTGAGTGTTGTGAAGAAATACTGTCTTCTGTCTGTCTCAAATCTATTGCTGATCAATTTTACCAAAATACTCTGGATCCCAGTATTCCAGTATTATGACACTGTAAGAGAAGGTAGAAGACTTTACCCACTTGCTTCATACCTTTCCTATTCCTCCTTTGAAAATGTACTTTGTGGCAGTGCCCAAAAACCCATTTAAAAATGGTGGAAGTTATCCTGTCATAAACAATACTCTTGAACCTTTAGTAGGCATGTAGCAAGTGTGTTGTGACAGATACAGCTTTATGTAAGAATGCACACAAGCAGATTCTCACCATGCTTCAGAATCTGAAAGGAACTGGATGCCTGCCCAGGAAGGAACTTGGCAAACCCATAGCAGAAAGGAATACACCACAGGAAGTCACAGTTTTTCCCCATCCCCGTGACTGGCTTTGCTCTTCCAACATAGAGTTATCATCATGAATTCAACAGTATTTCCTTCACATAGCAGGATTCCAAGGAGCATGGTAGGAACTCAAGCTGCCAGAGATAAAATTTAACATCATTAGCATTACTTTGCTGTTATACTCACCACAAATTTAACAAACTGGAAGGATCTGATTCTTCTTCTCTCTTGTTTGAAAAATAGCCATTACTGCCAGGGAAACAATAGACTGTTCTTTTTGCAGCTGTTTTTTTAAAAACACATTAGAATTAAATGTTGGACCTTCTAATGCAGCTGTTGATCCATAAAAGAGACTTGCTTCGAAAGCTGAACAAGACACTAGTGATATCACTGTTTGTTATGAAAAGCTATTAGTGGTATTTTTTTCTTTGATCTCTGGAAAGATGAATTCAGAATAAGACAGATGTTAAAGGGAATAGCTCTTATGAAAACATCAAGTCATCTTATGTCACAGTGGCTCATTGCCCAGTGGGTTACAGAATACAGCATTAGCCTTGTATTATGCAAAGATAACGAAGAGATTTCTTGGGCAGCTACTGAGTTTCTCAATATCTTACAAAATGGAGAAGAGTTGTTTCTTGAAAGTGGCAGTCAAAATATGAATAGCTTATTTGGTCCAGTTCTCAAATCTTTATAGGCATTTTGATGCAGATCTGTTTCGTATTGAATATTATTCATAATTTATTTCTGTCAGGAAGCTATGAATAAGCATGAATAATTTTTAAAGAAACATAGCCCTTATGACACCTTCAACCTACTGTTCTAAAAGCAGTGTTGCCACATCAGCATTATGTGGCATTTCCAGCAACATTTGTAGCCTGTTTGCTCTGTCCTGGGATTAGTGAACACTGATCTTTCCAACTATAGTTTAAGCCTTGTATTTACTAGGTCTGGAACATTTAGTTGGCTGGTTAATTTGTTTCAAACATTTCAAGCTAATTTATTTGGAATATATAAGTTGATCAGAAGATTTTAATATAAGCACAAGCCTCTGATAATTTTTACTACATTTACCTGCTGAAATTGCAAATAGTAGCTACCTTCTTAGTATTGCAAATAACAGCCACCCATTTTGCTCACCAAACAAGGATTGCTTTTTATAAGATGGTCCCTACTACAACATAGGTGTGTGCTGTATGAAAACTATGACCTGCATCCAATAGCTAGTCACGACTTCAGTGGAATCACTGATTGTATTTACCTGGGTGTTGATTTACTATTGAACAATGAATTCTTTGTTTCTGTTCTAGGCAGGTCTAGCAACAGATTTAGATCAAAGCAAGTATTTTCCACTTAGAATGTTTGGTGGGTACCCTGTTGGTTAGACCCAGCTAAAGTAGACCTATTCAATCAATAGCTGAATGGTGAGTCAACACATTGAAAAATCTAATTTTCTGAATGGTTCTATTCTAATTGGATCCAAAGTAGGATGTAGGCCACTGTTTATACCTTTTTTTCCCCCGCAAATTTACAATGCAATACTTAGAAGACCTTTTGGGAGAATTCTTCCCTAGAAAGTGTGTGCATAGGATTTCAGCCAAAAGTCAAATCAAGTCAAGTAATCAATTAAGAGACCAAAACCAAATTATATTTCTTTTTCAATGTGGCAGCTGCAATAAATTCAGTTAAATGTTGAATTGCTGTGTTGCTGGCCATCAGACACACTCTCACCTCTTTATACTATTCTTTCCTATCCCATGTTCTGGACACCAAACTCAGAAATTGTGATTGTCCCTATAGAAAGGGATGGGAATGAGCTTGCTGCCATATCTAATAACTTATGCTATATAAGAGAAAGTCCCTGAAGATGGAATTTTTGAGCTGAGACATTCCAAATGAAGGGTTTCATTTTCTCTAATGGCTGCTTATGGCACTGATAAGCCATAATCAGGTAACTATATCAGATCCTGGAACCACAACATTGCATTCATGATCTGGTAAAGTAACCAAACATAAGCATAGTGTGTACTAGTACAAGCAAGGGCAAATAGTGTCAAATCTGTCTTTTATACATGAAACTTTCACAGTTCTGATAAACTGACATTTTTAAAAGCCATTGTGGTATGTTGCTGGAAGCAAGGCATTTCTACATACTCAAGTTTGATGAAAAAGAAAATATTCAAGAAGGTCTTTGCTTCCAGTTATGGCTTCTTTTTTCTTTTCTTTTTTTTACAAAATTGTAAATAAGCTTATACTTAAGAAAGTGTGTTCATGTTGACTATAGTCCAAAACAAACAAAAGGTCACTTTTCCAAGTTCTGAAAGAAATGGAACTTTCTCAGATGTTTTGAAACATGTGCATTTATTTGTGTAATTATTTATTGGGTTGCTGTAATAAACCCCCAAACAACAAAATAAAATCCTTCATTGGTTGGAAGCTGTATTAATAAATAGTGTGTACATATAGTTTGGTGTGCCAAGAACAAATAATTTTGAATGCCACTGGTTTTATATTCTAAAAAATGTGGGATACATACCACATATAACAAACAACATATTTATTTTTATCTAGCTTGCATTAAAATAATAATAGCAAAATTGATCTCCACTGAAAGACAAGCCACCATGACAGAAGTAAGTCAATTGGGCAAATAATGTAGAAAAACCAAATTTGCCATTGCATTCATTTCCTGTCTTGTGTCTCTCAGTAATATTTTAAAAATACTGACTAGTATGTACCAAGTCCACAAGGTCAGACTTTTAAAGGTGTCTAAATTTAAACTCCCTCTAATCACTGCACATCACTGAAACGTCTGCTTGAAATCCATGCCTCACCTATTTTGGTGAATTAAAGCAAATGATAGCCTGATAACTAGTGACCTGTAAAAATGAAAGCCAAGCCCTCATGTGACTCCTGCTGTTTTATGCAATGCCAGTTGGTGGAGGATATCAATATTGGATGATATCCTTTTCTCTACCGTTCAGGAATTGCATCATATCAGCCTAACTCGAATGGGCTTCTGGCTTCAGTGACTGCAATGAATGAAAATGTATTAGAATTCTCCTAATCATTCCAGCCCTGCTAACCCAAGTTGAATTGAGAGTTCTCTAGTACAGTTATCCTTTAAAGACCTTTTCTAACAGGAAAGGGAATTATCCAGAGTTGCTGAGATGAAATGTGACTCTGTTTTGTTCTCTTATTTCTTTTATCTCTGCCACATTTATTGTTTGTTTGCCTGAAGGCCTCTCTACCCCCCCATCACTGCCCAGTCTCCCCCAGCATCTTGATATTGTCCCTTACTAGACAATCTAGATTTGTCTCAAATCTAACCTCATCCTTCTTTGTCTTGTCTATTTTCTCTGATTTCTTTATTTCAAGAGAGAGGCAGGGCCATTGCCATTTCACCCCGTTCCTGGAGGAAAAAACAACAGCAGTATGCCTTTAGAATAACAGAAGGCGGCAGCTTTATTATAGGTTAGAAATTGGACCAGTTCAAACAATTCAAGAAATACAGTTTCAATAACACCAGAGCTTGCCAGTGAGCAGAATATCATTTGAGAAATTACTCCTTGAAAGGATACCCGCCCGCCAGCTCCTTATCCGGGATGTGAGCTGCTCCCTCTCTTCCAAATTTTAAAATGAATTCCCAGAAGCACTCGCATTTCAGCTGCCATGCAGGTTGCTCTTTGACTCCTCTGTGACTTCTTTCTGTCTCTGCAAGAAAGCTCTCATGGCTAGCTTTGTCAAAATGTTTTAATAAGAATATTTGCCCACAGGAGAAGTGATTCCTCCAAACTATTAAAAGGGGATTTTAAAAATATTTGTGAAGTTGCAGGTCTCTCCTACACCAGCAAAGGCAGCTGGTAGTCAATGATTTTGGATCTGTAGAATGTTATAATTTCATGTACAAATTGTTTTTAGTTCACATATGTAGACTGATGATATGTTCACGAGATGTCAGATGCTCTTTATCACACCATGTAATCCTATGCAGGTCTTCTCAGAAACAAGTCCTATTCAGATCATTAGGACTTATTCTCAGGGAAAGAATTGTAGGTTTGAATGTTGTATAGGATTGATAGTTGTATCCTGACCTCTGGGGATAAGACCCAAAAATAGAACCATAGATATTATTACCTCTTCATAAGCTATGTCTGAGAATCTATGGCCCTTTCCACACGTGGAGGAAGAAACGGGCGAAACACACTAAAACGGAGCTTACCTAAAACCAGGTAAGTCTGTCGCCACGTGGAGCAGTGCGTTTTAACTGCTCCACACTTGTCGGCGTCCCGCAGCATCCTGCGGCACCCAAAATGGCGGCTTGCAGCTGGCGGAGGCTCTCCACCAACTGGAGGAGCTCGCCAGCCGGAAGCCCGCCCCCTGGCAGGTCTGCAGGTGCACCCTTGCATGCGCCTGCAAATCTATACCAGGCACTGCGACGCGGCTGCACGCTGCTGCGCGGGGCTGCACACCCTGTGCTTTTTAAAAACCTCAAGAAAAGTGGTTTTTAAAAAGCACGCGGCGCCGCCACTTCCAGTCACCCTAGCGTGGATTGGGGTGTGGAACTACGCAAAAGTAATCCGCCCCAATTCACTTTACGGTGTAGATGTAGTTTTTTAACTTCTGTGTGGAAAGGGCCTATGTCTGAGAATAGGGGTCAACAGATTGTGCAGAAAAATATACTGAAACCACATTCAAAATCTGTTGTTTATATGCTGTTGTTGTGTGTATCTTCAACAACAACAAGTCAAGTCATTTCCAATTAAGGCAAACATATCGCAAGGTCTCCTGGAGCTGAGAGTGTGTGATGCAACTAAGGTCACCAGGGCCGAGTAGGGAATCAAACCCTGGTCTTAGTCCAGTGCTCAATGTGTAGACCAGTGCTCAAACCACTACATCATGCTGGCTCTCTAAAATCCATTGAACTCCCTTTTAAAAATCAACTGATTGAGTAAATAAAAGATACACCAGTGGAATGATCAGTAGAGCATCTAAAATGGAGTTTTGTCCATCAGAGCTGAAAGTGGCTGTGACCAATGTGTTGGAGCGTCATCCTGTTGTTAGTCCTACTTAGTGTAGACCCATTTGGTCAACTGTTGATTGGTGAGTCAACATATAGGCAAATTCCATTGATTCAGTGGGTCTACACCCATTGGTCAGGACTAACAACAGGATTAGGAGATTGGATAGGGGTGGCATTCTTCTATGGGCATGCTAGCAGTAGATATCCTTCTCTCCTGTACTTCTCCCATCTCTCCCCTCACACACACACACACACACACACACACCAACTGGCACATTTTCCTACCACCCCAGACTTCTTCCCAAAGAGACTCCCCCATTACCTTCTTTCCATGGTGTGTGCTGATAGATGAACTTGCCATCAGAATCTTAAGCTTCTCTTCCTAGGGAGACTTTCCTTTCCATGCTAGAGGAGAAGTGACTGCTCTCTTCTGCCTTATTCCGTGGTTTTTGTCACCAGTCTTTTTGGGGCAGTCAACACATTTAGAATGCCCAGAAAGCATTAATAGCACTCTTACCAAATTCCTGTCTTGGTAGGTAGTTTCTCAGTAGGCAAGTTTGTGGGCCTTAAAGAAAAAGTGACTTGCTCAAGAACCTAAATTCAAGGGAGAGGCAAGATCTAAACTCCAAAGTGCAAAACCTCTCTTCACACCCAACAGTTTTCTCATCCAACATCCAATTCACAGAAGCAAAGTGATGAGGGTGAGAAACAAGTAATATAGTTGGTAATTTGAGGCCATGCCAGAAGGGAAGTCTGAATCCTAAATGCCAAATAACTCCTTGCCTGTACAAAGCTTGATGAAGTACTCATTTTCAAAGAATCCAGATTGATGGTACTTAGAGGAACACACACATGCACACTCCAGAGACAAAACATCCACTCACACTAAAACAAAATCGCACTAAGGCAATGCACACACAAAAACACACAATCACAATACATTACAGCAAACAAAAGAAAACAAAAGCCAAAATCCACTTAGGTGAAGCCTTCATGCCCCATGATATACACATAGACAAAGCACTCCTCATCATTGCTTCTACCTCCCAACATACTCTTGACCACATCAATTCAATTCACCTTTTATTTTTCCTGGCTGGGTTTCATAGTGAAGCTGTGAGCTATGGTTGCTGGCCATTGTTATTGCTCAAAATGCTTCCAAAGTGTATGTGGAGGATGGAAGCCCTTTCAAAAATTATAATAGATCTAGAGACCAGCATTTCACTTTCCAGCAGATCACTCCCCCAGTTCAAACAGTATAGGTTACAAAATCAGGAAGAGCAGGGAGCTTGGCAAGGTCCAAGGGAGTTATAAGTAGATGTAGTCATGCTTAAAGGCCCTACATTGGGACTCCCAGTTCTGTGGTTCTTTTTGAATAAAAGTATTGGGGGGAAACCACAAAGCACAGGGTTTCTTGCAACCTAACCAACAATGTTGCATAGTTTTCCTCTTCAGAATCTGAACAAGTTAGAACAAAAAGAGATTGCATACTATCCATGTTTCAACAAGGTTGTTCCTGCCAGCATGAAATTTAGTAGGTTAGAATGGCAAAAAAATCTGTTTTGGGCCACAAAACAAAAGAAATTACAGCAGCAGAGATGTTGGGGAGGACTCTTTGATGTAGTACAGCAGTGGGGCCCAAGTAAGATAAATATTGTCCATCACTTACTTAAAATATTCCGGAAGAATCTGCTTGGTCAACATTGGATGCAAAGTTCTGGACAAGATAGATAGTCAGTTTGATGCAACAGGCATTCATTTCTTATGCAAATTATTCTGTGTAAATCTTTATTTGTGTGAAATACAGCAATGAATTGCCATGTGGTGCCATATACTAACCATGTTGAGGGCTGGTGCTGTTTCACAGTATGCCATCCAGTGTGTGTAGCCCTTGATCTTGGCATATTACACAAAACATCAAGGGCACCAGCCACACAATACCAACTGCCAGTTGAGGCCTCAAGTTTCTCTGTGGTGGCAGACACCACGTCATTAATCATCTACAGAGCATTCCAAGATTTTTAAAATAAAAAGTGTATGAGTAAGCTGAAAATTTGTGCATATTTTTATTCAATATTGACCTAAGGGCTGCAAAATCTTTTCACACATTTGTTTTACTCATGAAAGAATTGCTTTATGTTGAACTTAAATTTCATTAGTCTTATTTATGTATTTCCAGTTGGTAGTGTCTTTCTCAATATTCAACTATTATGTGGTTACACGTGCAAGCGTATGCATGCTTACATAGGAATAAGCCCCATTAAGGACAGTGGGATTTGCTTCTGAGTAAAAAGATTGTGTTGTATCTTGTGGTGGAATTCTTGCAGATTAAAAAAAGAGGGGGTGGAGTCTAACATTACTATTACAGATAATAATCCATTATGCTTTCTTAGACCAGAAAAGAAACGGATCTTGAGTCTTCCTTTACTATTTCCTTCCTAATATTTTAAGACAGAGAAGCTTACAAATTAATTCCATAAAGAAACAAAAAAGTGGATGCCTTAGATGAAATAAGCATTTATTGGAAGAATTTTCTCCATCATAAGACTAGCTGTGTTCAGGTATTTTAATTAGCATTTTCTAGTAGGCTGTTGTGTCACTGGTTATCTCAGTCCCTTGTGCATTATGCAGAAATGATTGTTATTCCTGTTAATATTTAATTAAATTTGTTTAATAAACTCTCTCTTTTGGACTGAGGGAATTAATTTTATTTTTCTTATCAGCCAGAATTCTACTGTGACCTAATCGTGTAATTTTGAGTTTGATGAATATCTAGAGAAACTGAATAAATATGAAAAGTGCGGTTCAGCAGAATTATATGTTCTACTCACCAAGAGACTAGTGATACAGATATGAAAAGATAAAATAAAACCAGTAATTGAAAAGTAGCATAACCAACTATTAGGTAGAGCCTCCATGGAAGGAACTGGGTACCATAACCGACACTGAATGGTGAAGTAATTCCATTTGTTAAATATTAGTATTACTGTGGAATTGTTTATCAAAACCCATGTCAACATGTGAGCTAAGCCATCATCTTTTACTTAATTCACAAATATTATGCATTAATGTCCAAGGTTTTTTTCTTGCATTTTTATATTGGTTGGAAATATAATAAAACAGTAATAGTACTTTATGTGGTTTTTTTCTTTGCATTAATAAACTCATTTATAATCTAGATCATCAATCACAACTGAAAATGCATAATTGGATGCTTAATCCTAAGGCTGCAGTCCTTTCACACTTCCTTGAAAACGAGTTCCCTTGAACGAATTGAGAATGTTTATAGAGGTCCAGACTGTAATTTTGTAACTGGCACAGTTACTTAATATATTATTAAACAACTCTATGCTGCAGTGCCTTTTGATGCTGATGTGACTTTTCAGATGACAAACACAGTTCAAAGGGATTGAGGATAATTTTAGTGGGAAGATTGGATGTCTTGGGTCCTGTGCGGAAGGTGGAATATAAATATAAAGGCAGAATATAAATTAAAAAAATGAAATAATGATATGGTGCAGCACTTATACTGCTACTATAAGGAAACTCTTAAATCTTTCTTTTGCTTCATGCCTACTAGCAAGAGACCCCAACACACACACACATACATACATATACCTGCCTACCTGTGTGAATGACATCACAGATTACATATTTAACAAGATAGAAGGCTCTTTATTTCAGTTACTGAGTGTTAGGTCAAAGCTGATTGAATATATAGCTCATCCAGACAGTGTCCTGTTAAGCAATTTGTGACATGCCATGTAATATCACTTCTTCGTGCTTCTTATTGCTTCCCCCTCCAAATGCCAAAAGATGTCACATTTTTGTTTGTTGATGAGCATCTTGCTTGTGACATGGATGGCAATGCTAGATGTGGGTGTGTTCATTCACTTTGATCCTGTCCTCCAGATGTGTTTCTGCTTAACAAGCCTCAGAGGGTCTCTGTCAGGTTCTCGGCCTGGTTTTCCCCTATCTGGTTCGCCTAACGATTAATTTTCAAAAATCTCTCTAGAAGATTGGTAGTAAAGTCCTAAGATGAAATGGTGGTATGGTTAGTTTGTTGCCTCAAGGGAGAGATCGTCCTCCATGCATACACACCCTTTGAGAATGAGAAAAAGAAAGAAAAGCTTTTGTAGCGTCCAGTCTTCTACATCAACATACATCTTAGATGCCAAAATAACAATAGCATGGCTAGGGCCATTTCCGCACGAGCCTGTTATAGCACGACGATTCCACTTTCAGCCTCCTATGGAATCCTGGGGTTTGCAGTTTCGGGAGGGGCCGGGTGGCCCCTTCCAAAACTGCAAACCCCAGGATTCCATAGGAGGTTGAAAGTGGAATCATCGTGCTATAAGAGGCTCGTGTGGAAATGGCCTAGGTCTCTGAATACTGGGCTGCAGACAGCAGTTCTCTCCAGCTCTGGTGTTCGATCACCTTGCTCAGGAAATGCAACTGGCTCAGCAACTAGGGTAGGAACTTGCCACCATTCGAGGATCATCATCTTGGCTTGATATGGTCCACTAAGGTTGTGACCAAGGTTGATGAGCCAACCATGCATGAGGGGGAAGCTGGAGGGTGTGGTTACTCCTGCCCACTTGGTCCACTTCTCTCTCTGCCTGTTCTAGCTGGAGGAATTTTCCCCTAGAGCACAGTAGCTGAGAGGAGGAGGGGAGGAAGAGAAACTAATTGGTGCAGCTTCCAGTTATCTCCTTTTCTTGAGCCTCTGTAAAGCAGCCTCTATGGACAAAGAAATAATCAATATAGCGAGTTTGAGAAATGTCGGCAGTTCATCAGCAAGCTCTGGTTTTTGTGATCTAGGTTTCACACATACACCCAGTTTACTTGCTTATATGCACCCCTAGAAGCTGCATTTGCGTGTGTGAAATGAAACTGGTACATGAAAAAGAGGGATTGGATGAGGTGTGGCAGGGAGATTTCACTTTGGGAAGAGAAGAAGACAGCAGTGTCAACATTTCAGCTGAGCATTTTAGTGCTCATCTTTGACAGAGATAATAATAGTTAAAAAATTAGAAGGAGGCAATGAAGGGAAACAGAAGGAGGCCACATGAGGGTTGCGAACTGGAAGCACAGCAGTGAAAGGGCAAAAATGAGGAAGAGGAGGAGTTTGGGCACACACACATCAAATACAAAGACACTCATAAATTAACTGAAATGTGCTGCCTTTATAAGCCACCCCAGTTAATCAACATGCAAAAAATAGTTGCATTTCTTTTCCTTTTTTCTTTTTTCTTTTTTTTTAAAAAGGTCATTTTTAAAAAGTTGGAAAAGGAGGAGAGTTAAATATGAAAACACAGTGACTAATAAGACATAGGGTCTTTCTGCTCTAGACTGTTATAGTGCTAGTGTTCTACTTTCAACATCCTGTGGAATCCTGGGGTTTGTAGTTTAGGGAGGGGCCTTTAGAATACTCAGCCAGAGAGCTCTTTGGCCTCAGTAAACTACAAACCCCAGAATTCCACAGGAAGTTGAAAGTAGAATAATAGCACTATAACAGTGTAGAGCAGAAATGACCCATCATTTGGCTCTCAAAAAACTGAATGTATATTACAGAAATTCACCACTAAAGCAATACATTTGATGTGTCTGTATCAGCCTTATATCACATAGTTCATGCCAGAGAGAGGCAACAGTGAGCAACTACCCACTTTGAAAAGCTTATCCAATCTTTTATTTCCTTTAGATGGCAGAAGTCCCTGGCCAAGCTTCCCTAACCTCAGCTGCTAGCTATTGTTCAAGACATATACTAAATGATTTATGATGAGCAAATGTTTGACCTCTTTGCTGATTAAGTATATTCTGTCTCAGTTCCAGACAGTTCAGATGGCTTCTTACAGACATTGCAAGGATTCAGGCTGAAGCAAAGACATGAGGCCAAGCTGCTTTCTTCTAAATCTCTTAGTAGATTCTGTCTTAGCAGAAGGAAGTGGGAAGTGGAACCTGGATGAGTTTCAATAACAATGAGGAGATGTGGAAGAGTAATTTCCATAACTCTCAAGGAAATTATAGGGCCCCTGCCTAAACTGCAAACCCCAGGATTCCATAGGATGTTGAAAATGGAAGAATAGCACTATAACAGGCTAATATGGAAATGCTCTATATCCCAAACTGAGATTCCAATATTACTAAAACATTAAAGCAGCAGTTCACATTCCCTCTGTTTACTACCCTAGTATGCTGCCTCAAGGGGTGGTCTGGAGCTTCTAATTCTTTCAGGGAGTTCAGGTTTCTGAAGAGCTGGCTGCAAAAGGACTAAGAGGGTAATAATTTATAATACCACTTTGGGTCCCACTTTGAGAGAAAAGGCAGCATATAAATACAACAAATAAAATAAAATTAAATAATGGTATTGCTTTAAAATTCTAGACAACAAAGGGAAAAAAAAGTATGATCTTCCATACAGGTAGATTTTTTTTACCACCCTTTCAATGTGCATATAGTCCTCTTTATCAGTATTTAACTCACATGAGCATCATCTTCTTTTTCTTTGAACTGGATCTATGTAATCTTGTGTTCGTTTTTCTTATTTTCTCCTCTTGTGCTACTAATATGAGATGTGTTTATGAGCTTGAACCACCTTGGTTGTCTTACTGGACAAGCCGCATTGGAATTTGCCACTTTCATCTTTTTCCTGCATCTTTAGCAGTTGTGTGATAGGCAGAAATTCAATGAATGAACCTTCCACCACAGTATCTTCACACTAGTAAATACTTTTTTTGATGAATATCTGCCATGTTGCTGTGCAAGACAGACCTTTCAACTCTTTCATAGACCTACTGCTGTGCAAAAGAGCAAGAACACCCTGTATTGTCTGTTCAGAAACAAAATGCCATACATAAAACCCTTAGCCCACACTGGACCCCACTGACTTTGCGGCAGCCATAGAATCACAGAGCTGGAAGAGACCACAAGGGCCATCGAGTCCAACCTCCTGCCATGTAAGAATACACCATCAAAGCACTCCCAACAGATGGCCATCCAGCCTCTGTTTAAAAACCTTCAAAGAAGGAGACTCCACCACACTCCAAAGCAGCTCATTCCAATGTCAAACTGTTCTTACCATCAGGAAGTTCTTCCTAATGTTTAAGTGGAATCTCTTTTCCTGAAGTTTGAAGCCATTGCTCCATGTCCTAGTCTCTGGAGCAGTGGAAAACAGGCTTGCTCCATCCTCATATGACATCTCTTCAAATATTTAAACATAGCTATCATATCACATAGCAATGTGCCTACATCAGCCTGCCCTTGCGGCCACACCTCTGTTGCTGCTAAGCACCAACATCCAATGAAGTTGTGGATTCCCCTCTTCCTTCATCACTGTTTAAGAGCAGCCTTGTTTGTCAACACTAAACTAACTGCAAAATTAGTGTGAGTGACTGAAAGTGTTCTGCCTCTGTAGCATATCTGACAATCCTTGGTCTAGTACTGGCAGCTAATTTGACTCCCCTTTCGTTTCATTTCATTTCGTTTTGTTTTCTTTTTTTCTTTTTGGCACATTGCACAAGATCATCAGGGTTTTGCAAGCTCATGCCTACTATTCTTTAGCTGTTGATTGTCACTTTTGGCCACTTTCAGCTTAGCATGTCACCGCTCATGTTTTAAAAGCTGTTATGAGGTAAGATATCGGAAGCTATCCAAGGGTTTTATAATACAAAGGGTCAGATGAAAGGTTCCTGAAATGTGCAGAATATTTGCGTGCTCATGTCTGACCTTTCCAACATTACAAAGATTTGTGTCTTTAGCCATTTCCTTAATAATTACCTCACTTGAATGCCACTGTGCACTGTTCTAGGGTCAGTATGATTGCAAGATCTGTGCCACAAAATATTGAGGACATTTTAACAGCAGATAATACTGCTTTCCTTCAATAACTGCAGAGCAAGACTTCAATACTTTACAATGTGTGTTGCAGCCTGAAATGATTTTGCAACATATTGTATATCAAATTTCTCATCTCTTCTCAGCATGCTGCAGGGTGGGGTTATGTCTTGCTTATTTCAAAAGGTGGGGGAAGAATGAAATGGGGTGAGTTTAGCCATTACTGCTTTGATTGCTACTGGCTCATTAGCATTGGCCACGCTCCTTCAGATTAGCAGTAATTAAACTGTGAAATCAGACCGATTGCCTTAAGCTGAGACACCATACCAGGCTGTCAAGAGAAATCACAGGGGATAAATCAAGGGCCCTCTGCAACTCGTATCACCCTTGGCATGGGTGAGTGTGTGAGAGGCGGAATAATGAGGACATTCAGAGTTTGCTTTTTTTTTTTTTTTTGTATTGGGTGGACTCTCAGCAGACAAGCTTTGGGAGCGTTGTCATGACAATGACAAGAGCAAGGATAAACTCTTACTCCCACCAGCTCTGGTTAATGAAGATGATAATGAAAAATTATGCCAACATAACTGCAATTTTTTTATTCCAACTGGCACTTGTAACCTTACGCCTAATGACACCACACAATGGTGACAGTAATTGTGCATTGATAAATGGGGAAAGATGCTGGAGAAATGGCTGGTTCCAAGATGTACAAGTTTAGTTAGCTGCGTAATTTCTTCCAATGAGCATTTGCTTTGTTCTTTGAACTCTCACTAGGTGGCTTTGCCCTGTACATGCCAAAAAACATCTCTAATCACTTTGTATTGTTTACTGAAGAAAGTATGGCAATTAAACGAAAAGCTTCCTGTGTCTTTTCTTTTTTCCTTCGCAAGCAGAACAAACCCGATCACCATAAGTAATAAAGCGACAATACTATTTATATGCTGAATTGGGAGTAATGCTATAAAAGTCAGTGGGATTACTTCCAAGTAAGTGGTTTGAAGCTTGAGGCTTCTGTGCTTCAACCCCATGTGATTTCTCTGCTGCACAGTAGTCCACTCAGCATATGAATCGTAAGTGGATTTCCCCTCAAAACACTTGGGGTCTCTGACATCAACTGGACTGCTTGTATGCTTTTCTCTTAATTTAATTCATACCACTGGGATTTCAAAGTATATGTGTATGGATGCGGAGGAGATTAACTGGTAAAATTAAAAGATGGAGAATTTGGTGCTTTCAGGCAATACAAAATCCGGTCCAATGCCCATCACCAAAGGGACGCTTTGGACTGAATTATGGTATCTGGAAGTAGACCAATTGGATGTTAATAGTGTTGCAAGATTTTCAAGATGGCAGTAAAAGAGTCAAAATTCATGTCACACAGTGTTGACAACCAGGAAGTAGCTATTAACAAGGTTGTGTTCTTCTTAAATGCCAAGTGGAAGTATTGATTTCTGTTAGTTTAGCCATGTATTTCTTTGTAAAATTAACAAATTCTCCACATTCATAAATTACATGGCAAACACATTTTTTTCTTTATGAATGGCCCACACCCCCAAATATGGGATTTGTTGGCATCTTGTTCAGTCAATATAAAAGGAAAAGCTTTCCAATCCTCAAATAAGGGTCATCTCTTATAATGAGGTATACCTGCCAGTTCTGTAAGGGACAAGCAATCTGGCCTTGGCAGTCCCATATGTGAACTAAGTCACATCTGTATAGCACCATGTAGCCACATAAAATAGGGTGGTGGTGGTCTTACTACTTAGAAAGAAGCTCTTTTAAACGGGACCTGGAACTCAAAAAAACTGCAAAAGACTTTATTTGAAAAAAAATCCACCAGTGCAAAACCATGAGTATAACTATATCCCCTATGATGCATTCAATTATGATGAAGTATGGACTGGTAACTGGTAAGTTTCACTTAGTGTCAGTTTGTCCACACATGCACTGTCATTGATTAAGGTTGTTTTTTCCCATCTCCTCCACATTTGGGTCTTTATATATCATGAATATTAAGCTTTTAGCCCGCTTATTTATTGCACACAGTTAGCATATTTCCCTTCTTGTGTTGTAAGGATATTAAGATTTCCTGAATATGTAATACAAAATAATATCTGTTTGAGAAAATAGGTGCCATTAATTCCTTCAAAAGCAGGAAGAATTGTCAAGAGTAACATGGGTAGTAACTTGAGACCAAGGCCATTTCCACACTAGACTCTTATAGTGCTACTATTCCACTTTCAACATCCTATGGAATCCTGGGGTTTGCAGTTTAGGGAGGGGCCTTTGAGGACAGACAGAAGAAGATCCAAGCTCTTTCCATCCGAAGCTATGTAGGGAGATAGCTGGGGTTCAACCTGAAGCATTCAAGGTCACACACAGACCAGGTACTGGGGGTACATTCATTCAGTACATGCATTCCTATATGCATGACCTAGTTCTTTGGAAGAGGGTGAATCCCAGATGCCTATATACATTGAAGTATATGTGCATAGTGGCCTAAATATCATAAAAGCCCCCGATCCCATCTGATTTTGGAAGTTAAGTAGGGTTGGCTCTGGTTAGTACTTGGATGGGAGACCACCAATGAATACCAAGTGCTGTAGGCTATATTTCAGAAGAGGGAACTGACAAAACTACCTTGAAGTATTTCTTGCCTGAGACCCCTGTGAAATTCATGGAGTCAGCATAAGTCAACAGGCGACTTGAAAGCACATGCACACACAAATATGCATAGACTCAATGCATACATGATAATGGAATATGTGGAGGTCAGTAGACTCAGTCTACTGTACAACAACCCTCTCCATTTATTCAAATGAACATCTGAATGGGACTGTTGTAGCACCTGCAAACATTTTTTAATATAGCACCATAAATTACTAGAAAATTGAGGATGCCACTGAGGTCTAAGTTCTCAAAGGTTCTCTAAAATATGTGATAACTACAGACAGAAGTGGGTTCTCCTAATTTCAGTGCCCATACACTTAATTCATTGTGCATCCCACTGATCTAATTATTATACTCTGTCAACCAACAAATGGTTGACACACACACAAAAAGGAAACAAAATGATTTCATCTATGGAGCTGATCCCAGAACTGCCAAAATCCAGCTTGAGTGCATGGCTGCTCGGAAGGCACACTGCTCTGCTCCAAAGAATAGCCTTATTGAGAGTGAGAGTGTGCTCTATTATAGTAGGCTCTTTCTGGATTAGATAAACAAATGCAAATGAATCTTTTCATGCAAATGAATGGTTTAAAGGAGCCAATGATGTTTTATTTACTGCAAAAACAAAGAGAATAGCTCTTTTAATAGCTTGAGAACGGTGTTTTTCTGCCTTGTAATCTTCTCCAGTCCCCTAATGCTTTCACCCCAGCCGTGCTTTGGCACCTCAGTCCTAAACATGTATTTACTTGAAAGGAAGTCCCATTGAATTCACTGAAACCAACATACAAATAAATATGCTTAGGAGAATCACTTGGCACTCTGTTCCAAGCTGCATGGTTCAGGGTTACTCACCACATTTTCTTCAACACAAGGGCAGGAAAGTCCATAGTCCTACCTGCCCTAATGTCGACTTCCTTTTGAGGTCATGACATACCTGGAGGGGTTCCTGTTTGCATGAAGACGCCCCGTGCAGTTCTGAACACTGACTTTCCTGGGTCGTTGCTAGTATGAAGAAGCTCTATGTGACCAGAAACCCCTCTTTAGAGGTATTGCTTCCACATGAAAAAGGCGTCAGCAGAACGGATGGGGCTTCCTTTTGTCGTGATGGTGCAAGCTATACCTTGTACCACTGTGTCAAAATAACAAGCTACCTCTGAAAGCACAATGGAATTCATGATGAAACACCGTCTTATAATGTTGTCTAGAGCTGGAATGATCAACAGGCAGCCTATAGCATTTGTCTGGCTTGTGCCTCCATCCCCATTATTTTCTATGGCCATTTCTGCACTAGCCTGTTATAGTGCGATGATTCCACTTTCAACATCCTCTGGAATCCTGGGGTTTGCAGTTTCAGGAGGGGCTGCCTGGCCCCTCCCAAAACTGCAAATCCCAGGATTCCAGAGGATGTTGAAAGTGGAATCATTGCACTATAACATGCTAGTGTGGAAATGGCCTATATCTCACTGAGAGCATAAGATGCCACTTTTTGCCTTACAGAAGCCCATGAGACTTCCCATCTCCCAGAAGACACAGCAATTGCTAGTTTCAATGGTGTCCTTTCTACTAAAAAAGGGACCTACAAATATTTCACTGGGAGAAAACAGTTTTTCTGGGAGAAGAAGACCAAAGAAGTTTTGTCTACGAGAGCTCAGCCTTTGCAGACTGAGAGAATTAATCACAGAAGGTCTTGACAGCATAGTGTTGGAAGACTGGAATATAACATTATCTACACAGCTCACTGAGATTGAGAATGAAATGGAAAAATTCCCAATCTCTCTTGTTAGTGAACATTTAAATAATGCCAAGGCTCTTATGCATGCAAACAGAGTTGGTCCTCTTACTTTAGGGTTGGGTTATGCTTTGTACTGGAACATTCTTCAACAGTGAAATTAACAGAAGCAGCTCCTGATTTCATAAGGTGCCTCAGAGCTCCTTCTTGGGCCCTGGAGTTATTGGACAAGGATAATTGCCTGCATGGAGTTTGTTATTGTTGAAATGCTGCTTCTTTAATAGGAGGGAACTAGTGATTTTGAGGTGTATCTGACAGCCAAGGGACTCATCTTGTCTTACTGGTATTTGTCTTTCCTGTTCTTGAAAGACAATATTAAGAGGCCAGTGTTTGTGATTCATGGCCACAATTCTCCTTTTATTGCTCAGGTCCAGCAGTGAGTAAAAGCCAAAGGAGGACACAGTTCCCATTACCCCTTACTGGTGTATACTTAGCTGAGGTTCACCCGCTCCCAAGAGCAACTCCATTGGAACAATTAGAGAGTAGTTTGTATAAAGATACATAAAAGCAAAAGTTCCTCTTCCATCAAGTTTGCTGAAGTCTGTTCTCGAATACCCTGTAACAGAAATTTTATAGGTTCCCTATAGATTTTCTGTATCCTGTCTGTACTGCCTTATGGCTTTTTGTCTGTTTGAAATGGTAATAAACCATTTTTGGTAAAAAAAAAAAAAAAAGAAAAGAAAAGAAAGAAAGAAAGAAAGAAAGAAAGAAAGAAAGAAAGAAGAAAAAAAAAGCAAGCTGTAAGCTTCACACAGCTGGCATTTTGACTTGTATTCATGGGACAAAAAAAATGGAAAATTTACACCACTAGATTCATTTTAAATGATGGTGTCAGTATACTTGTATCCTTAGGTTGGTTGTGACAAAATATTTGCTGCTAGAAAGATGGCTTTTAAAGTGATCAAATGATTATTTCATTGGAAAAATGCCATGCCACCTTGCCCCCTCCCAGTGCAATCCTATGCAAGTCTGTTCAGAAATCAAATCCTAATGCATTCAATTAGATTAATTGCCAATTAATCCTACACTTAGATTTAAGCCCCAGTGCACACACTAGTATTTTTTTCCAAGCAAACCTGCACAGAATAGAGCTGCAGGTATTCCCCACCCCATTTGTCTAAAATGAGGAGCTAGTTATTATCCAGGATCCTACTCAGAGAACACTTCCTGAGAAATATATGTAACTATTGTTAACGTTTGTACAGATAGGCCCTGAAGAATCACTTGCAAGTACATTCAGTTATATTATACTCCAACCACTCCTTTTTCCTTTGCTGGATCTAGATGAAGGCTTGAGGGGCCTGAATCAATGAATTTCAGCAGTCAAAATCAAGCATGTTACCTTCTGCATCATTATATCTTACCAAAGCTACTCACCTGCTTTTAGTCTTAGCAGACAGCTAACAGGTGGTGTTGCAGCTACCACTTCCTAGGGGGCAGGGAATACCAATACTCAGTGGACATCTGCTTTGGCCTATAAAGCTGGCTTGGCCCTGAGAGTCAATTTAAACAAAGGCCATTTCCACCCTCCACTGTTATAGTGCTATTACTCCACTTTCAACATCCTATGGAATCCTGGGGGTTGTAGTTTAGGGAGGGACATTAGAATTCTGAGCCAGATTTGGCTTCATAAACTACAAACCCCAGAATTCCACAGGATGTCGAATGTGGAATAATAATACTATAACAATGTATGGCGGAAATGGCCATAATATTGAGTCAGCAAGAAGAGTTTACCGTATCAAAGTCCAAGTGCTTACTGTTTTATTTAAACCTGCCCTATTGGCCGGCAGAGGCCTCTGGCCCATCTGGGTATAGTGTTAGCATCTCAACATGGACCCAGTCCAGGCTATGAATCCTTGATGTGCTACAAGTGTGTTCTTAAGCAAGGCAATCTCATTGAAATGAGTGGTCAACTGGATCCTGCTCACAGTATTTATATGTTGTTGAGCCTGTTAAGTTATTAATAATTGCTGTCATTGCTTAGAGTTTAATTTAAATTGTTTCAAATAGCAGTTTACTGGTGTGAGGGTTTCTTGTACTGATTTTGCGACTTTCTGTTTATAAAAAATACTCAGAAAATTAATCCTGTCAGTACTTGAATGTTATTGGGCCAGTTGATAGACCAAATGTACATCTGTCTATATATTATTGTTACTGGAACATCCAACCTTGATACCAAGAAAGAGTAATGGAATAAGACTTCAACAAGATATTTGTCAAACTGAAGATTTTCCTTTGTTCACATAGGTCTGTACCATTCATGTTGGTATTCAATAAACTAGTCCCCTAGATAGATAGATAGATAGATAGATAGATAGATAGATAGATAGATAGATTTCCTTCCCTCCTTCCTTCCTTCCTTCCTTCCTTCCTTCCTTCCTTCCTTCCTTATTGGTTTGTTTGTTTGTTTGTTTGTTTGTTTATTTATTCATTCATTCATTCATTCATTCATTCACGCTTAGATCCCGATTTCTATACTGTACTGAGAGAAGAGCTTCGATTACATTGATCTCTAGTCTCTTTTCCCTTTATAACCACCAATTTCCAAAAAGAAAAAAATCACAAAAGCCAAAGAAAATACATCAAAACATTTGTACAGGATGGAGAACTGCAGAAGGGAAGTAAAGCTCTGAAGATGAGAAAGGAAAGTCAGTGATGGAGAGAAAGCTGGAACAAAGGATCAAAAGAGGGTGAAGCCTCAGAGGAAAGGGTGGAAAAATGTTAACTGTATATTTTAATGGGTTTCAAATACAGAAAGCACTGGAAGGAAAAACACGCTGCTGTTTACCACATTGTCCTTTGTTTGATAAATGAGTGCTGTAGGAGGGAGAAATATCCCAATACATAGACAAGACTCAAAGAGAATTGATGAACTCTCACTAAGAACTTCAATGAAGAGGATTATTAAAAAGCAGATTTTTTTACAATCATTTGTTTGTGTACACTGATGCTCTCTATGCTATTCTGTTATATATTAGCCCCTCCACATTCATGGGTTTGACCTTCACAAATCTGATTATTTGCAAGGCATATGCTTGCCTCTCTCCTCATTTTCCTCCTCCCATTCCTTGCATTCCTCACCCCAGGCTTGCCAGGCTTGTGTTTAAAATTGACTTTTTTTTCCTTTGGGTGAGCAAAGCCCCCTCCCACTGCTGAAAGTGTGGCCTCTCTGCCATGTGGTTGCACATTCTGCTGTGTATTGGTTGCTGATTGGTCAGGTGTTCCTTTTTCAAGATGGCTGCCAGAAGTAATTAGAATTTCAGAACTCCCCTCTTCTCTGTCTAAAGTGAAAGTACTGGTGAGCCCTTTACTGTGTCTTTTTTCCTCCTCCAACCCACCAACGCTGGGGCCAGAGGCAAAGGAATGGAAGGAGGGAAGCTCCAGAGGGGAATGGGAGGAGGATCGCAGGGGGAGAGTTATTCACATTTTTTCTACTTTCACAAGGGTTCTGTGCCCCAACCCTCACAGACTACTGTATTTGCATTGAAAGAATGGGGTAAATCAGCATCTTTATACATTTGTGACATTAGGTATAGTTCTTCTTGTCCATTGTCCCATCCACAAGCTCATTGGAAGATTTGTTTTCCAATATTGCTAGCCAGCCCACAGGAACAATCTTCCAATATCTCCCAAAAACCATTTAGACTAACATAGAAGATTAGGCATAAATCCGGTTGATAAATCCATTGGGTCGGCAAGTAGAGCCAACCCAGTGAATCAGTGGGATTGTGGAGGTGTTGACTTACCATTCAGCCATTGGTTTAATAGCTGTATTGTAGCTGAACTAACAATAGGGCTCAGGCCTTAATATTGCCTTTATAGTCTTTATATAGGAATGATTTCTAGATTCTGGAACATTTTTCTGATTTAAAAATATGCAAGATAGTTTTCCTCAAGTAGACTGAATGCTCACTAGTGAAAATGAGTGATCTTTTTATAGCTTGTTATTGGGTGGATGGCAATTAACCACTCAGGAGGGCTGCCAGTTCCTCCATGAGCACACTCAGCCACTTCATGCTTTAAAGTTAAATTATATTTGACATTTAATTTAAGCTCATACCGCCTTCATTCAAAATAAACCCTACTGCATTAGTAGTGGAAAAGCAAAAAAGGATTATTGTCTGCCTCCTGTCCCTACTCACTAAAACGTATCCTCATTTCCCATGCTTAGTTTTTCAAATTGATTATGTATGACTCTGATTGATTGCTGCCAAACCATTAAGCATGTAAGTTGAAAAGCAGTAAATGTTCCCTTGGATTTTTTTTTTATTATTGTTTTGAACAACATATTTTACAAGCCCTGCATATCATTATGTATTACATTTGCATCCCACTTTTTCTCCATGGAGCTCATATATAACAAAAGCGGGTGTGTGCCCTCCCAGCCCTTTTTTGTTTTTGTTTTTTATCCCTCAACCCTTCCAGATTCCCTAGGCTTCCTTTTTCTTAGCCAAAAAAAATGTGTTAATTTTCTCCCAGGCAGCCACCTAAAAGCGGCAATTCAGACTGGATCCTCCCCTTCCACTGTTTAATTTAAAAAACCCACATTTTTCAAACCTAGAATTGCATTTTCTGGCCAATTGTAGGGACAGGCCATTTCCGCACTAGACTGTTATAGTGCTATTATTCCACTTTCAACATCCTATGGAATCCTGGGGTTTGCAGTTTGGGGAGGGACCTTTGTGCAGAAATGGCCACAGGTGTGTTTGTTTGTCCATGTATGCAATGGGAGTCTCTGAGCAGAAACGTGGTATTCAGACATACCATAGTTATCCACCCTGGTATATAAGGTTTCCTTTCCAACAATTTATTCTCACAACTATTTTATGAGGTATATTCAAGCAAAGCATAATTACTTTTTCAAGGTCACCCACTGACCTTCATTGGTAAATAGGGGTTTGAACATGGGTTTTCCCAGTTCTTGTCTAACACTAATTGCTACCTCACCGTTGTTCTTATACCATACCACACTGTGGTAAGTATTAACCACAGTGCCAGCACTGGCAATCCTTAAACTGAGGACTTGCCCGAGTTTTCTGTGTCATCATTTGAAATAGTATGAACTGTTTACTCTTTCCCTTTATCCTTTTATCTCATCTCAGGAAGCAAGTGGGTTAAGGGCACCTTACCAAATGGGATATGTTCATTAATGTGCTGATGGATCTACAGTACAGATGCTACAGTAGCCTCAAATCAAACTTCCATGAAATCAGGTAGCCCCTCATTTCATAGCCCTTACACTGAGTCCTTAGATGTGTACCTGGAGAGCATTGCAGTACTTTTTAGAATCAGATAGCATATTAGCTGGCAGAGCGAGCAGTTGCTTCAGGTGACAGATTCTAGGAGCAGGAGTGACAACCTGGCTGTTCTTCTTGAGCCATCAGCCTTCTCGTGGAGGCCAAAGTACATGGCCTGTCCTGCATACCCTAAACTGGCTTGCTATAGTTTAATAGAGCAGCCTGTCCCACTGACAGAGTTAAAATAAGGTTCATCTGCCTTCCAGTCTGTTTCTACACATGAAATGGAGGGGATGTTATCTTATCCTTTGCTTCAAGTAGCAAAAGAAGTATCATCATAATCTTTGTCATCATCAGCACCATTATCACATCATCCCTGGTACCTGGTTTGAGGTGTTACAAGATTAAGTCATACACCGGTTTCTGTGACCTGTATAAAAGTAAGCATCAGCTACATCTGCCTGACTTTGGCTTTCCCAGCTGAGCAGTAGAGGGATGGAGTCAAGACAGGCTGCCAAGACTATCCCTTCTTGCAGTGGTGGAGCTTGGAGTGTGTGGAGGGGGGGCGGGGGGGCTACAGCAAGGGTTGTGGCCACTGTGCATGGGGTGTGGCTGCAGTGTGCAGGGGTGTGGCCAGGGCATGCGGGGCGAGGCCAGGGCACATGGGGGCGTGGCTATGGGCCAGGACACCCCAAAAACATTGACAGCCCAGAGTGAATCACCCCCCACGCCCCCATGTCCCTATGCAACTGCCTTCTTGTCCATTGGATCTTACCTGCTTTTGCACTTGAGATATAGTTAGTTCACCCTCATCACCCAACCAGATTTTGGTAAGATGTGCTGAATCAGCTGGTTTATCCAGATCCTAAGATCAAATCCTGAATCAAGACACTCTTACATTTACTGCAATGAATTCA
Source organism: Ctenosaura bakeri (assembly GCA_948474755.1). Taxonomy (NCBI): domain Eukaryota; kingdom Metazoa; phylum Chordata; class Lepidosauria; order Squamata; family Iguanidae; genus Ctenosaura; species Ctenosaura bakeri. The sequence continues at coordinate 174,281 of CAOLHI010002712.1, read as the reverse complement.
AAGCCAGCGAACTGTTCTAAGTTCAGTGTCTATTACAAGGGGGCCTGGCAGATCCAACTATAGAGACATAGTGATCAAATCAGTTTCCTCTGGGATATCCAGAGGACTTAAGGATAGCAGATGACTTCTGTGCTTCTCCAGCAACTGCCTGGGTGGTTTGCCACAATCATGACAATTATTATTAGATTCTCACTTTAAAACCAAGTGAGATTGGAACCAGATAGAGTGAACTGGGTGTGAAAATGCAGAGCTGGTGATGAACCCTATTTAATAGAAGAGGGCATGGAAGTAGCCACAAGAGGGGCAAAATGAGAGTGTAGCCCCTCAGTTTCTAGTGCTGCAGTAACTTAAAACTTCAGCTGAGCATTTAGGAATAAAGTTGAGGCACCCAAAGAAAAGGAACAGGCAAAGATATCAAGGGAATGTGAACACAGCAAATACAAGAGATCAAGGTGGGAATATTTTCAATGATTTTCAATGTTCCAGACTCAGAAATGCTAAAAATTTGGAGACTTAAGAAAAATTCCATTGGGGGCAAATACATATGGGAGGGGAATACCCTCATTTTGTCCCCCATATATTTTCCTGGGAGAGGGTTATGTATGGTAGAGAGTGTGTGTGTGTGTGTGTGTGTGTTTATATGAGAGAGCGACTGTAATCATATAAAAGAGGTGCAGGAAGGTGGAATTTTTTTTGCCGCTAATCATGTTTTTATGTCATCCAAAAGACATATATTTTCAAGATGTTGTGCACCTTTTTGAAGAGCAGAAAAGAGGTGCTGAATGGCACTTCTTTTTGCAGAGATGAATTCCTACACTTAAAGAGAAAATAACAAAAATGCCCTATGTAACCTACCTCTTAAAAAGCAACTTATGTTGTCATGGATCAGCAGTTGGTGGATGCAAGGTCATTTCCTGTGTACAGAGAAGAACCAGCTGGTTCTCTGGTTGCCAGACCATTCTGATGACTGTGCCAGGCCGTATCTCAAAGTAGTTGCCCTGTAGAGCTGGGGTTAGTTTGCTGACCAAGGCTTATAAGACCATGTTGCTTCTTTATTTATGAATTTACATGTCAGTTTCCCTTTGCTTCAAAAAAGAAGACATAAACATGCAAGGCCATAGTCATCCCTTGAATCAATGCCAAGTAACACTAATGGGATTATGTTTCAAACATCTTGTAGAAATCCATTTTAAAGCATTCAGATTATTTGTTTGTTATTATTTTAGAATATAAAGTAAATAAGGGCTTATGTAAGTTTCTCTCTGCTAAGCTCAGATTGCTTTTTCCTCTATATTTGTGCCACCAAAGCAAAACAGAACACCCCCCCGCCAAAGGAGAACTATGTTTTACTACATCAAAAATTGTGATTAACAAATAATTAAAATTTGAGTGAAATGTTTGAAAATGCCTTTGCTGCTGAGCAGATTTATGCAACATGAAAACCACTATTACTGGAAGAAGAGGATAAATATTTGACATCAAATAAATGCTTGGTTATTAAATTCCCACTAATCAAAGTGCACCTTGCCTTATTGTTAACCAATACTTTTTAAAAAAGAGAATTTTACAATTGACATTTTCTTACTTGCAAAGTGTATTAGGTGGGTGGATTGGATTTTAAATTTGGTAACAGAGCTCGATTGTACAACAATATATATTTTCTATATTTTGGTTTGCTTTTCTTGTTTGGAGACCAGTCATATGAGCTAGATGGTAAAGACCTTTAAAGCTTAAGGAAAGGAAATGGACAACAAGATGGAAAGTAGGGTCTGGGGAACTCAATAAGAAAGAAAGTATTATTATGATGTGATTGTCAATCTGTATACTTCAGAGAGTTTTATTCTGGTTCCATTTTGGTACTTAAATTTTTACTTTGCTAACTTTGAAGTACTTTGTTTTGAAAAGTTGCTTATAAGGCACACAGACCAACTCTCATCTATTTTATTTTCTGCAGCTCTAACTAGAGGTCAGATACAACAGAAAGCTTCAGCCTGAATCTGAAATTGTTTATACCAGATTTTTTAAAATGTTTCTTACAGAAGAACTATAAAATACATATGTCACATCCAAACCAAAGCTAAAGATTGCTAGGAAATGTAGTAGAAGCAAACGGCACATTGTGGAAATGGTTGCTGCAGAATATATTTGCACACAATGTGTGTGCACAAAGTTTGTGTGCAGATTTTTACTCCAATCAAAACTTACCCTAAAGTTCTGACATGCTGTCTGGTATATGGGGTAACTACCCAGGGGGAAAATGACTTCCAGTTCACATGAACCAGCTCTTATGTTCTGTCTGCAATGATTTAGTGGCTGCCTGACTCAGCATTCTCCAGTATTATAGTGATAAATATAATAGCTGCCTTTGTGCTGGTACAAACGTGGTCTGAGTTTTACCAGCAGTGAACCTCACACAGAGTTCCAAGTGATGCTGTTTTTGGCTTGGCCCTTCAAAATGACTGGGTTTTGTGCTGAAAACTAAGCATCCCAGAAGTTTGGATTGGAGGGAATTTTCTGGTCCTTCTCAATCATAACTGTAGCCAGATACCTGAACATGCATGAATAGTGGAGACTGTCACAGGCAGATTTAAAAGAAAACAAGTATATCGTGTGTATTTACCTAGTCAACATTAAGCTGTGGGTTAACGGTCTAGACAGCCTTTGCTGGCTTATTGTTCAAGCTAATACTATTAAAAATTGATAGTGCTCCAACTCAGCTATAAATGGGAGCAGTCTAATGGATTGTATTAGCAGCACAGCCATTCAGATGTAGCCCCGGCTGAAGGGACTCTAGCTTAATAACTTTCTAATTGCAGCTGCTGTATAAGCTGGGTGACTTAGCAGCCAACTGACAGGTTTACATTTCCTTATAGACTAGCTACTACACTGTGTATTAGCCCTGCACTAGAATTGCAAACAGAAAATAATTAGCTTGCTTTTTAAGCCTTCCCAAATGGCTTAAATTAATGGCAGCACGGATCAACACCAAGCCTCCGTGTGAGCATTTTTAACCCCCATTGATTTCCTCCTTTGCAGGGCAGCATGACTTTGGCTAAGAGACCCTGCTGATTGGACAGCTGTAAAACTGACAAGTGAATGGAGCTTTAGATGGTATTAGATTAGTCCTTGGTATTCAAGAGCATACACCATGTAAAAGCAGAAGTGCCTGTTCTTTAGCCACTGCAGACATTCACAAGTTGCATTTTGCAGAGGAAAGCTGGTTCAATTCCCATGGCTCAAAAATCTGGAATCATCATAAATGGGTAATACTACTGTTTTAACTTTCATGAGACATCGTTTAGGCTAGAAAATATCTCACAGGAGAGGGTGTTTTTATCATGGAAGAGTAAAGTGCTCACATCTAGAGCAAAATATTTGATGTGGCACTCATGAGATTCTCTCATTTCCAGAAGTTTTCTCTCCATCCCTACTTTCTCTTGTAATGCTTGAGGTCAGACTTGGAACCAAATGGCATCTCAAATGAGTACCCTTCTGGGAGATGGAGTCCTTTCCCTTCAACTCCCACCTCTTCCTGATGGATTTGGTACCTTTGAGGCCCAAATAGCCTTGTTGGTCCCATGTCATGCTTCATCTCCCATTCTCCCTTGCATTATTGGTCAATGGCCAATCCTATGCAGTTTCATCCTACTCATAATTTATGTGACTAGCAAAGCATAGCCTGTGTACAGTTCCCAGATCCCACTTTATCTCTGTACTCCATTTGCTCTCAGGCTTGTGTTTCTCCTTATCCTGTCTGCTTGAAATGTTTACAGGAAACCCCCACCTTTTGACTCCCCTTATCCGATGGCTTGCTCTTTTGATGCTTCTAAATTAAGGACAAGGTCCATTAATTTGGCAGGAGTTCCACACTTTTATCAGTTTTTCTTGCCTACAGAGGCTCACTTGGAGCTGCTCACATACTCTCACTGCTTGCGAAATTTGCTGAGAGAGGGGGAAAAGTCTCCAAGCCATCTGAGAGACTTTGCAAGCAGCACATGCACAGTTGGTCCAAAGTGAGCCTCTGTAAGTCCTTCATGCTTTCTACAATACAGTACAGGGGTTCTGCTTTTTAACCAGTTCTGTTTTCTGACAGTGCTCCAGCCTCTACCATGTCAGATAAGTGGGGGAAGCCTGTACATGGAACAAACCTATGCAGAATCTACCACTTCTAAGTCTATACAGACCTCCTACAAGATGCACTGATGTAATCATGTGAAGTAGGCATATATGTAGCTATGTTAACTATTTTCCTGTCCTCCAAAGCACCCTGCAACCAAGTTTTCCCTCAATTATGCAAGTCCTGGTGGAAGGCTCTAAAAAACCCATCCTTCATCATGCTTGGCTGCCTTTATGCTGAGGCAGGCCACTGTTATTGTCTTCTTCAAATGGCACTGGCTATTTAACCTTCAGTCCCTGCTACCTGAAGTTGCCAGGGAATGAAACAGGAATGTGCTTCATACAAAATTTTTACTCTAGGACCAAAGTGTTCCCTCTACTAACAAGCATATACTTTTCTCCTTACTAAAAAAAAACAAAAACAAAAACAAAAAAAGGCTAGCTTTTGACCCCTTGGAATGTACTCCTGAACAATTCCAGGCTTCCTGCTTTTGCTGGTGCGTTTTCTACTCATGAGCCATATCAAGCAAAGAAAAAATAAACTTCCTGTCCCAGCCACCCAAGGAGCCCTTACCCAACAACACCCTGAGGGGGAACAAATGCTGTGATACAAGCGAAGGTCAGTAACAAGTAAATGTCCTTGAATGCTTTCCACTCACATCTGTTTAATATGGCTGCTGCTAGTTAGCCTATATTCCTAGCTGACAGTCAGACACAGCTTTCGGTGCATAAAATGGAATCCATCACAGAATAAATTCACTCTTGGGCAAAGGGCTCATGCAGTAGTAGATTTCAAAGGACTTCACACCTCTGACCCTAGGCCCATGTTCTCTCATCTGCTTAGGAGTACAGATGAGTAAGCATACAGGACAAATACATGAACATATCCACTTTCCTGTTTTGGTTGTGTTGTATTCAGGACCAGTGCATTCATTATGCACTGGCTCCTTTTGTGCAGCCCAGACACTGGATACATTTGCCGATCTTCTTTTTCCTGGACTTAGAGAAAAATTACTGCAGGTGGAGGTTTTACAGCCCTCCCAGAGAGCTGTATATAACACTATTTAATAAGCCTATTATGTACTTTCACTTGTGTGGAAGACAAATGAGTAATCAAAGTTCAACAGACATCATAATTGTAACACCATACCTAGAAAGTGACATGATGCAGAAAGCAGAGCTGCCTTGCTACATATCACATCTTTCAAGTGTCTGTAATTACCAAGAGGATCCTTGAATTCAACCTCATTTTTTTATTTTTTCCATCTTTGGGCAATTGCTTATTGAACCCCTGACTTTGATTCTGCTTTCCTAAAAAGTAGGCATTTTTGTCTCATACAGCCAATGAAATACTAACTAAGGTACAAAGGGGCACAAAATTAATTGTGCTAGCTTCGCTCACAGGCTTCTTCATGAGGCAAAGGGCTGGTAGTTAAATAAACATGTAGAGGAAGAAGGGGGGAAATTAATTACATTAGTCACATAGATGGAATGGAGCTTTTGTAACTTTGTTGGAATGTGCTTTTGTAGAGTAGAGTTTGGTCCTGCTTCATAGCAAGTGCATGCATCAGTCTCTGGTGAACTGGTAACCCATAAGTCCATATGTGTGACAATTCCCAGGGTTGCTTTCTACATTGAATCTAAATATTTTCCCAGGAAAAGTACCCACATTCCTGATTGTCTGCTAAAGCTCCCACTCAGGCGGAAAGATGCTTGTTTTTATGATATACTAGCATATATACCCAGAGTTGCTTGTGATTTTATTTTCTCATAGGTGATAATTATTAGAAAGATTTGAGGTCCTGTGTCTCTAATTCCCCAAACTGTCTTGTCCAGTGACTGTAACTTTCCTCCATATTCCTCAATCCAATCTGTATTCAGAGTTATTAACAGACATTGGGTTCCTAAGGGGAATACACTGCCCTCCTCCTTCTTGCTGTTAGGCCTTGTCTCCATAGCAGCCAGCCTATTCTAGACAGTCACAGTTGACTGAAGCCCAAGAACTCTCTGGATGAGAATTCTAAAGGCCCCTCCCTAAACTGCAAACCCCAGAATTCCATAGAATCTTCTTAGGCAGCAAATCATATGAGGTCCTTGCCTGACACAGACAAACAGAAAAGCTTTGACTTTTATATATTAGATATGTGTGTGTGCCTTCAAGTCACCTGTTGTCTTATGGTAGCCCTATGGATTTCATAGGGTTTTCTTAGGCAAAGAATATCCAGAGGTGGTTTTGTCAGTTCCTTCTGGAAATGTAGCCTATAGCACCTAGTATTCATTGGTAGTCCCCCATCCAAGTACTAACCTGAACTGACCCTGGTTAGCTTTTTAGAGCAGAAAGGATTTGATGCCTTTAGAGTATTTAGGCCCTCTTACAACATTTACTCAGTTGGTTGTTTTTCGTGTTGGATCTTTCCATAGTTGCTGTTTCCATGTAGTCACATCTGTGTTTTCCTGACAGGAGATTTGTTGAATAAATAGGAATGGATATGGTTCATGCCATTGCTACTCCTCACTACAAGCAAGAGCTCACAGGTCAGATCAGACTGATGGTGCCTTAGTTCGAGCAAGGGGACTGAAGCTGGAGTTGCAGGACCTTGGATAGCTCCAAGAACGCATGGAGCTCTGTGGAGTTATTTTATCCTTCTTTGTTGTATTTGTTGTATTTACCTCCTGAACTTTGAGGAACCTTAAAGGGATTGACCAAGAGCTCCATTGCCCTTTGTCTGTCAGCATCTACTTTGTCCATTCTCTGTGCAGGTGAGGGAGCATTCTAACTGGTCCTTCAGAACCCTGTCTGTTGAATTCTAGGTTGGGTGAATACTGGTCCTTCACCACTGTCTATGGTTTGAACCACTATTGTTTCTTATCTAGTAGATTCTCCTTCCAGTCCGGGAAGTAAGTGAAATTTGTGATCATTAATGTTTGTATGGGGAAGTAAACATCTCACCCATATTAGTTAATTTGGGCTCAGGATCTGAATTTATCATGAAAGATTTTCACCAATAAAGTGATCAGTTATGTGCATCCCATTGACTTCAGTGGTCTGTGCAGAAATATTGTAAACTTACTTCCATGCTGAACTATTGACTCCAACTGCAAACGTGACAGTGGTTGTGCCATTATACCAGAATGTGTAAACATTTTAACATTAAAATCTCAGTCCCTATGATATTTCAGCTGTTCTTAAACCCCATGAGCTGATCTTTGGCATATAAATTACTACTGCATTCCTTTTTTAGCAATGGAATGAGAAAGGCATTTCTGAAGCAAAGCAGAAAAATATTAAAGTATGAATTATTAATAGTGTTATGGTATATGGCACCTAGCACAATCATAGAGCAAGTAAATGTTAAATAGAAGTAAAAATCCACTTCTAGTTCATCATATTATTTTATTTTTAAGAAAAAATATAAAATTTAAAATTTGCTTGAAATATATGGAAAGATCTAGTACTTTTATGCTGATCATGTATTTTAACTGGTATTTTGGAGCACGAATGGTAGCATAATATTTTTTTTCCTTGTGTCTGTGAACGACACTTAGGGTATTGGGGAAGAAGTTCAGCTGCTAGAATTTCCTTTATTCATTTTAGATCCTGAAACTGTGTGTTTGTATTTGGGTGTAGGGAGCTATGCAGATATCCAAAAACAATAACAACAATGTGGGTCCTGAAAGGTTTTCCATTTTTCCCAATCTGAATCTTCCCTATCTCAAAACTCACCACTTCTTCTCAAACCACACTGAACTTCCATCTCTTCCTCTCTGCTCTTGCTGCCTGCTTCATGTTGCTTTACATTTCTGATGCTGTACAAGAATTAGACAGCTGCATTTTCCTCCTTCTCATATTGCCGCTTCCTGGGGATCTGGCAGCAGAACCATGTTAGGGGATCCTCGCCAATTTTAGATGCTTTATGAACAATAATCATAATCCTCTGTGAAACTGTTTAAATGAAATCTTAGCAGGGTTGCCATCACTGCCAAAGGGTAAGAAGGGTTGTTGCTCATTTCCATATGCTAATTTATTTCCAAACATGTTTTTCTAAAAATCCCGTACAACAGTATTGACATTAAAAGTATGGTTTAAAATAGTTGCTACCCTCCCTTTCTACCATTTTGCTAAATCCCTGTTATTGTTGTTACTATTACGTGAATTTATATGCCACCTTTTCTCTGAAGGTGGGACCCACGGCAGCTTCCAAGACGGCTGGTTCTACTAGCTTCTGCACAGTTTAGCACAGAAGATGAGAACACATGATTAGCCCTTTGCTGTAGCTCACACTTTGGAATTCACTGCCAAAAAAGACCTCAGTAGTTAATTCTCTAATATCTGTTCTTTTCTCCATCATGGAGCAACATATGTGGGATTCTGCTGGTCTCTCATCCAGTAGTGATTAAGATTTGAGAATGCTCTGTGTCAGTGCAGTTGCTGCATTATGCGCCTTCAAACTGTGTCCTGAAACTTAGTAAAGGGACAGTGGTATGTGCATTCCCAAGGAAAAGTGAAACAAAAGTGAAATTGCTTAGGAGAAAGAGTCTAATCAGAGCAACTTCACTCTTACACAGACTTCTAAGATGCATTACAGTTGACTCTCCATTTTGTGGGGGTTAGGAGAGCAAGACCTCCATGACAGTGGAAAGAGTGCAAATACAAATAAAAATTGTAAACATTTTTTAAAAAAAAACCTGAGAGAACACTTCTCTAGGAAACTTTAGGTCTTCCAGCATGACTCTCTGACCAGCTTCTGGCAGAAATTGACCATAGAATTGTGCTGGAGGACCTAGAGATTCCTAGAGAGAACATATTAGTAAAATTCACGAATCATCAAATCCACGAAAGCAAAAACAGCATATGTGTAGGGCCAACTGTATTCAACATAACCACTTGCTTATAGTACAGCTCTCATTTTGAACTGATGATTCTCGCTCAGCTAGCTGTCCAGTTGCACAAAATGTCATAACAGATCAAGCTGGCTGAAGCTAACAACAAATCTTAAAAATCGTAGCCAACTGTGAGAACCACCATGGTGCAGTGGTCTGAGTGTTGAGCAATGACGCTGGATCTCCACTCAACTGTGGAAATGTGCAGGGTGACCTTGGGCAAGACACAGTCTCTCAGCCTGAGAGGAAGGCAAAAGGAAGCCCCTTCTGGACAAATCTTGCCAAGAAAACCCTGTGATGGGTCCACCTTAGGATCACCAGAAGCTGGAAACAACTTGAAGCACAGAACAGCAAGATCAAGTGTTGTCTGTTTCTTTTATTTATATCTCATCTTTCTCCTTGAGTTTGGACAGCTTACAAGATAATGAGAAATATTCCAATAAGAGAACAATAAATGATGCATGTAAAATAAAAATTAATCCAATCATGCAGTTAAATCACCAATTAAAGCAGCTTTTTTAAAAAAGAAACTAATAATAATAAGTGCCTGCCTTTTAGAATGTGAGTCGTATTAAGCAAATTGCAGAAGGCTTCTGTGGACAGAAGACTCTTTGCTCACAGATGCACAGTGGAAGGGGAAGCCAGCCTAACCTCCCATGGGAGGGAATTCTGTAGTAAGGCCTGTCTGCACCAAACCTGCTTCTGAAAAAGATGGGATAAAGAGAAGAGCCTCTTCTCTAGATTTCAAAGCCTGGGCAGGCTTAGATGGCCAGTCTTTCACATGGCATGGAACCAAATTGTACAGAGCTCTATAGCTCATAACCATCACTCTGAATTTTGTGTGGAGAGACAGTAGAAACATTGCAACAGAAAGCTTACATGTCCCCTGTAACCAGCCCTGGTCAACAGTCCAGCTGTAGCATTTTAGACCAGCTGCAGTTTCTGATACGATGCACAGTTGGCTGTTATCTTTCCTGTGTTTTTCGGCTAAATTTAAAAAGCATGTTAGGAAACTGACAGTTTGAGCAGAAGAACAGTATGTGGAAGGCTGCTTCGTTCTTTCCCCTGTGCCATTTCTTTTCTCTCAGAATTGACCCACCCACTTGCTTTTTTCATTGTATAGGGAAATGCAGTGGGGAGGGCAACTGAAGCAAAAAAAAGAAGAAAAAAGGCAGATGGAGGAAAAGGTTATGTGTTCTCCCTCCTGCAACAAACACGTAGCTTCCTGAGACTGCTTTAGGTTTAAAACAAAACCAAAAAATGTCAGGAAAAAGATGGATATATGTGTATGACATGTCCAGTTTAGACCTGATGGAGTGGATGAGAGGCAGCTCAAATGTATGTGTGTGAGAGAAAGAGAGGAACTCGGAAAAAGTGTTAATCGCATCCCAGAAGTTGCTAGGCAACGGCATCCTCCCTGCAGGATGCCTTTCTGCAGAGCCAGGTTTCATATGATGTAATGGTTCTGCTAGAGATGATGTCATTATGTATTTTTCTGGTTGAGTGCATTATTTCTTGATAACTCAAGACTGTAGAGAGGAAGTCTCTGGGACCATTACCAAATTACTGGACTTTACATTTTTGTCTTGAATCACCAGGACATAGCTCAAGAGAATATATTTTTCAGGCCAGCCATTAGTCCTACAAAACATGAATTTTAAAAATAATTTTTGCATGTATTCTGAGAAGATTGTGATTTAGAAAGGCAAATAAGAGACAAGTTAAACAGAATTTATTTGTTATTGAGAATACATGGAGATTCACTTTCCAGTCAGTAGTTAACTACAGCAGACATTTAGTATATGGGACAAGTTAGTAATTGCAGTAAGTTAAGTTAGTAATTGCAATAATTACAACACTAATCTATTGTCGGACTCAAGGTGACAAGTAAAGGACTACCAGACCAGGGTATGATTTATGGGTAGTCTTGAAGACCTGGCAGTACTCATTTTAGAAAATAAAACTGTTGTCCTACCCACAAACTAAAAACCACATAACACAATGGGACTTGTTTGCAAAGAAACATACACACGTTTGTATGGTCAGAATGACAGAACATAGAGCAGCTTCTGTTTACATCATCTAAAGAGCTTAATTGTTTTGTTTCTCCTGATTGCCTAGTTTTGATCCATCTCTCTCACATAAAAAAAATCATCTTTATTATAATGATTCTAATTTAATTCTGGCTTGGACTCTTTAAGTATTAACTGTGCCAAGTATTATTATGATTAAACAGAACATAACCTGCTGGTATGCTGCTCAGAATTAACTAGAAAACACTTTGACAATAAATAGTCTTTCATGATTTTGAAGAGAAGAGTGTGATTTTTGTTTTGAGGTCATTCAATTTTTTGATTGAATTATATCAGGAATTTGGAGCCATAACAAAGAAAACATGGGATTCCTTATATTTTAATAGAAACACACAGGGTTTTCCAAGACAGCTGCAAGCATTCCAGAAGATGCAATCCTATTTGACTTTCACTCTAAATATATTATATATTTCATGGTTTATATATGGCATAATTTGAAGAGTAGCAGTGAGACAAACCTGGTTTTAACATAAAATGCAGCTAGTGAAAACCATAAAAACTACAGAAGATGCTGACTGTATAAGATATATGTACCCGTCTGTCTCTATCCTATATTTACTTTTCTACCCCTCCATTCCCTGACTTTCAGTGTGTGTTTGCATAACCTAGATGTTGTGTTTTACTTGTGAGACTGTGTTATTGTTGGCTGAGTCACCAAAATGCTACTGAACCTTCATAAACAACTTGAACAGCTTAGGAGGATGTGTCAGTTATAAAATAATAACAAAAAAATTGCAGCTGTAAGAAATGTGAAACTTCATTTGGGCAAGAAGAAGAGTTCCTGTGGGTTGAGGGACAAAAAAAGCTGCATTCTGCTGAGGGCTAAGCAGGCAAGAGCTTGAAGCCAGTGGCTAAAACTCTAAAAGTATAAATGAGCCAAGGAAGATGTACAGATATTTAAAAGCATTTCATACAAGGCATATAGACAGAAGAGTACAGATGTTATTGTTGGGTTGCAATAGTGCAAAAGTTTGGTTGGGGATTTTGAATCAATATGTGAATTGTAGTTCTCCTCTCTCCTATCCGTAAAGACATACATGTTGCATTTTAATTTGGTGCCCTCCATTCTTTGTTTCATTAGTACCAGAGGTAGCCATCTGTCCAAAATTTGTACCACAGCATTTTCTGTATATTTGCATCTAATTTACATTTAATAGTTACCATTACAGAAATATAATAAACTGAGTACTGGAGCTGTTGCCACAGCATAGGTAATTAGGAAGAGACACAGCAGTTTCACAACTTTATAAAATATACTAATCTTGGAAGCAGCCATAAGTGTGTAGGATTACATCTGCTGGTCAAGACCTTCAGTGAGCTCTTTTGATAGTCATTCACATTATTGGTTTACAACTTTGAAACATCTTGTAGTATGGAGGCTCTTCACAGTCATTAAATTAGAGGGTTAATACTTTTTTCCTCATGTTGTTTCTTAACAAAAGTGGTGGGATTGCTTAAGCTGTTCTCATCACTTTATCCCATGGTAGGGAATGGCCACATTGCTGAACTTCTGCCTGTTGTTAGAGCTCCATATAAGGAACTAGATATAAGGGATAAATGTAGGGCTTAATATAAGGAAGCATCATAATTTCCTAAAAGTCACAACTCTGTCTATAGTAGAACTTAGAATATATTCAAAATAAAAGTACTGAAACCACTGTTTTGGACTAAGGTTTATACCCTGGCCTCAAAATCCACCAACACAGCATCAGCAGAAGGCTACTTACAATTTTGGAAACTAGTTAGGACAGCCAGACTCAGCTTGGAGATTGCTGCTATAATTTGATCTTCATCAAGAAAGCACACTATAAAGTACAGACCTCCCTCCACATTAATGGGTTTGATCTTTGGGAATTTGATTTTTCATGCGGTGCGCATGTGCCTTTGCCCCACCTTTATGCTCTTCCCATTCCCTTGCATTTTGCTGGGTACAGAGAAAGAAGGCAAGCGCATGGACAAGAGGCAAGGAAATGGGACAGAGAGACACACACGTGCCTTCCTTCTCCCTTCCAGAGCTCCCCTTCCATTCTTTTGCCTCTGGCCCTGGCACTGAGAACTTGCACAAAGGGAAAAGGCAAAGGAATGGGGGAGGCATTCATGTGCACCTCTCTTGGCCCCTCCAAAGCCCCCCTCCCATTCCCTTGCATCTGGCCCCCAGGGAAGGGAAGAGAATGGGGCGGAGATCATGGCAGTGGCAGCGGGGGTTGTATTTGCAGTTTTTCCACTTTCACAAGGGTTCTGCACCCCAAAGCCTTGCAAAAATGGAGGAGTCACTGTCGTGCATCATTTTCCTCCTATTCCTTCCTAATTATTTCTGGCAGCCCCCTCTCATTTCATACCTGCTGCAGTGAACATGCTGCAGGTGTATCTCACCAAGGCAAAGCAGACAGTCAGATGAAAGAACCTAGGAAAGAAGAGGAACAAAATGCCATCTCCTTGTTTCCTCAGTGAATTAAAGACCAGGCATGAGTTTCTAGATAACAGCTAAACAGTGGTCTCCTGAAAGTGATCTACAGTGTGTGGGAAACATCACAGGAGCATAAGCTCCATTTACACTGTCTTTATTCTATTTTAGGGATGCAGTACTTCTCTAATTTTGAAGGAAGTAATGAGCAATTTTATCAATTTTCTTCCCACTGCATGAAAATCTTTGGAAACTATATAGCTTTCAGACTCCAGTCACAGTTCAGGACTTATTCTGTGCAAAATTCACACATGGTCTTTTGGGGCAGAAAACAGCACTCTCTGCAGAAGAAATGGTATTGTCTACACAGAAGTGTAGAAATGCAGAAATATTATTTTGCTCTACGGAAAATGCTGCAGCTGGCCGCTTACTCTATGCAGAATTCACATGTGTGATTTTGGGGTTTTGTATGGAATTCTGCGTTTTCTACATGGAAAATTATTTCTATGCAGAAATACTTTATGTGCTGTTTTCTTTGAAAAAAATGTGTGAATTTTGTGCAGAATAAGTCCCAAACTACAAATACTCTTGTCTGTCCAGGATTCCCCTCATCATGATTCCCCAACACTTGAGGAACCCAGGTTTTGACCATTTTTCATATATTATTAAATATTTATTCTACTCCTTTTCATTATGTCTCTTTCAGTCCTATCTCTTTTGTCCATGGTGGCTACCTATGGCCAGGTGTGTGATGGTGCAGTGACATTTGTGTTAGCCAATCCTTTAACAGTAGCCCCTCCACTTTTGTTAGGGTTCAGGGCACAGAACTCTTGCAAAAGTGGAAAAACTGTGACTGACTCCCCCCAACACTCCCTTCCCATTCCCTCCTGGTGCTCCCCACTGTTCTCTTGCCTTTTGCCTCAGTGTGCGCTCTCTATACTGGGGCAAAATGCACAGGAATGGAAATGGGAAGCTCTTGGCGGGGATGAAGGCTTGCATGAGCTTTTCTTCCCCCTAATCCTTTGCTTTTGCCTTGCTGCATGTTCTCCCGCCAGGGGCAAATTCGTGGGAAGGGTAGAGGAAAACTCCAGAGGGGAGAACATGAATGTATGCCTTCTCCCTCCCCCATTCCCTTGCCTTTTTCCCAGGTGCACTTGCCTTCCGTCTCCATGCCTGGCAAAATGCAAGGGAATGGGAGGAGGAGAATATGAGGAGGAAGGCACGTGTGCTTGCAAATAATCAGATTCACAAAGGTCGAACCCGCAAATGCGGAAGGAGGACTGTATTGACAATAAGTCCTGAACAACTCCTGAAAGAAGCTCCAAAGAGTGTTTAATCAGCAGTAAGACCACTCTGCTTCCAATGAGATCAGTGGTGATTGTGTTGAAGGATTCAACAAATTCAAGAATGATTTTATGGCAGTGAAAGAGTTACAACAGATTAGTCTCACAAAGCCGCTTGATGCTCTCGCCTTTATATGCGCCCTTCACTTTCATTAACCTGTGATGGCCAGCAGGTGAAAGCAATTTATGCAAATCCTTTTCTCAATACCACAAGATACGCTACCTTTTAACAATAGGCAACTGGACTCTACACATACCCATTCTGAGGACCCGGTTTTAAAATCTGAGTCAACATTTGAAAAACATCAAATAAAGCAAACAACCAAAGGCTTTTATAAGGGTAAGATAAGAGTGTAATCCCTCAGTTTGGTGCAAATGTTTTAAGACTTGGTCTCTCTAAAATCCAGCTTGAATTAGCCTTGAACTTTAAAGCTGTTTTTCTACTCAAACAGAAGGCATCATAGGATCTGCATAGTATTATTATACAGTTCCCTTCAGCTTTGGCTGTTATTTTACATACAGTAGATGATGATGGACACAACAGACCAGAATGCACATTGAAAATATTTTGACTTGTGAACTGCTATGAGGATCGTTGTGGGCTATAAGTGGAACAATGGATAGGTAAAATAAATGTATATATCTGGAATTAACAATTAGGAAATTATTGCTATATGGTACGTATCTAGCAATAGATGCATAGCCACCAGGGAGAAAGCACATAGCAGTATCCATCTCAAATGTCCCTTTGGCTTTCTCTCCCCGAGAAGAGACCGACTTGCCATGCTCATGCATATGTTTATTTCTCAGACATTCAGCCAAATATGTCAAATGACATAATGCTATTATAACTTACTTACTTTTGAATGCTGCTGGCCATCTTCATTATGTTCAAACCACCCAAACTTAATCTGTATGGGCCTGTTGCAGAGTTTTGGAGCCATGCTAAGTAAGGAGTGTGTTGGTTTCACTTCTGGGGGATAGATGTAACAGGTCAGTTCCATTACTAAGGAACTGTTGCTACAGAGTATAGTGTCGAGAGAGCTGCTTCTGTATTGTCAGTTGAAAAATCCTTATTATGTAAGAAGAGCCTTTGTGAAATATGAATAACCTACATAAAATACTCTAATCACAGAATTTGTGGCTCTCTAAAGCCCTTTTCGCATTGAGGCTTCTCGCGCGAGAAGGCTCCTCCGGGAAGCTGCCGTTTCCCCCTCGTTCCTTCCGCAGGTGAAGGAACGAGGGGGAAGCGGCAGCCTCCCAGAGGAGCCCTCTTGCACGAGCCGCCCCCCCGTGCAAAGCAGGAGGCTGTCGCGTCTGCCCCCCCACTCGCGTGAAGCAGGAGGCTGTCGCGTCTGTCCCCCCGTTTGCGCGAAGCAGGAGGCTGTCGCGTCCGTCGCGCTAGCGCCCCGCCCCGCCCCTTCCTTCCGCAGGGGCGGAGGGAAGGAAGCGCGACCCGGCTGCCTCCCCGATGCTCCACACAGGAGGTAAGTGCGCATGGGCACCGGGAGCGTTGCGCGAGCGCGGGTGATTTTCACTTTGAGGCGAAAATCAAAAAACCTGCGATCGCGCCGCTGCAGCCCCGTGAGCGCGGCGGAAGTGGGAGTGCATCGTGCAGAGCGACGCTCCCACTCCCGCGAGGCTCACAGGGCTGTCGGGTGACAGAAAGCCAGTGCGAAAAGGGCCATAGTCATTCTTACTGAAGATATTAAAAGTATTTGGTTAGGATTTCACAAGGACCTGATTCGTCTTTGTGCTGTTCTTTTCAGTTGCGCATGATAGTGACAGTTGTAAACAATAACAAGAAGCACGTTATACGTCAGACAAATCAGAGAGACAGATCGCTCCTTGTTTGCTTTAAAACTACAGTGAAAAATCAGCTTTTGAAGCAGGGGTGGGAAACTTATGGTCATCCACTTGTTGGATTCCAGCTTCAAGAGCCTCAGCCAATAGGGCCACTGCTTATGGATGATGCGAGTTGAACTCCAAAATATCCCAGAAGGTCATATATTCTCCACTGCTGCTTTAAGGACAACTCCAAAATGGATACCAGAGGCCAAATGACTAGAATGTGTGCCAGAGCTTGAAAAATGTATTTTTTTGGAGTATGGCTCCTAGACACTTCCATTCAGCAGAGTTACAGACAGTCAGACTGAGGACTTAAAAGGGTAATTGACGATTCCAGTTTGCAGAAGCTGACATGATTAGCTATGTGTGGCCCATATCAAAGTGCAGTTGTGGAATAAAAGCAACAGACGATTCTCCTCTTTATTTCATTTTTGGAGTTTGCCTAGTACTGCCACTGTCATTGGGAGTTTGCCTAATACTCCACTCCTGAGAAACAGAATTTAGGTTCCTTGTTATACAAGGTACACAAGTACAAGTACTTCTGTTCTGTACATCTGCATCTACATGTATTATCCCTCAGACTTTCTAATTCAAGATTACTACCTCAGGACAGTAATTTTCATGCTGTATCCAGACACACCTCTAGGTCTTCAACAAGATGACTGATAGTGGTGGACAACGTGGCCAAAACAGCTGTGGCTTCATTGCAGATCTTCCCCTACAAAACCCAATAAAAGTGCTGACCATATTCTGTCATGGCTTCTCCACTTATGCAAACTGTAAAAATGTCTGATTCTCTGACCTTGCTAAGGGCTCTACCAATGGTAAGTGGTGGTTCCCATGTTAGTGGAGTGGTGAATCTGATTCAGGCTTTCATCTAGGGTTTAAAGGAACTATACTTTGTGCTGAACCTATGTGGGGGATAGGCTTCAGTAACTTGGATAGCAACTTCAAAGTTCAGACTAAAAACCAAGAGTGGATTTGCTGCTCCACTGACATGAGATTTCTACTAGGTTGTATAAGAAAAAAAAAAGAAAGAAAGAAAGAAAGAAAGAAAGAAAGAAAGAAAGAAAGAAAGAAAGCAGGGCCACCAGATTCATCAGACTTTGCCTCTTCATCAGCTGGCATCCAGCATTCATTCTCATCCAAGTGCACAATTCTTTCAGTTTGTAGAAGAGAGGGAGATAAGAAGCAAAACTGTTTCATTGGCTGTGATGAGAGACAAGCCAGTTTGGCTTCTCTGGTCATTTGAGTTGTTTCCATGCCGTGTGGTTGTGATAAGAAACCCCACAATGTCGCCTTTGCTACTGTGTTACATCTGTTTTTTTTTTTAACAAACAAACAAAGAACAATAAGGCATTAAGAACTGGTGCTGAACTTTTCCTTTTTCCTCTCCTTATTTTGTGTATTTGCTTTTTCCAGTTACAAATCTAATAACTGCCTAGTTTTGATTGCTAAAATGTTCAAGGTGCTTTGGTAGCCTTTTTACCTGTAAAGTGGGTGATATATGCTTCAAAGAAAGTATTGGCCTCAGTGGCCAAATTGATGAGGAAGTAGTTCCACAAGGTAGAGATACAACTTAAGCTTCACCGGGTTGATTTTTGCTCCCTATCTCCCAATCCTGCAGATAATCAGCCCTCACTGCTCAACTAACAAGGTCCATCCACTCCTTTCTGCAGCAAATACATCTTGCCCATCTCTGAAAGCAATGGCCTGCTGTCAACTGTAGTAGCTGAAAAACTGAGCTATGAATCAGGAAATATCTGCTTTGAATCCACAGTCTCCTCATTTGCAGGGCTGATCATTTGCAAAATGAGGAAACACTTAATACTGACTTCCTTTACAGGGTTGTTGAAATGCTATGAACTATTGAAGTGACAGAAGTAGTAGATTGCTGTAATGTTGAGCATTTGGATTACTGTAAGATTACATACTCTGCATGGCACTGCCTTTGGAAACTGTTTGGAAATTGCAGTCAGTCCAAACTGCTGTGGCCAGACTGGGGCTGGCTATATGTCACTCTCCTGATGGAACAGTTTCATTGGGTACTAGTTTGTTCTCAGGCACAAGTCAAAGTTCTGGTTACAGCCTATAAAGCCCTATATGGTTTTGGTCCAGACAGTTTGAAAGACCATATCTCTCATTATGAGCATGCAAGAGTATTAAGATCTTCAGGGGAGAGATTTCCCTTGGTCCTACCATCACAGGAATGTTTACTGGCAACATGCAGCAGAGCCTTCTTAGTGCCTGCTCCCAGACTGTGAAACTCCTTCCATTGGAAGCTAGCTTGGCTCCCTTTTTGGCCTCTTTCCACCACCGCCATCAATTTATATAGCACCATCTGTGTGTATGCTGCTTTACATGAGTGGTTTATAACTGTTAATTTTACCGTTCTTTGCTGACAGGCTTACAACACACAAAGAAAAAGGGATGTCAATTGAGAAGGCAAAAGTCTAGCAGAAGCTAGCAGCTGTTCGGTCCCTCCTTGGCCACAACAGTGGCAATTGAGATAGTGGGGGGGGGCCTTTCCTCAGCTGCTGGGGCTGGAGCTGTGTCTGCCTGTTCCATCCCTCTAGGGACCAGAGCAGTGGCAACTGAAATGGAAGAAGGCCGTTTCCGCGGTTGCTGTTAGGCATGATATGAGCCTTTCTGCACTACACTGCTATAGTGCTGTCAGTATCCTATGCAATCCTGGAGTTTGCAGTTTAGGGAGGGGCATTGAGAATTCTCAGCCAGAGAGCTCTTTGGCCTCAGTAAACTACATTCCACAGGATGTTGAAAGTGGAATAATAGCACTATAACAGCATAGTGTGGAAAGGCCCTATATGTTCTCTCTCTCTAGGATAGAGCAGTGGGAGTTGGAATAGAGGGAGGGCCTTTAATCTACTACTGGGTCTGGTTATAGCAGAAGATCTTTTCTTTCCATTGGCAGGCAGATTTTTTGTTTTTGTTTACCCAGGTCTGTTGAGTGTTCATGGTCTGTTGCAGAAGGTCCTTTCATGGGGGTATGTTGTGTCTATATTTCTATCATTATTATTATATTTTCAATGCTTTTTAAAAAAATTTGATGTTTTTAATATGACTATTTTTAAAAAATCTTTTGTACTGTTGTTTTAAGTGTATTGTATTTTAATTCAAATTGTTCACCATCTTGGGTTCTGTATTAAGAGGAAGTTGGGATAATTAATTAATTAAGTACCAGTAGTAGTAGTAGTACAAAATGAAACTCTTACATGGGAATTGGTTGTCCATATTAAATTCTATAAATCTGAAGGTATGAATGGGATCTGTGAGTTGTATCTCTGAACAATTTTTTTTCTGATAAATTTCGTTCATCTTTCTGTGAATCGTTGATCCCACAGTTGGTAAATAAAAATTGCTCTATTTTGGATCCTTCTATGGCTAGGTTAACATAATATGGAGCATCATGGTTTTCAGGAAAGTCCATATTCATTCTCATTGTGTTCATTAACTTTTATGTTAAAGTAGAAACATTTTATGAGAGTACATTAAAAAACATTATTTATATTATTTGGTGCAATTTATGTCCAAGGAATTAGATTGCACACGTCTATTATTATGTATGTCCCTGCCTTCTTTAATCTAGCAGCTGACACAAAGGTGTGAAGCACCAAAGCAAGTAATAGATTTAGGTGTGCTAAACAAAAGGACAAAAAGATTCCATGAGGATTGAATAATTAATGCATTTTGCTTTTTGTATTTAAGACTAGTTAGTATTCTTAACATTATAACTGAAGGTCAGAGGTTCACATCCCCATTGTATAAAACTGATATTTTCTACCATGTATTGGCTCAGCATGGTGTAGAAAATGAATATTGGAGGCTGGGAAATTAAACTGAGGCCAGGATACAACCAAAGTAAGCAAAGAAACGCCAAGAATGTATGGTTTATTTTGTATAAGTGTTTTCATTAAAAAAGTGGATGATGTGAATTAGAGCCACTTCAAAGATGTATCATTTATAAAACAGGTGAAAAGCACACATTGGGTTGAAGCAACTACCTAGGACAAGAAAATAAATTGTTTTCACTGGACCCTTCTTACAGTAATTTGTTTCTTTTGGGACAGCTTTACACATCTGGAACATAAAGATGTATTTTAAAATGGGAAGATATTCAATTGATTGACTGATTATCCTACCTTTCTTCCAACAAGAGCTGAGCCTGCTTGTGGGACTCAAAGTGGCTCTAGCATCAAGGCAAGGGCTGGCAAACACACAAGTTGTTTCTGGCATTGAGCCACCACCTTCTGCCTTCCTTAAAAAGGCTGGAGCCTGCTGGCTCTTATCCCAGTGTCATGAGCCAGGCTGAGCAGGAGGCTGAACAGGCTGCCGATTCAGACGGGGACTCCGAGTTGGGCTTGGACACCCAGCTGGGGGAGGCCTTGGAGGGAGAGGGGGCTCCTGCAGAGGCAAGGGAGGGGCCTGCCAGCGACTCCTCAGCTGACCCAGGGCCGATACCTACAGCAGAGGAGTCCAATGCTTCTGGCTCAACAGAAGCTGCTGCTTCTGACTCCAACCCAGAGCTTGCAGCGGACTTTCCCCCCACGTTCCTCCAGAGGCGTCTGGAAAAGGTGGCAGTTCATAAATCAAAACGCCTGCTAGAGAAGCGGCTGAGATCAGAGGGCCTTCAGTTGTGGGCCAGGTTAACGAACACTTGAATAGCCCCAGCTGAGCTAAAGACTATTTAAGGCAGACGCTGGGGAGTGAGGGTTACGGGGCAACAACCGTCATTCATCTGTGACTCTGCTACCTGTTCCATGGGCTTGCTATCCCTGAGTTCCACTGCCTTTGTTCGTTTTGGGTGACGTAACCCCTTAATTACTTTACGGCCTTATTTATTGCCTCTGTTTGCTTTGGGTGCTGTAAACCCTTGATTAATTTATGGACTACTTACTAAAAGCCATAAAACTCCAGTTGCCACCTCTGTGTTGCTTGGCCTCCGCCTGACATTAACACCCAGCCTGGTTGGCTCCCAGTGCACTTACGTCTGCTTGTCCTCCTTTGAGGCTGCTGTTCACCTGGAGAAGCTGATGTGCTCCAACAGATCTCAGCACAAGATGTTATTAGCCTGGGTCTGGCTATAGGGTATAGCCAGATGCTTCTCTGACCTTCCCACACTCACCCTGCGCTCCATCAGCACAAAATGGCCATTTGGGGAACTGTCACAGCAAAACCATGAGTCTTAAGGGTAGTGAATGATGAGCTGTCGCAAAATTCCACCTGCAAATCCCTTACGCTAGGCTGGATGATGGAGGATAGTGAGCAGTCTCTTCCTAGATAGTATCAACACACCTGTAAACTCCTCCTTATTCAGGAGAACATCTGTACACTCTGAAAATGTAGAATGATCTTTAAATGCCAATTTCTTTTATTATTTGTTTGTTTGTTTTCAAAGCAACAGAGACAGAGACAGTCAGATTCACAGGTAAAATCAAAGTTACAATCAAAGAAATATATGTTCAAAGAGAAAGAAAAAAAACCCCTTAAACTAAAACACAATAGTAGCACACTAAACTAAAACATTGAACACCAACTAAGACATTTAATGGTAACCTACTAAAACACAAAAGGGCTCTGACACCGCCCCTAAGTCAAACTGTAATGAAAGAAAAAAAGTAAAACAGAAAAAAGTGCTATTCTACCATTACAGATCCAACTAAGTAATCTTACTAGAATTACTAGTGATAATAGGTACAAATTATTGCATTGTTAGATTTCTTATTGTTCAAAAAGTCCATAAATAGTGTCCAGTTTTAAAAAAAAAATCTTCCATTGATTTGTCCTTTAAAAACCATGTCAG
The DNA here is from genome assembly GCA_948474755.1 of Ctenosaura bakeri. Taxonomy (NCBI): domain Eukaryota; kingdom Metazoa; phylum Chordata; class Lepidosauria; order Squamata; family Iguanidae; genus Ctenosaura; species Ctenosaura bakeri. Next base: position 151,775 of record CAOLHI010002712.1, on the reverse strand, counting down.
GAACATTAAATGCCAATTTCTGAAAGGTGTTACAGGAGGAAGTAAACAAAACAAATATTTATTTACTGTTGTGCCAACCTATTATGTTAATGTTTTTCCCCTTCTTTCTTCATCTTCTTAAATTCCTGGTTTCCACTTTTAGCTACTAATAGTTGAGGTGGGAGAAAATATACAAAAGGGATGTCAGATTCTAATATCACCCCAGCATGAATAAGAAAAGTAATTTAGGTTTGAGAAGATGGTGACATCTAATTTTAAAGTCAATCTCTCAATGGCATTTCTGAAATCGGCATCTTTGTGCAGTATTTTTGGGATGACAAATCCTTTCTTCAAAGAAGACTGTGACATGTCTGCCCTCTTAGGAACAGTTGCATGGACTTCTGGATATACTTTTTTAAAGAATGGTTTTGTAATATGTAACTAGATTAATGATAGGAATAGCTACCATAAAATAGAAATGTAGATGGCATCCACCTATCTGCTGCTTTATAGAGGGAAAAGGTGAATCTCCTGATAGTACATCTGACTTGCTGTGATTGATAGGTGTCAAGAAACTGGAGGAGGCTTGCATTTAAGATCTGCCCAATCGCCCCCCAAAAATAGTTGAAACTATAAAAGGTTCCTTTAAAAATCTGTTTAAAAAATAAAACAGTATCTTATGGTAAATGCTGATAGTGGCCAGTTGGAAGCTTCACTAACACACATGTCATGGGGGCTACTCAATAATTTTACTTTTTTGATAATAGATTATTCTTTGTATGGGGAACAGAACAAGTGCAGAAGCCCATGGCCCATTCCCGGGGGAAAAGTAACATCAAGCAGCCACAGATTCTGTCTGTGGGAAGTCTTGGAATTTGGATCCAGATTTCCAAGGGATACAGCTAATACCTAAAGCAAAAGTAAACTCTTTGACAAGTATCAGATTTACATCACCATCCTTTGTAGTGGTTTTGCAGCATCTGCTGAAACCATGATTTCTGATACGTAGGCCTTCATAACATCAAAGCCATGACTGATCCTTGATCAAATGCAATCCTTCTGCTGACATTAAAGAGAGAGAGAGAAGGAGGAGAGAGAGAGAGAGAGAGAGAAGTGTGGAGTGGTATACCTAAACATGGAGTCTGGGGCTGATTAATTGAATAGGATCTACTTCATTTTTATCTGATAAAACTTATTATATTATTGTGGCATAATAGTTACTCTACAATGTCCAGGGAAGGGCATAAAGTAGCTTAAACTGCAATCCTTTGTACCTGGAGCCAAGTTGGGAGGACCACAGAGAAATAAACTATTGAGAAAACTTCGATAGGATTGCACCGCATGTCAGTCAAATTTTGAATTATATATGTTTATCAAAATATAAAAATTTCAGCACTTGTTTCTGATATTGTTTCTCCTACTTAGTCTCTCATTCATTCATACACACACACACACACACCTATAGCTTTCAGCTTCATAATTTCAGTGTTACTTAATTTTCATATGTTGCAGAGGTAACAATGTAAGAAAATTTTTGCAAGGGGAGGTAACAATATGTAGTGACTTTCTGGCTTTAGCAACTGGGGAAGAAAACACATCTCAGATACTAAGATATGCACAGTTTGTTTATTTATTTTATTACTTAATTTATCGACTGCCTTTTAGGGCATAATTGACCCACAAAGATTGTACAGTGGACCCCCATATTCATGGAGTTTCTCTTCCAGGACCTAAGACTACAATCATCATCACCATAAAAATAATATTTGCATTCATTAAAACCCCATTACACCCTCTCTTAAAATATAACAACAATTAATATTCCATGAGCAATTAATTAAAAATCATGTTTTAGTGGTTGCCACTCTTCCCAGTCATACATTTCATCCTTATTTCTGATGTCCTATGCACACTTAATCATTTCATAAATAATATAACAAATGCTATCTAGATTTTTTTTAAAAAAATCTTTGCTATGTGTGCTGGCATGGAGATAGGGCTCATCTGTAGATCTCTGCATGAACTCAGAAATATGCCTTTGGCTATGACTTTCCTTGCCACTCCTGTGATTTATTAATTTAAGTATCCTGTGGTTACCAAAAAGTAAATGTGTTTACCTGATTAGCATTGGCAAAATTAGCAAATGAGAGAATGCATACTTGTGGCACATGATAAAGATGAGCTGCATGAGAGATGAGACGGCTTTAAGCATACTTTCATGCAGGAAAAGCATGCAGGAAAACATGGCATTGAGCAGTCAGAATAACCTCTCCAAGTCCCAGAAACATTTGCAGACAGTGTGTGCATATGCTTCCCTTATGCCAGCAGGAAATATCTCAGGCAGCAGAAGGCAGAGTGCAAAGTGGAAGGAAGCAGATACTCAATGTGATTCTGTAGTAGAGGGAGCACAGTACCATTCTGGAGGAAGTTATGTGCATCCAAGTCTGATTGAAATCAGTGGGAATTAAGTGTTCATAAACCTTTGGTTTCTGAGGACCTCTTTGGCCTCTCAGGATCTTAGATGAACTTAAATTTATTCATGATTAAAAAGAAGAAAGGAGACATCCCTTTTTAACAAATGTCTGTAAGACAAGAGTGTTTACCACCTGATAGTCAAGAGCAATTTTAAGCTGCTTAAGGGCTATACTGGCCTTTTTTTCAGACAGCTAGATTCCTACTTCATATATGAGCAGCAGAAACTCCATGCATTTAGACTCTCATAATAAGATATTGAAGCAGACTGAAATCTTCTGGCACAGAATCAGTGTCATTTCTGAAAATGACACCAAAGAACATCAAAATTAGTGTCATCCCCTGTTTTAGGAGATTAGATTAAAGGTCAGAGGCTCAGGTTGCAGCAGGAGACCCTGATTTTGGTTTCCTCACTGGTTGAGGCATGGCAGAAGGACACAAAAGATGGTGCCACTGGGTCTTGGGAACTGCTTTCTGAGGGAAGCTCATTCCATCCCTTGTTGAGCTTCATTGGCAAGAGAAGGATATGTCATTTGAGGCCTCTTGAGCTGCTTTACTCTGAATTCCTTTTCTGCTGTGTTGATTGTTGCTCAACTATTTGTTGATTCCTCTGAGTTACTGTTTGGTTTTTGGTTTTTTTAAAATTTGAGTTAGCCTCCTGGAAGTGCTTAAGTACAAAATGTTAGGTTCATGCTGGCACTTAGCATACCTATGTAAATGCCACTCCTTTCACACTTTTTTAAAAACCATCTAGAAAGACTAGTCTTTCCTGGAGGGCTATAACTACCCGGCAGATTTTCCCTTCTTTCATAAGTCTAGTAACCAGTCAAAGTTTCTCAGTGCAGTTCAAGAAACAAAGATTCAACATGGGCAGTTGGTGTAATAAATACAACACAGTGTTTTTTTGCTGAGTAGGTTGCCCACAGATCTCTGGAAGCTCTTTTTCAGCAGTTCCTGCAGAAGAAGAAAAGTGGTTTCCTACAGCAGCAAAACTATGATCACTGGGAACTTCTTTTCAAGAATCTTTTTAGCCTCCTCTTAATATATTTCATTCCCCTAGTTACAGTAGCATACGCTTAAGGCAATTGATGCTAGGATATGATTACCCTCCTTTCCTCTGATGGTTGGAACTAAGATATGAAACCAAGGGCTGCATCAAATCTCCTCTAATGTTGATATTCGCTATTAAATTAACACATCCAGCATAGTTGAAATGAACTACTTAGCTCATTGAACATTTGCACTGTTCCAATGCTATTTGAGACTCTTTTTCCTGCACTTTCTCTCTTTCTTCTCAGCATCGTTTGCCTGCTTTTCTTTACCCTTCAGCTTCATGCTATTTAATCCAATTGGCTGGGGCCATCCATGTGATTTTGTTTATGAGTGACCATGAGACTGGCACATTGGACACAAAATTGTGATTCAATCAGTAAAAATGGCATGTGTCTCCCAAACCAATTGGATTAACCGACAGCAAAGGCAAATGAACCTGAGGGCAAAGATGAGGGAATACGGGGCTCAGAAGAAGGGCAGCAAAGCAATATGAAAATATTACTAGTGATTGCTGAAAATTGCCTGTAAATGGAAGATGCTTTTTGGCACTTGCAAACATGAAATCAGGTGAGTAGTTTGAGCTCAGTCTTTATGTAACCTTTACCCAAATCTTTAAAGGTTACTGGGCTCTCATTGCCTTGCCTGAATATGTGCAACTACACCTGGCTGGCAATCCTCCCAGCCTAGAACAAGAAAGTGTCAGATTCATGAAGGTAGTGTTATTTTATAAAGTGGCTTGGGCTGGACCTGTAGAATGGACCAGATACAATAAGATAATAGAGTGATAACAAGATAATGCTCTTCCCATACCTGTTTGTACCTCTGAAATGTAATACATAGGAATGGACTGAATAGAACCCAGTCAGAAGGACAGCGGGTGCAACAGCTAACTTTAAGATATAGAGAAAAGAGAACATAGTCAAGGTGGCATTCTTTCCTCTGTCACAGTTTTGGTCAGTTGAGATAAGAAGAATGAATACATCATTAGATGAGTCACGCTCATTGACTTCCACTGGATTTTACTTCCAAGCAAGTATGTAAAGAGAAAAAAAAACTCTGTGTATTTTTTAAAAACCGTATAAAACTTGTATGAAACCAACACTATTTTATACTAGCATTTCCACATTTCATGGGCTGTGAGCATCATATAGAGCAAATAGCAGATCTCTTCTGATATTAGTGTTTCTGGGCAGACAGATGTATCATGGCCATTGGTGAGGAATTCTAATGTCAAAGGGAGAGAAGGCAGCCTAAGGGTGGCTAACTGGAAGCCAAGGGGAACTGGGGAGACCTTATAATTAGAATTCCAAGATCTATGAGCATTTATTTTTGTTAATTTAAACTGCAGAAGCATTGCCTACACCCCATAGGGTTGCAGATTACATCTTGTTGGTGCAAATTGGTTTAAGCCATCTTGGAGCCTTTTAATAAAACAGCCATTGGCCACTGAAAAAAAAAATTCCTTGCATAATTATATGACTGTCAGTATTATGTATTTAACACTGAATAACCTAGCATTTCTTTCACTGAGCCCCCTAAGCTGTGGATTAATAATATACGTTCCTCTTTTCTTGATACCTAGAAATTATTCAACAAATCTAGTAATGCCCTTTCAGATTCTAGAGAGCTGCAGTCTTGAATACCTTCAGCGGTGACTTCCTCTAAATGGGTCTTCTCCCCAAAAAGGAAAAAAGAAAAAGGATCAAAGCCTAGTGCAGTGGTTTGAATGTTGGAGTAGGACTCCAGGAGACCAGAGTTCAAATCCCTGCTCAGTTGTAGAAACCCACTGGGTGACCTTGGGCAAGGCAAAGCCTCTCAGCCTCAGAGAAAGCAATGGCAAACCCCCTCTGAATAAATCTTGCCAGGAAAATCCTAAGATGGGGTCACCATAAATTGAAGTTAACTTGAAGGCACATTACAACAACTTGATGCTTCATGTCAGAGCATTTGTTTGTTTGTTTTTAACCCAAAGCAGCCTTGGTAAGCTGTCACTTGGAATAAAGAAGAAGCAGGTGGGAAGATGCTGCTTGACTCTTCCCCCCTTCAGGCATTTTTCAGCAGAAAATTGCCTCCTCCAAACTCCTTTCCATGGGGAGTGCAGTGGGAAGGTAGAAGTATAGATAATAGTGTACTTCCTTTTACTTAGAACTAATATGGAGAAAAACAACACGGAACTACCTGTAATATCTGGTTTGTCTCTTGGTGTTACTGGATGACAGTCTTCAAGATTAGCATGGCATGAAATTTCATTGAAAGGACATGGTCATTCTGCAAACTAATGGGAGGAAGGGAGTAGCAACCTTGCTTTTCACTCAGAAAATACTGCTGCCATATAACATCTTTTATTCTTCTAAAATCAACCTGCAGTTTTGAGGAGATCCTGGCAATAGAAGAGAATATTCTCTGGCCCTAAAATGAATGGGCTGAAAGGGATCTCAAACTGTTCATCAGAACAGATTCCAAACATTTCACTTCACTGCCCTGTCATGGCCCTCTTAATAATAATAATAATAATAATAAAATTTATTTCTATCCCGCCTCTCCCAATGGATCGAGGCGGCATTACAAAAATATATAAAAACATTAAAACATTAAAATGCACCCCATCCTCCCCACCCTCCAACCCTTCCATCCCCCTAAAACATATCAGTTAATTAAAACAAATTAAAAACAAGATTAACACAAAAGACAATGATGAGAGGCGGTGGAACACTAATCTGGGAAGGCCTGTCGGAAGAGAACTGTCTTGACTGCTTTTTTAAAGCAGTCAAGACTGGTAATGTGCCGGGTCTCCTCCGGCAGGCCATTCCATAACTTGGGAGCGACAGAAGAAAAGGTCCTTTGGGTAACCGCAGCCAACCTAGTTCTGATTGGCTGCAATAAATTCCTCCCAGAGGACCTTAGTGTGCGGGGCGGATTATATGGGAGAAGGCGATCCCGCAGGTAGGCTGGCCCCAAGCCATGAAGGGCTTTAAAGGTAAAAACCAACACCTTGTACTGTGCCCGGAAACTAATAGGCAGCCAGTGTAAAGACTTCAGAATAGGTGTTATATGGTCAGTTTTAGATCTTCCGGTGACCAACCTGGCTGCCATATTCTGAATTAATTGAAGTTTCCGGACTAAGCACATGGGTAGCCCTATGTAGAGCGCATTACAGAAGTCAAGCCGTGAAGTTACCAGCGCATGTACCACTGTTTTTAGGTGTTCCAAATCCAGGAAGGGGCGCAGCTGGCGTATCAGCCGAAGCTGATAGCAGGCACTCCTGGCTGCCGCATCAATTTGAGCTGTCATCTGAAGCGGCGAGTCCAGGAGCACTCCCAAGCTGCGGACACAGTCTTTCAGGGGAAGTGTGACCCCGTCTAGAACTGGTTGACAAACCTCTATACCTGGGCTGGGGCCCCTAACAGCAAGTACCTCCGTCTTATCTGGATTCAGCTTCAGTCTGTTTTTCCTCATCCAGTCCATTACTGCTTCTAGGCATTCATTTAGAGGTGAGATGCCATCCTTAGTTGATGCTGTTATCCGAGGCATGGAGAGATATATCTGGGTGTCATCAGCATACTGATAGCACCTTGCTCCATGCCTCCTGATGATCTCTCCCAGCGGTTTCATGTAGATGTTAAATAGCATTGGGGACAGGACGGCGCCCTGAGGGACGCCAGATTTAAGCTCCTTTTTCGAGGAGCAGCTGTCCCCAAGCATCACCATCTGGTATCTACCTGAGAGATAGGACCGGAACCACTTAAGTGCAGTGCCTCCGATCCCCAGCCCTCTCAGGCGTTCCAGAAGGATACCGTGATCTATGGTATCGAAAGCCGCTGAGAGGTCCAGGAGTACCAGCAGGGTCACACTTCCCCTGTCAATACCTAGGCGTAGATCATCCACTAAGGCGACCATGGCAGTCTCGACTCCATATCCTGCCCTGAAGCCAGTTTGAAATGGATCTAGATAATCTGTTTCATCCAAGACAGCTTGGAGCTGAAGGGCAACAGCCCTCTCGATCACCTTGCTTAAAAATGGAAGATGGGAGACTGGTCTGTAATTATTCATATTATTCTTATCCTGATTTTCCAAACTAGGGCCAATTCCGCACTAGACTGTTATAGCGCTATTATTCCACTTTCAACATCCTGTGGAATCCTGGAGTTTGCAGTTTAGGGAGGGGCCAGCCGGCTCCTCCCTAAACTGCAAACCCCAGGACTCCATAGGATGTTGAAAGTGGAATAACAGCGCTATAACAGTCTAGTGCGGAAATGGTCTATGTGTCCACTTTATGTAGTAGGTAGTAACTGCAAATACACCATCACACTTCTGTACTATAACTGCATTGTGTTAAGCACATTCACATGTGGGACAACTAGTATGTGAGATGCTCAAGGGTACTTTGCAGTGCTATGCATAAACTTGCTCTGGATTTGTATTTTAGATCTGACAGAAGTATATTTTAAAATGTCTTTCATGTGTGTGCATCAAGAGCAAGAGAGAGACACAAAAAATGTTTAACCGGCACATATGAAATTTGGTCATATAGAAGGCGAAGAAAAGATGTGTGTGTGTGTGTGTGTGTGCGTGCGTGTATGTTGTGGGTATAAAATATAGCAATTTTTTCCTTCCCAGTCACTCATGCAACAGCAATCTGAGAGGGAAAGATAATGAGAGGACAGTGGTAATCTGTCATCTCTAGCTATTGGTAACAGTATTGAAGGGTGATACCTTTCCCCCCCCCAAACGCTGTTTGCTTATAAGAACAAATATTTCTACATGGGCTTTCTAGTTCTGGGCAGGTGTGGGAAGGTGAGTATACACAAACACATGCATGCATGAGCGCCCCATGATGTTAATTCAGACCTTCTGCTTCTCTTTCAGTGGGACTGAAAGCATTAGTTGAGTAGCCTGGTGTGAGTAAGTGATTGATTCATTAATTGTAGATTTAACATGGATTTTTAAAAATAGGATTTTAATCCAGGCTGCCCCCTGTGAAAGACTGCTCAGTGCCAACTGAGCTGTATGCAGCCTGCTTATTTCTGCACCAGAAATGCTGTTAAATGGTTTGCTCAGTAAATGGATTGTAGGGGTGTTGTTTTTTAAAAAAAGTCAAATAAAGACTTCATTTTTTTGTTACATATCATAAACACCCTTTATGCTGGGAAACTGTTGATACTTTACTTTTTAATATAATGGTTAATTACTTTGTTGATCATTTAACAAAAAAAAATATTCAGCTAAAATCTCACATGGATTGGAGGTACATCCAACCCTCAACTTTTGCAGATTTTACTTCTGTGGATATGATTGTTTGCAGCTTTTTAGCTGCCAGGTCTGTTGGCAGGAAAACAGACAGAGAGGAAGCGGGGTTGAAGAGGATCTAGGAGGCAAAGGGGCTTGGAAAATCTGGCAGTGGCATCATGGTGTCATGGTGGGAAAGGGAGGTACAGGTCAGGGCTCTTGGTGGAAAAGGAGGAAGAAGAAGAGGAGAGGCTCAAGGAAGATAAGCTGCTATCACCTCCGTCAGCTGCAAAAATCAGCAGCAGTACTAAGTTTCTAGGAGGAACATCTGATGGAGATGTCAAGGTGCCAAGGTGGGAAAAGGAGGTGCAAGCCAGGGCTATTGGTGGGAAAGGAGCCTGTAGCATGCATATGCGGGGGGTGCTTATGAGTTTTTCCACTTTCACAAGGAGCCACTGCCCCTAACCCCCATGCAAGTTGAGGGCTGACTGTACTCCCAACGAGTATAGTTATGTTTAAATTGCCCCAGTTCCTGTGAGTAATGGATTGATCCTGCACAGTGGGCCTGTTACCCTGATTTCTGGGTGTCTCAGGAGGGACACCTAAGTGCACTCCAAATTACACTAGTTGGGGAAATTGGCAAAGAGCACAAGCTAGCAATACGAGAGGCAGGGCAATGGAGCGAGATACTTTGCCCAATGTCTATGGGGTCAGTTCGAGTCAAGGAGCAAACAGAATTGAAGTAATAATAATAATTGTTTTTATTAAGATACAATCAAACAGTGTATGCAACACACTCACACAGATAACTATAGAAATAAAGGTTGGAGTGGGATAGAGGGATTTTTAGAGGAGTTGTTGGTTTGGGTAATACTACACCTGTCCTGAAACCCGGGTAGTCTGCAGCAGAAGTTTGGAGGTATGGAGTTCTCAGTACATGGGACTGAGGGGAAGGCTCGCCAAGCAAAGCAGCAGCAAGGCAGGATGGAAGTCGGAAGCGATCCAAGGAAGCTCTCAAAGTCAGGGGTTCTTATAGGGAAAAATGTGGCCGTAGGCTAGTCCATACTTGCGGAAAACAATGAGTTTCGGGCTGGAGACAAAGCCTCCAAAAGGTCAGAATTTAGCATGATTGAGTTAAGTCCGAGTTGACAATAGAGTAGCCAGTATGCAAACGCAGAGTGTTTGACAGATGAGGATTCGTCTAATCAAACTGCCTGCTCGGGGCAGGGAGTTCTTTGTAAGTAGTGTGCATACATAATAGGATACTTGCCTTGAGGTCTCCTGAAGCGGCAGGATGGCTATTTCTGGCCTGCCTGTATTTGTTTGGAATATTACAGCGGTTAGCGGCCGTGCCTGTCTGTGAGCTTGTCCGGGGGACCTCGCAGCACGTGGAGAGGAATAGGTAAAGAAGGCCAAATTATTGATATCAAAGTGATATCTAATATCCCACAAGTCTGGGCCAGCAACTGTGGTAACAGGCCTGAATACCTTACAGGCATCAGGTCTCATCTGATCTTGGAAGCTAGGCAAGGTCAGACTGGTTAGTATTTGGTTGGGAGACCACCAACAAATATGGATTATTATAGGCTACATTTCAGAGGAAAGAACTAGCAAAACCACCTCTCAGTATTCTTTTCCTAAGAAAACATGATGAAATTCATGGGATCACCATAAGTCAACAAGTGACTTCACCTACAAGGTAACTAAATTTGGATGCTGTCTCCAGTGTGATCCTGTTTTTTTAATTCATTTTTTGTATGTTATGGTATAAACAAATGGGTGGAAACACAGGAATATATGTCATGTTGACTCTTACGTTTGGTCCAGCCAACTCCTGTCTACTATAAAGGTGAAGAAAAGTTGACCCTCCAGAAATTCAAGAAAATCAAGAATAAGAGATTATAGGGCTTGTAGTCTAAAAATATAGAGAGCCAAGGTTACCTAATCCCAACTTGCACTTTGTTGTTGCTGCTGGGTGCCTTCAAGTTGTTTTAGACTAATGGTGACCCTAAGGGTTTTCTTGGCAATATTTGTTTAGAAGGGGGTTGCGTTTGCTTTCTTCTATGGCTGAGAGGGTGTGACTTGCTCAAAGTCACTCGGAGGGTTTCTGTGGCTGAGCAGGGATGTGAACTCTGGTCTCCGGAGTCATAGTCCAGTACTCAAACCACTCTACAATACTGACTGATAATAATTCTCCAGGATTTAGGCTTAGTTTCCCTCACTGCCCCACCTCCAGCCCTGCCAATTGATTGCAGACAGCCACTGGGATCTTTTGCACACAAAATATATGCCCTTCCATTGGGCTAGATATTTGTTATTTTGGTTTATGACATTAGTTAGGAATGGTAGTGTTGTGGGGGATCTAGACCTGAATTTGGAATATCTCTGTTAAGATTCCACAGACTTATTATGGGATTTGCTCAGTTTTCCATGGGGTTTTAAACCAGAGCTCAAAAGTTAACGTTTTGTACAGCATTCTTTTTTTTAATAGAAATAACTCTGGGATAATCTTGCTTAGGTCTGCTCCATACCTCCCCATTAATCTTTTCACGTAAAAGGTTTCATTGCCTGATAAGTGGAATGTCCTATTGTATTGGAGTGGTTTGCTGTTACCAAAGGTAGGTTATTCTGGGGAATGTTGGAGAGAGATTAGAGGACAGCGGGTGGAAGAGAGAGAGAGAGAGAGAGAGAAAGACTTCAACAGGCAGCCTCAGGGAAGGGTGAGGCAGCATCATAAGGAGGCAGCGTAGCAGCAAGCTGCCTCCTCCTGCAGCTGGGGGCCTACAAAGGGGGAGAAGAGGGCTTGTTAGGGAGAAGCTTACTCTGCTGTGCTTGAGTCTGCCATCTCCAGCTGTCGTAGCAAAGGGGAGAAACAATAGCAAGTGAGGGGGAAAGGCGGGAGGGGAATGTGGTGGTTTCAAGAGTGCCAGAGACTAAAGAGGCCTCCCAAAGACTTGTCATCTGCATCTGACAAGAGCTCCTTTCCCTGGGTTCATTTCTTTTCTTCCTTTCTTCTCCTGTTTGCTGCAGCTGTGGGATTTTCAAAAGCACTGTGCAAACAGATGTTTGGCTTAACCTGCGGATCTATCCCCTCCTTTCTTCACTCCTGAACCACTGCAGCTTGGAGAAGTGTTACCCTTAGAGAAGGATGGGTGTGTAGATGCCCCTTTAATATCTGGACTTCAGGGAAAACAGTTAACTGAGGGCTGGCTCGACATTCAACTCGCACATTAACTAGCCCTCTCACATCGATGCCAGTGGTAAGAAATGGAGAAATCTGAAGGCAGTTTTGTCTCTGTTGTGACAGAGAAGGCCAAAGAGCACAATCCCCAATGTGGCATACTGGGCATCCTTAGATTTATGATAAGATAAATGAGAATGCTGTTTACTTTCCATGTGAGTTGTGTCTCATGAATACTACAATGACATTACATAACTGAGTATCTGGAGTTACTGAAGTTTGGACAAGATAGATTCTGTGTGAAAATGTTTCACAATCTTTATATTATTCTTTTTGACAAAGGTCCATGCCTTTTGTTCTTCTGCACTCTAAAACAAGGAGTGGGAGCCCTTTAAATGCAGGCAGACACAAAGCACTTTGAAAGGAAAGAAATGAAGGGACATCAAACTTTCACAGTTTTGCAGAACATTCCCTGGCGAAGGGATGGGAGTCTTTGGGGTCCAGTTTCCAGGATCAGAGGGAGGAAAGCAGCTGAGCAAAGCCCCTTGCATTGTTAGGTTGGTGAGCACTATAAAGCTCTGCAGGAGGCATTAGACACAGTTGCAGGGCAATTCAGAAGTACAGGAACACTTGGTGAGAATATACAAGGGCAGTGTGGGACAGTTTTAAAAATTAGGTTCAGACTGAGGACACAACCGGGGACTTTTGAGAAGTATGCAAAGTCTGAGTGAGGCAGGAATATATCCCCAGTGACCTTCACTTCAGAAAGAAAGGCTAAGAGAATGACTTGTTCGAGGTCACACATAGTGCCTTAAATCCAGGTAGTTTCCAGGGATCTAAACAATGCTATTTATAGCAGATTTATTTGCTGTTGTACAAGGAACAGCCAAACTTTTGAATTGTTATGGCTTGTGAATCACATGTGCAATTGAAGTAAACAGGCTACAACGGAATTGAAATTGCATATCACATCCATCCTTGGATACATCCACACACACACCCAGTTAGAGATTTATATCCATCCAATTCCATGTTTAAAGTGGCAGAACCTGTCAATGCACTGATGAAGGAAGGTGGAGAAGGTAATGGTAAGGTGTGTGAATTGGGGACAGCGTAAAAATAAATGGCTGTTAATGAAATCCACAAGACTTTATTCATTAACTCCTAAGGACAATAGCAAAGGGTCCCTGATTCCTCTCTAGTTGCTCTCCAAGCACTGGAATGGCAAAATATTGTTACAGACTGAGAGATATTGGTGATTTATTTTATTTTATTTATATCCTGCCTTTCTCCCAGCACAGGATCCAAGGCGGCATACAATGTTGCAGAAGCACAATACAATTTAAAAACTCCTAGTACAAAAGTTAAAAACACAATTAAATTAAATGCCTTTGTAAAAAAACTCAAAAACAGCATTAAAAGATACTTAAAAGGTAGTTACCTCCCCCCACCATCATTCAAAGCTTTATCTGACACAACATACTAAAAAACAAAAGCTTCCACAAATAAAAAGATCTTTATCTGCTGATGGAAAGACAGCAGGGAGGGGGCCAAGAGAGCCTCCTGGGAAAGGGAGTTCCCTAACTTGGGCCTGTTATAGCGCTATGATTCCACTTTCAACATCCTATGGAATCCTGGGGTTTGCAGTTTCGGGAGGGGCCATCCGGCTATAACAGGCTAGTGCGGAAATGGCCTTGGAAACAGCCAGAGAGAAGGTGCTCTCCCCTCTCCTTACCAGAGGTGCCCAGGGATGGTGGTGGGACCCAGAGAAAGCTTTCCCCTGCAGATCTTAGAGCACGGACAAGCTCTCGTATATATGGGGAAGGGACAGCTCTCAGTGGCATATTTGTGTGCAAATACTTGCAGGTTCGTTTAAAAAAAAAAATCTACTGTAACAGGAGGTCTGCCTGAAATACCAGAGAACTGCCGCCTGTCATGGTTGACAGTATTCTAAATGGACCAGTGGCTCACATTCAGTGTAAAGCAAACAGCGTTTAGAGCGACAAAGGTGGTGTGACCTGTGGTTCAGATCCACATTGAGGTAGAACATGCGTCTTAGGCCATTTCCGGCCGGCCCTTCCCCAACTGCAAACCCCAGGATTCCGTAGGATGTTGAAAGTGGAAGAATCGCGCTATAAGAGTGTAGTGCGGAAATGGCTTTTGCTTAGGACCTTTGCCTCATCACTTGTAGAGTAGTATTAGCTGGTTATTTAATCGCTCTCCAAACACTAATGAAATTAGTGGAGCACTTTACAAGCCTTTAATAGTCCCCTAGACACCAATAAAATCAGGTGAAGTTTCCCCTCCAACCACTGAAGACTCCTACAAACACGAATCCTGAGAGATCTCTTGGTCATTTCAGTACAGTAGTAAAAGCTCCTTTTTTTCCCCCTCACAGGCTTTCGTGTTGATTTAAATGGCACGGAAAAGTGGTGGGTGGTTGTTTTTTTTAACATTTTAAACTGAAAACGCGTCAGTACATGACGTGGAGAGGCGTTGGCTTCAATTTCTCCTTCCTATTCCCTCAGCTTGAGGAAAAGTCCCTGCCACAACCAGAGGACTGAGGCGTTTGGGGCGCTGTATTTTCATGCAAATCGATGGATTTTTCTTGAGGTTGTCACTGATGCTTGAGCCTGGGGAGGGGAAGCGAGAGGGAATAAAGGGAGAGAGGGAACGCTTTGCTCATTGTTCTCCCTTCGGCTCCCATTTGGCAAGAGCGGCACAGAAAAAAAAAGGAAAAGAAGTAACCGGGAGAAGGGGGGGAAACTGTGCGTCTGTGTGCGAGGGGAGGCGGCGGCAACCCCAGCAGCTTTTACAAATGAGTGACAAAGGCGCTGTCCATTCATGGCCTCCCGCGCCGGCGAGGGGGCTTCTGAGGAGGCCAGGCCTCGTCAGCCAATTGCTGTCAGCAACCTGTGGCGAGGAGGCATCGCTATAGCAACCGGCGGACGGGCCATGTGCTTTGCCGGGCTGAGCGCGGGCGAATATAAAAGGAGGGGGCAGAGCCGAGCCTGGGCGGCTGGGAACCAGCGTTGGGTTGCGCGCGCGCCCGCCCGCCCACCTCCTGGGCGCGCTCCTTCTCCCCGGTGATGGACAGCTCCGCGGAGGGGCCCCGAGGGGAGAAGGGTCCGAGGAGGAGGAGGAGGAGGAGGAGGGGGGAAGGGCGGGCGGGCCGCCGGTGGAGTCCGGCTCCAGCGCTCTGGGGAGCGGCGTGGCGAGGCTGGCCGGCAGCGCGCCGCCTTTTGTGTCGTGTGGCCCAACAGCCGGGAGGGAATGAGGTGGCCGAAGAGAAAGGGACCAAGTTTGGTGGCCGAGGAGGAGGAGGAGGAGGAAGAGGATTGCTTCGACCCGGGGCAAGGGGAGCCCTGAGGGAAAGGAAGGGAATGGCGGCAAGGTAAGGGACGCCTTGGGGGAGGGGAGGGAGGGTCCGGCGCTTGGGGAGCCCCCGGCCGCGCGCCCGCGCCGTAATTGCGGGAGGGAAGACGCGCCTGTCCCGGATGTTGGGGCCGCGCGGGCAGGGAAGGGGAAGGCGGGCGGGCGCCTTCCCGCCTGGGCTTCTGCCGCGGGGGAGCGAGGGCGGGCGGGCGCTGGAGCCGCGCTCCCCCAGGGCAGAAGCCCGGGCGGGAAGGCGCCCCGGTACAGCTGCCTGGCGGCGGTGAGCGGGCGGCGAGGGGCCGCCGCCTCCTTCCTCGCCCTCGCGTTTGCGCAGCGTCGGAGCCAGGCACGGCTGGTTCCCGGGGGAACCGGGCGGGGAAGCGGCCGCTGGGGGCTTTCGGGGGTCTGGAGCATCCCGCCGCCTTCGTCCCCCTTTTCTCCCTTCGGCTCGCGTTTGCCCCCCGCAAGTTCCCAGCAGGAAAGCTGGGACGAGGGGGTGTGAGAGGAAGAAAAGGGGGAGGGAGGGAGGGAGCGCAAAGGGATCCCGTAGCACCTTTTGAGGCGCAAAGCCAGGAAGAAGTTGGTAGCAGAAGCTTTGGTCGACCTGCAGCCTACTTCATGGCGAGAGGGGAGAATCAGGTTGAGGAAACAAGAGAGATCGGCTATGATGTCCACCCGTCCACCCTCAGTTAGGTGCCCCCAAAAAAGTGCCTCCGATCTTGCAGTCCTACCCGCACACAGGTTACACTCGTGGGGAGGAGGCACACGCTTTCTGCTTTGACCGGTTTAGGAGTTTCCAGCCGCCTTTTGTGGAGGATCCAGGGGAAAGGAACGATTTCTTTTGTAAAGAGAGAAAACATATATGTTCCCCCAGGACACCAACCCGTTAGCCTGCGAGGATGCAGTGACCACTCAATTTGTCCTTCCCGGGCCTTACAGCGGCACTTGCCACCCGTATGTGGCCCATCGCCTTCGCATTCTCTTCTTCGTTTTTTTGGAGCCTTTTCTTTACTTTCTCCATCCCGGGTTGCACTGATCTCTGCAATAGCTGACCAGTTTCCTTGACCCGGAAAGCCCATTTTTCACTCTAACTTTGGTTCTGTTCGTTTCTTAGCAAAGCCTGGAAAATATTGAGAGGGGAGGGCGGAAGGGGAGAGATTAAGCCATTTCAACCGAGTTTTCTACCTTCCCATGCCTGTGTTGGGAACTGGCGAGAAGGAAAGCAAAGTTTGACGACATTCCTCCCCTCTCCCGTTTTATAGTCCTCACAGCACTTCTTAAATTTAGTGGATGACATATTGGGAGCAAAATGGGAGTTTTAGAACAAGTATCTTGAAAGATTGTGCCTGTGACTTCATAGAGTGACTCAGTAGCATTCTATGCTGGTGTGTTTTTATAGATGATTTTATTCGGAGTGTTTTAATGTAAGAGTATATTGCACCTAATGTATTGCATTGCATCTAAATGCCCTAAAGGAACCAAATACCCTCTGATCTTGGAAGCTAAACAGGGTCAGTCCTTTTTAGTACTTGGATGGGAGACTTCCACAAATACCAGATGCTGTAGGCTATATTTCAGAGGAAGGAACGGGCAAAACAACCTCTCCATATTTCTTGCCTAAGAAAGCCCTATGAAATTCATAGGATCACTATAAGTGGACAGGTGACTTGAAGGCATGTTTTGTTACATTCTTACCTGCCTTCAAGTCATTCTTGAGTTATGGTGACCCTATCATGGGACTTTCTTGGCAGAATTTGTAGGAGGGCAGGTTGCCTTTGCCTCCTGAGGCTGAGAGAATGTGACTTGCCCAAGGTCACCCAATGAGTTTCCATGGCCAACTGGGGATTCAAACCTTGGTCTCCCAGTGTACTGGCCCAGTATTCAAACTGCTGCACCACACTGACTCTCCATGGCACACACACATATCACATAAATAATGTAAATACTTTAGAAATCCCCAGTTCTCAAACAGGCAGCCCATTTTGCTAATTTGTTTAATATAGAAAACACAAGTGGAGGATCCACCATCCTATAAAACTTTCATAAAATGAGAATATCTTTGTTTTATTTTTTATTTTTTAATGGCCATTTGGCAGTAGAGGTCTTAAGTGTATTGAGCACAGTTAGGTAATGAGGATATTGACAAGATGACAGAAAACAATGAAAACAGATGTCAGGGATCTCTCAGTGTGTATAATTGTATATATTAATTTAAAGCACGTAGACCCTATGTTTAGTTAGAAAAGAGAGTATGTGTACATATACATACATATATGTGTGTGTATATTTTTTTTGAGAGAGAAAGAGATCCCATAGGAGCTCTGTTTATCAACAATAAACATTTTCATATACTGAAAAATGTGTGTAGGCAGCCAGTCACACACCGGCTAAGAGGGATTTAGACTAAGATTTGAATGAATCCAGTCTTGCTGAAATCTATTAAACTTCACCTAAAATCCAGCTTATTTAGATTAAAAGGATTATAAATATCTTGAAGATATATCACCTTACACAGAGCACATATCATACACAGTATGATTATACTTTGTGCATAGCTATCCTTGTCTCCTTTTTTCCCTTTCCTTTCCTTTCCTTTCCTTTTTTGCTTAGAAGATACCTGCAGAATGTGAAAAGCCTTTTGAATTCATCCCATCCATCTGTCCATCAGTCTCTTTGAAAAACAATAGTGCTGGTTTGTAGGTGTACCACACTTCTACCTTCTTTCTTTTATTAAATAACAAAACAAGATTTTTATTTATCTTTAGGAAACAAGAGGGAAGTATCTCCCATTGGTGATGACAGGGTTGAGACATGACTGAATCTGTGGGTTCTGATCTTTCATTGTTAGAGGATATTAATCCTTCTAAATGGTATAGAGCGTGCACACACACACACACACACACACACGCAATGCTTTGTGGAGTGGAAGGTTGGGGAAGGATCATTGTGCCCCTCCAGATGAATAGGTCTGTGGTTCTTGCCATGACCTTTCTCAGTGATTTGAATAAGCTGGAGTTCCCAGAAATCCATCTGCCTTTTCTGTGTGTCGATTTTGTCTAATCTTTCCATCCTCTGGATAGAGTCTCAAAGAAGGGGAAAGTACCTTCCCATCTGACTGCAGCTGCCCCCCATCTTCCTTCTCCAAGTAAAAGCATTAAATTGACTGTTTTCCAGGTGATGAACTGACATCTGCTAAAAGTAATTCTGAAGCAACATTGGAGGAGTTAATGGAAGACAGAGGGCTACAGGGATACTTGCTAAATCTCTTGTTAATCTTAAAGAATCTCATTGGAGATTGAAATGATCTCTTTCTGTGGCTGAGAATGTGGCAGCAAGTAAACAAACAAGAACACCTTTATGTCTAGGCAGGGTCTGCACCATCAGGCCTGGTTCCCACAACTGTGTTGTTTCGCAGCCTAAACACATTTTGCTTAGGTATCAACACAGATAGTTTCATGTGATCCTCAGTAAACTTATTTGGAAGTATATTCCACCATGGCTAATAGGTTAATTTGCTTCTGTAAAAATGTGTTTAGTACTGAGGTGATAATAGATATAATCTTAATATATATATATATATTTGTCAAGAACTAAAAGAATTGGGATTATTTTGCACACACCTTTTTTAAAGTGTCTTTTACAAAAATAAGTCCACATATTTATCCTATACTTTTTTCTGTTCCAAGGAGGAAAAACATTGCCTTCCATATTTCACTTAAACATTAGGGTTATTTTGAAGTGCAAATATTTTTCTTAATTTAGCCCAATCAAGAAAGTAATCCTTTTAAGTATATTATGTGAAAACAAGGTCCATTGATTTCAGTTGTGTTGTCTGAAAAATATGGTTATATATCAAATTATTTTTAATAAATTATTTTTAATTAATGTTGTAAATAATAATCCACTTCTGTATTTTAATCTTTCTCACACTCACACACACACACTCCTGCTGAGTCCAAATGTATATTAATACACGTTTATAGTCAAGAATAATTATTTTCTTGTCATTTCTTTTCTTCTGCTTGGGACCCCCCTCTTTTTTTGGGCCTCCTTGAATGGCAGATTTGCAAGTACAATTTCATCAGCACAGAGGAACAATAGCTTTCAGTTGCACAAAGGATTTCTCCCACCCTGAATCTCAACCACAATGCCTCTTGCTCTGATAATAGCTTCTGAAAAGATTTTGTAATGTAGAGAATTAATACATGATTATTTCTGCCTGACTTCTCCCATTTATTAGGTTCTGGACTGTATTCTCAATTAAAAATAGCATTAAGATTTGTTTTTTAAAAAATCATATTTTAAGATAAATCATATTCCAAAGTTTTCTATCTCTGCCTATTGAGATGATTTGTATGCATTATTTGTGTTCAAATCTATTGTAATGTATGATCAACTGAAAATTATAAAAAAATGTAGAGGGGAACTCTGATGCAATGTGTGCAACTAAATACTAGTGCCAAGTTATTTTTGAAAAAGAATTATGGAAATTTATTTTTCTTCACAGAAGTAGAAAGGCTGCTTGCAATAACTGCCAGCCAAGTGTGTCCTTATCTCAACCTAGCAATAGCTTTTGAAGTTTGAAGGCTTAAATTCTCTCATCCTTCGCTGAATAGCATTTCCATTAATAAAGTTTGCTTGCTAAAACTGCAAAATCCATTTTTAAAGGGAGGAAGGAGGAATTGTTACTTGAGGTTGATGTGTGTGAGATTGACATCTTAAAGACTCCGTGGTGGTGGGGTTAGTATCTTAAGGTGGAATCTGTGTCAGTTGCTGGAGAGTTGCTTCAATCTTGAAGTGCATTAACTTGTCTGCATGAGAGCATGCATTAAGGGTCCACAAACAGTTGTTGGTTTGGAATGCAACCTCTGTCTGCACCCTCCGGTCAAGTTGGGATTACAGCCTGCCACACGCTTTCTTTCCTGGAGAAGACACCGCTGGGATTTACTCTTGAGGAAACGTCTGATTGGGACGGTGTTTGTCTTTGACTGCGTCTCCTTTAGGAAGGAAAGGCTCCTGATAGTATCACACTTTGATTGTGGTGCTTCTCTGTTTTTTTATTTCCGATTCCTGGAGCTGTGCCTTTGTGAAGCTCAGTCTTCTAAGTGGTTTTTGGAAGAGAGCAATGAAGTGTATATACATACCAGGGGGTGGGGTGGGATGTTGAATTCAGACGTCTCCAGATGCTCCTCAGTGGCTTCCTTCTTTCATCAAAGCTGCGAGGCAACGTGGAATCGTATGAGTGACTTGCCAACTTCAGTGGGTTAAGAAATCTTTTTTGGGGGGCGGGGGGACGGGGGTTAGAATTCGTGGGTGTATACAGCACTTATAATGGGTGTTGGCTTTTTGAGTTTAAGTTAGCACTTCTCATAGCTGCTGCTTTACAATCTTGGACTACTAAGGGTTGGGGAGACTTAAGCCATTTCCGCACTAGACTGTTATAGCGCTCTGATTCCACTTCCAACATCCTATGGAATCCTGGGGTTTGCAGTTTCGGGAGGGGCCGGCTGCCTCTCCCGAAACTGCAGACCCCAGGATTCCATAGGATGTTGGAAGTGGAATCAGAGCGCTATAACAGTCTAGTGCAGATGGAGAGAAAAAGCTTTGAGCAGAAATACTCATTAGATCACTCTCAAACGCTTAGGTGTAATTCTTCTTCCGTGCCGTTTTCAAAGGTAGTGATTGCCTGAGAAAGGACATCGCCGACCCGGGTGTTTGGTAGGCCTGAAACTTAAGGGCGAGGTGGCCATGCTGCGCCCCTCCCCTCCCCTCCCCTCCCCTCCCCATCCCCCCGCAAACACAGCCACCCCGAGACTGCGGCGGGGGAGGGAGGGAGGCGAAGAGACAGAGAGAGAAGAGAGCATGGTTGCGCTTTAAACGACACCCAACTGTAAATGTCAAATTCATACATATTTAAAGATTTTTTTTCCCTCCCTATTTCGAGTCAAGTCTGACAGGGCGCCTCTAATTAACCCTGGCTTCGAGTTCCGGGCTGAGACCCGATGGTTGAATCCGAGGGATGCGTTTTTCCGGAGCGGGGGGTTGGTGCGGGGAGGAAGAAGGGTCGTCTCGGGCAAAGGGGAAGGTGAGTGGGAGCTCCTGGGGGAAGGATAACCCCCTCCCCTCTCTCTCGTGCGCTCTCCTCCCCTGCCCGGCGTGGATGGGACATGGAGTCCCTTCTGGAATCGGAAATCAGCCTTGTATTTTTTAAAATGAAAGGCGTCGAAGGTTTCCTTGCCAATTTAAGTACACGTTGCACTGGCTGTAGGAGGGACAGAGCTTGAGAACTGGCACATATTTTACTTCTAAGCCCCGCTCCCCGTTTTCAGGCGGGAACAACTGTTCTGTGATGTGTCACTTGGGGAGGGACATTGCTGGTAAACTCTGCGTAGCCTGCAGACGAATGTCACCGAGACAAGCCTAGTTTGTTTTTGGGTTCCCTTTGATTCTTCGGTCTGGGGAGGGAAGGTTGGCTCCTAACCTCTCGCCCACGGCCCTCTTTTTCCATTCAGAGCTCGCCCGTAGGCAGGGGAACTTGGAGGTGAACCCAGTGATAGTAATGCGTTTAACAGAAGCGAAGGGTCTGTATTCAAATCCCAGACCTCGCTCTCGGGAGGAAGACTTGGTAGCAAAAGCAGGCTGTTTCGGACGGCTTTTCCTTTAAAGACAGCTGAACACGACCTTGCCTTTGTGATCCCCCTCCTCCTCTATGATCCCGAATAAGCGCCGCCAGTCGCGGAATTCTGCGCTCTGATAAAATTAATTTAAACATCTAAGCCCTCCCGTGCCTTTGGGTTGGCCCAGCAAAGACCTCTCTACTGAAATAGACGGATGGGATCAGGTTGAAAGGAATATGTAAACGTATAAGCCTCTTAACATTCAAGCAAATACATACATATGGTTTACAATAATAGAAGTATATCATTTAAAAAGTAGTTTTATTCGTACAGATTCACAAAACTAAATTGGAACTATGGTAATATACAACCCAACTCAGACTTCGAATATCATGGTACAGCGGGTAATACAAAACAATGTGGGATCTTAGGTAAATGTATCTGCGCAAAGGTAGTTTGAATGTATATGTTCGTACATTCATTTGAACTTGATTCCATCTATATTTCAGTAGCTCATAGGAGGTGAGCGCTGGAGCGTTCTGCCCCGTTATGTTTCCCCAGCAATATGGGCCATTTCCTCACTAGCCTGTTATAGCGCGACGATTCCACTTTCAACATCCTCTGGCATCCTGGGGTTTGCAGTTTCGGGAGGGGCCGGCCGGCCCTCCCGAAACTGCAAACCCCAGGATGCCAGAGGATGTTGAAAGTGGAATCGTCGCGCTATAATAGGCTAGTGCGGAAATGGCCATGGTCTCTTCTTCATCTAGATGGCCATGTATAGCTGAAGAAGGGCCGAGGAGAACCTCTTACTACAGGAATAGGCAGCATGTGGAAGGACCGAGGCAGGGCCGTTCGAGTCCGCGTTACGTGAGGTCGAGGTGCCATCGCCTCCTTTCTGGACACTACAACTATACCTCCGTCTCTTCTAGGCTACTGGCGAGATTTTATACATATATATATATATATATGAAAAAAACATGATTTCCCAGTAGAAATACGGCCTTTGTAGGGGAAAGCAGACCTTGAGTGTGAGTCGCAGGCGCTCAGAGGAGACTCCTGAATGCGTATAATTTGGGCGGCTATGCTGGCATATTGCTAAATTTTGGAGCAGGATCACTCGGTGGTCCTGGGTCCTGTTGAACCGAAAGGAAGGAATCAGGATTCTCCCCTCAATTAACTCGGTGTGAAGGGTCAGGGCGAGAGCTCGTCTTCTAGGGCATTTGAAAATATTGGGGATAAAGGCAGTCCAGCTTCGAGGAGCCCTCCTACGTTCAGATCCGGGAGATTTCTTTTACCATTTAGAGTGAGAAGACCCTCGTTGCTAAGAAAATTTGAGCGATGTGTCTTCCCTTTCCAGTCTGGAGTGTCTTGAAGGAGGTTTCTGTGGAACCCGAAAGCGCGCCTCTTCCTCCAACAACAGAACCGGGCCCCATAGAAAGCTACTGCCACGCTTGCTTTGTCTCTTTTCGAACCAAACGACTGCCGCAGCGGTTTAGTCTTTAAATCTGGATTTTTAAGGGAATGAAAACCGGGGCCATTTCCGCACTAGGCTGTTATAGCGCTATTATTCCACTTTCAACATCCTGTGGCGCTATAACAGTCCAGTGCGGAAAAGAGGCGCCGCAATGTGTTATCTCCGAGCCGGGAAGCACCCAGCATCATTTGCCTAGGACAGGGAGGCGACCACAGCAACTCCTGGGGGGGGGGCTTAGCTGGAACGCGAGCGCGCGTAGATCTCAGCAGCAGAAAAGAGTTACAGGCGGAGAGCCGGGGGCCAAATGGTGTCCCACCAACCCACTTTCCTCACACGCGGCCCTAGGAAGATGCATCCCGAAGAGCGGGGAGGAATTATTCCGAGGGCCTGGCTCCTTTTGAGTCTTGACGCTTTCCAGGAGTGCGTGTGCGCCCGGGCTTTTCTTCCTTCCAACCATAAGGACTAGAAACGCAAGCTGTTTGGTTTTGTTTAAACGCTTCGGCCAGTTCCACTTTAAGCGGTCGAAATAACGTGCCAGCCTGCGGGCATAAACCGCGTTGAATCCCGAGATGAGACAGGACATTAAACTATTTTAACGCTCAGAAACCCCTCAAAGGCCTCTCCCTAAACTGCAAACCCCAGGATTCCGTAGGATGTTGAAAGTGGAATAATAGCACTGTAACAGTCTAGTGCGGAAATGGCCCCCGTATCTGGCTGCGTGTGCGCTTCCCTGCGGACATTTTTGTATTGCGGCCCCCTTTCTGGAAACAGCGTGCGACTGGATGTTTCGAAACTCTCCTGCACAAACTACCAGTAACGAAACAGTTACGAGTATCCGCCCCCTGGACGGCCCCTGGAGAGCAAATATTGGGCGTTTTTCATGGCCATTTCCGCACTAGCCTGTTATAGCGCGATGATTCCACTTTCAACATCCTCTGGAATCCTGGGGCTTGCAGTTTCGGAGGGGCCGGCCGGCCCCTAATAAAACTGCAAGCCCCAGGATTCAAGAGGATGTTGAAAGTGGAATCATCGCGCTATAACAGGCTAGTGCGGTAAGCGCTTGTTTCGGACTCCCCGTTCCCAGTCCCGCGGCTCACCTCTGCCTTTCCCCCCCCTTGATGAGGCCTTGAGGTACTGCCTAGGATAAAAACTGGCCCCAAATCGTGACAGGACGTTTAAACCACGCTGGCAGCCCAGTTCTTTCACGCTGTGCCTCCAGCGATGGGGGTGTGTGATTTAGCACCGAGACCTTGCTAAAAGGGTCCCAGTATCTTCATTTCTCAACAAGGAACAGACAATTAGAAAAGCCATTTGAAACCCCACGAAGGGAGGTCGTTATGCAGAACTGACCTTACAAACAACAACAACGCAAACTCTACACCCAGAAAGCCGTTAAAAAACAACTATACCTACTAAAAATGTAGGAGAACTAGGTAAACCATTTGCCTTGTCTGTTTAATGAACTGCTGTCAATTGTAGGAATTAAGCGTGTTTTCCGTTATCAACTCTGTGTATGGCGATTTTTTAAACATTTTTGAAGCGAAAAGATCGAGTGCCGCAAGCCAAGCAGAGACAGACAAATTGGGGCGGGGGGAGCTCTGGACTGCTAATTTGCCCTAATCATTTTCATCAACTGGAGAAGATCCTTCTTCGCCAAGCGGCTTCTGGTCTTTCGTTTTCCGAACAAACAATGGGAACACCTTATTCCCATTTTATAGAATGGCAAACTGAGCCCTGGGCAGGGGAGACAGAGAGAAACCCCAGTATACTGGCACCTAGGTGGGGTTTAAAACAAGGTTTAACTGTATAGACGACTTCAAGGCGGTTGGCTGAGATTTCTTTCTGTTTTTTTTTCCTAATGTTAGTATCTGTAATAGAGTTCAGTGGAAGGAACTCTCAAAACCACCTCTGAGTGTTCCTTGCTTAAGAAAACCCTATGGAATTAATGGGGTCGCCCTAAGAGGAGAGGCGACTTGAAGGCGCATATACACGCACGCTGATGACAGCCTATAATTTACAGAGAGAAAACTTCCTTATGCAGAGCGTTTCTAAATATAAGCAAGAGTCCTTTCCATATGACGTTACTTGGTGTTGTGCGTGGGCGCTACTCTCCGGAATGTTGCCAGAATAAACAGCCGGATCCTAAGCATCTTTAACCTGCAGGGCAATACACAAGTATTTGGGAGGGCTGTTGAACTTAGTGGGATCCACCGCGGAGTTAAAGATGGATAGGATCTGGCCGATAGCTTGGGTTTGTTTAGCGTAACGTACTTCGGTATTGCTGTGCCTAGGAACGGACAGCCAAAGTATTTACACTAGTCTTTTTTTTTATTTATTTTTTACGGCAGTCTAGTTCAGGCATTGTTTGTCCTGGGGGGAAGTGAGGCGTCAGGTGGGATTCCTCCTATGCCTTTCGGGGTGATTGGAACCTTAAATAGGCCCAGAAGAGGAGTGGCCTTTGCACTGTAACTCTTCCCATGTCTACTCAGAAGTAAACCTCACGGGATACAGCGGGGCTTACTCCCAGGGAAACTGACCTACGATGGTAGCCTTGGATTTATGTTCACCTCTTTGGCCCTTTCCGCACGGCACTCTTACAGAGCGATTCTTCCACTTTCAACCTCCTAGGGAATCCCGGCCGGCCCCTCCCCAAGCTGCAAACCCCAGGATTCCCTCGGAGGTTGAAAGTGGAATAATCGCTCTGTAAGAGTGTCGTGCGGAAAGGGCCTTAGATACATTAGGAAGGTTGGTGTTTGCGTGATAAGACGTGCATTATGCGCGTGTGAATGAGCACAGACACATGCGGTCTTTTGGTAAGAAAATGGGATGGGCGCCCTTCAGGATATTCCCTCTCCCAACCTGACCTATCCCTTATTGGACAACAGGCGCTCCTTGGAAAAGAGCGTGAACTGGGAAGGGCTCTCCTCTCCGGCCATCTGGGAAGCAAAGTCCCACCATGATCGGTAGTCATTTTGAGTCCTGACAACCAAGCGAAACCGAACACCACCACCAGATAAGAGGTCCCCTCGGGCCTAATAACAATCTGGCCTCCTCGTGAGTTTTCCTTTTGCTCTGTCCTAATCCTTGCGTGGCGGCGCCTGTGGCAGCAGAAGGGCCTTGTTGCTGTGTGCTTTCCAGTGGTCTGCGACTTACGGCGATCCGAAGAGGAAATATCACAGAGTTTGGGGGGAGAGGAGCTGAGTGTGTGGCTTTCCGTGGCGGAGAGGGGGCTCGTCTCCAAGGTGGTAGTCCAACGCTCAAACCCCTAAGCCACGCTGGCTCTTGAAGGCGCTTAGACCCAGTAAGACCTTTGGGATCCAGGCCTTGGGCTCCCGGGGCGGGGCGGAAAAGAAGTTGGGGGAGCCCTCCCCCTCCCTCCGCCCTGCTGGGAGCGCAGCTGCCGGCGGAAGGGGCTCCGGGTCGCTCCCCCAGCAGCTGGTCCCCTCGGAAAGGCCGGACGCCCCTGGTGTCTCGGGGCCTTTAGCCGCGCGCCCAATTAAGGCCCCCCGCGCGGCCCTGCCTGGGGGCTGGCGAGCCAGGGAACCGCGGCCGGGCCTCCAGGCCGGGGCAAGATCATTTTTCAGGCGCCCCTATTGAGATGCAGATGGAAACCTCTTCCCCGCAGGGGGTCTGTCAGTGACATGCTAATAGGAAAGCCAAGGCCAGGCCTTGAAGTCCAACCAAAACAGGCCCGCCCGGCCGAACTCCGCAAGGGAGGGCCGACCCTTTCACCGGCAGAGCAGAGACCCCTCCCCACCCCCAGCTCAGCCCTCTCCCCGGAGGGAAGGGCCGCAGCCGAGCGCGCTTTCCAGGAAAAGAGAGGCCGGGCTGAGGGCCGAGCTTCAGAAGTCCTGAGAAGCCGGGGAGAAGGAGCCCTTCCCTGCGGAGGGGCTTTGGAAAGGGGGAAAAAGAGGCAGGGGCGGTGGGCGCGCTTTTAAAGGCGAGGGGCGGGGAGAAAGGGAGGCCGGGGGGCGCCGCGCGCAGTTACTCAGAAGTAAGCACGCAGCGAGAGGTCCGAGGGCGCGCCAGTCGCGTTCCCGGGCAAAACCTAAAGCTGCTGCTTAAGCGCTCCGAGGGTAACCCCCCCCTGGCTTCGGGCTCTTTGTTGCAGGGAGGGTCGTGGCTGCGCTCCTCGGCTAAAGCGAAGGGGCTCCTGCGCCGTTCATAGGAGCGCAGAAGGGCAGGGGCCGCGAAGGCGCACCCGCGGGCAGAGAGGCAAGCGCCCGCTCCTGTGTCCCACCCGGCCCTCCACCGGCGGGGTGAACGTAGCGTCTGAAAAGGGACAGGCTTTCACCGGTGGTGTTGCGGGGGACACACGAGCCCCCCTTTAAGCTTCTCGTGCTTTTACAGCCTGGCCCGAAGGCTCTTGCGTGGGTTCCCTTGGACTTTACGGGGCGCGCGTCTCGCTGCCCCCGTGGCTTGTACGCGGGAGAGGGCGTCCAGGCGAGGCTCCCTTTTCGTTACCCGGACGGTGTCCCGAAAATAATCTTCGGCGAGGTCCCTGAGCTACGCCAGGCGCTTCAGAACACGCCTTCACGGATTTCACCGAGACTTCTGGCGGCTTTGCGGGTTGCGGTCGCCATTCCGGGAACGGGGACCCCTTCGAACGCACTTGGGGACCTCGCTGTGAAAGGATGCTGGATCCCCAGAGGACGCCCTCCTGTGCTCCTCCTGGGGGGGGATTAAACTGGAGTGGAGCGTGAAGTCTGATCCGAGGAGTTCAGTGGGACCGACTCCCTAGTACAGGCGCTGTATGGGAACGCTTCGTAACAACCCGGTCTGAATACTCAGGGTTAGGTGGGCGTCCAGCGCCTTAAAAGCCGTGGCACCTGCCTCCCGTTTCCCACGCCCGGGCTTTGGAAGGGAAGCCGAACGGGAAGGGTCCAGCGGGGCCTCCTCCCAAGTAAGCGAGCCCAGGCTCACGGGGTCACATCCAAGCACGTGCGTCACGGGCCCACGCGGCGCGCCCACCGCCTGCCGCTGGAGCGAGACGGGCGCGGCCCTCCGGCCCTTCGCGGTCACCTGGAAGAGAAAGGGGACCGGGCGGCGGGGGCGGAGCCCGCAGGTGTGGGCCTGTCTTTCTTTCTTTCTTTTTAACAAGTGAGGCTCAGCATCGCGCATCTTTTCCCCTCCCTTTTTCCTTCCCAGGCCGTTTCCGCACTAGACTGTTATAGCGCTATTATTCCACTTTCAACATCCTATGGAATCCTGGGGTTTCCAGTTTAGGCCCCTCCCCAAGATTCCATAGGGTGTCGAAAGTGGAATAATAGCATACAACAGTCTAGTGCGGAAATAGCTCCAGAGCCCCCTTCCGCGTGTCTCTTCCTCCTCCCCCTCCCCACCGGGTTCTGGAAAAGAGGCAGGTGAAGACTGGGGGGGGCAAAAGGGCTCCTCCCGTTGGCGGAGGCGGGAGCGCGCGGCCCTTTCTTGCCCTTCGGAGCGGCGGCGGCGGCGTCTTGAAAGCGAAAGTGGCGCGAGCGGCAGGTAGAGGGAGCCCCTCCTTGAGGAGCTCGTGCGCGGGGCCGGCGGGGGGGGCTGCGGCTGCGCGCGCCCGTCCGCCGGCTCGCCCCTCCCTTTCCCCGGCTCGCCGTCAGTCGGTGCCTGTTCTCTCGCCGGCGAGCCTCGCGCTCCTCTGCTCCTGCGCAGCGAGGCGGCGGCGGCGGCGGCGGCGGGTGGTGGGAGGAAGAGTTTAGCCGGAGCCGCCTTTCCGTTCCATTAAGCGAGAGCCGCGCGTTAAACTGGCGCGCCGCGAAGGCGAGGAGGCTAATTAATGCCACGCTATTTTCCCGAGGCGGGGCGCGGCGCTAATTGCTTCGGTGGCCTTTCCGAGTCTTTCTTTTTTTTTCCTTAAGAGAGAAGGAGAGGGGAGGGGAAAAAAGAGGGGAAGGATGAGAGAAAGAAATAAAGAAAAAGAGGGAGGAAAAAGGAGGAAAAAGCAAGAAAGGAACCGGAGCGGGGCCGGCACGCACGAGGGCCGTCTGCGTCGGTGGCCGGCCGGGAGGAAGTGCAGCCGCGGCCGGCTGAATGCGGAGCGGGACGTTGCCACGAGGGAGGCGCGGTCCTGAATAGGCCGGGCCGGGCATTCAGAGGGAGGAATCCCGTTTTGTTGGCCCGCGGAATGGGGCGGCGGCGGAGGGGGGGGGCTTGGCCGATTGTTCTCCCCTTGTCGCCCCCCGAGCCGAGGCCGGGCGGGCGGGCGGGCCGGCCATTCATTTCCCCGGTAATTGCGGGCCAAGGGTGCGAGCCGGCGAGCTCGTGCGCCTGGGCTTTTCACAGCCGTGTTGCGATTTTAATTGTTGCTAATATGGCTTATAATGAAGCTAATGAGGGGAAATTATTGGACAACTTTTGAGCGCATGGAGACGAACCAAAGGCGTCGCCAGGATTCTCTCCCTCTCTCCTCTTTTTCCTCCTTCGGTCGCTGCCGGCGCACTTTCGTTTTGAAAGACGTTTTCAGCGTTGCTCCGTCTCCCCCGCTTTCCTCCTCCTGCGGAGAGTGAAGGACTGAGCCTTACTTACCTGAGGTTTCCTGCGCGGGTCAGCCTCGGAGGGCGAGACGGATTCTGCCCTTCCCGCTTCAGAACTCTCCTCCCTCATAAGTAAAACCAAATGAAATGCCTGGTGGAGAACAGTGATTTTTTTTATTTTATTTTTTTGTGAGAAGCTCCTTGGTTCAGGATCATTTATCAAGGGGAAGATGCTCTGTTTCTTTTAAAAACTGTCCTGAGGAAAACTAGCTGTAACATATCAGGAATATTTTTTGGAATATATTTTTGCTTTCATAATTTCGGCAGTGTAACTAGTTCCTTACCTCTTTGGTGGACAGCAAGGCAAGGTATGTGTTTTTTAAGGACTTGTATTTTTTTTTTAACCTTAATATGAGTGATGGGTGAAAACTCATGTTTCTTGAGAGGAAATTTGTTCATAGAGCGTGTGTGTCTGTTGTTTCTGTTTATTTTAAGGTTACTGCCCCTTCTGCAGGATTTGGAGAAGGTCTCATTAACTCCATGGTGATTTTTTCTGAGTAAACATGTACAAGATTGGGTTACCTGTGAAATTTGAACTGTAGAGTGGGAAAGCCATTGAACAGACTAGGGTATATTTCTCAGGAGACCTCTTGGAGGATAGAGTCCATGTTGAAATCCTATCACAACACATCCCAGAGAACTGGAATCTGTTATGACACAGGTAAAAAGCAGCAATAAACAGTGGAGTCCTATATAAGTCTACTCAGTAGGAAAACCCACTGGGTTCATAGGGTCTTGTGTGTATGTGCCTTCACATCACTTGTCAGCTTATGGTGACCGCATGAACTTCATAGCGTTTTCTCAGAATACTTAGAGGTGGTTTTGCCAGTTCCTTCATCTGAAATATAGCCTACATCACCTGATATTCATTGGTGTTCTCCCATCCAAGCACTAACCAGGGTTGACCCTGCTTAGCTTCAGAAGGGATCTGGTGTCTTTAGGATATTTAGTAAACATGCATAGATCTACTGCTAAAATCAATGTAGGAAGCTAGTTTTAAATATTGTGATGTAGTTGTGTTTTCTCCTAGTGTTGCTGAAAAATTTTGAAATGATGGTGTTTAGGTTTCTGCTCCTGCTGCTCTCTGTGGCAGGATGCTTTTAAGTTGAGAAGGACAAATAAGTTTAAAAGAGATTTAATCACTTCTCTCTGCTTCCCTCTCTTTTTTTTGATGTAGAAAAAGAAGCTCCAACTTTTGCCCCATCATGCCCAGGAAGAAGAGGACACCACCAAGTTCATCATTTTAACACTCCTCTCCATTGCTTGCATTTTTGGGGTCCTTGTGGCTTCTGGGGTCATCTACTGCCTGCGCCATGGCTCTCATCACAAACTAAAGGAGAAGCTAGCCAGCCTGGGCTCTGACAGCAGTTCTGATGCCACCGCTGCTTATCAGGTAAGAGACTGGCTTGTCCACACCGCCAGTTCTTTACTTTTCTTCAGATATTTAAACAATTATTTATTATTCCCTCACATAAGGGAATACTACTTTTATTTATCACTGAGGTAAGATTTTTTTTCCCTCTTAAACAATGCCTTACTAGGAGTCCCTCCATTAATATTCCCCCAATAGACTGTAACAGCTTTTTATTGCTAGTTATTAATCTTGGCTATTCTTGTAGGTTGCTGTAAATGTGTCTCTAATTAGAAACGTTGAAAGAGGCAGTTGCCAATGAAGTGCCTGGGAACAAAAAAAACCACCCATATCTAGAATCTGTCACTGCACCAGTAGATATTAAAAACAATCGTTACGATTTATGATGCTGTTATCTAAAAATGTTCCTCTGTTTGAATCAAGAGCTTCTTGGAGGTCTGATATAAAAAGAACCTTTGACCTGTATCATTGACAGTTTCTCCCATTACTCAGATGAATTGACATATACTACAGGTAAATTTGTAGGAACTGAAGAAGTAAAAAGCAGACCTATTTTGTTATGAGAGCAGTGGCAGCAGATATGTACCAAGGAATATGGAATTTATAGATGAATCTTTTGCAACATGTTGTGAACAAAGTTGGGTAGAATGTGTGCTGTTCCAAAAACGTTTCTGAAGGACCAACAGCTTATTTCTGTTTTCTACATCTTTTGTTGTCGGCATGGAAATTTATACAGTTACGATATGAAATAATCATATAACTGAACAAATCCTACTGTTACTTGACTAGTGTCTGCGGAATTCCTGTAAAATTCTCCAGAGTTGTATAAGACTGTAGATACTATGTATTTAGTTGTGAAATATTTAAAACAGCTTTTGAGCTAGACTTTCATTTTGTTATTTTTACCATTGGTTTGTCTGAAGACCAAATGTACTTGCATCTGTATTCTGCTATATGAAAGCTTTAAACTTCAAAGTCATGATTTTTTTTTCCACTGTCTAATTCTCCCCACCGCCGCACACATACACAGACACACTCTTTCTTTCAACTCATCTTTGTACTTTGTTCCTTGCAGGGAGGGAAGCAGCGTTCCCTGTGAAATTTTCAGTAACAGTGGTGAATTCAGACATATGCCAAGTTATTAACATGTCAGAGGAATAGCTTTCAGTTTTAGTTCTAAGCAGAGAAGACCTTTCTTGGTAAAGTAGAAATTCAGAAAGAAAGACAAAGGTGGGGGAAGGAGAGTTCAGTGAAATGAAAGCATTTTTTTTTAAAAAAAAACTAAAGTAATATGTATGTAAGTAAGGAACCATTAAAACTGGTCTTGTTATTGTGGCTAAACTTTATCTAGTAATTTTTAATGTAAAAATGTTAAATTGTAAGTGATAACTTATCTTTTCCCCTTTAGTAGTGCATATAAATGTAATAATCTAAGAGAAATCATACATTCTTGTGATAAGTGTGAGAACAGACTTTCCTATGAGAGTTCTAATTAATAATATCTGTAATTAAAATCATGCTCTTCCAGCAGGAAAATTGTTTGAATTTCTGGGGATGACTTTTTTGCCATTTCTCTTGGGGCATACTGGTTAAGGTGGTATTGATTTTATAATGAGCTCTGGTTTGTTTAATAGGAATCTCTAATCCAGATGCTAAAAAAAAAAAATCTAAGCTTTAGTTCTTCCATTTCCATATATCATCTTATTTTAAAAAAATGCTAACATAAGATCCATTGTTAGGATGTGCTTCACATTAAAGAAAAATTAATACATTAAATATACTATACTAAAAATTAAGGAACACTGAGTTCATTGGACTTTGCTTTCAGGTAAATGAGAATAGGATTGAAACCTAGATCACATTAATTTAGGGCTGTTTTTCAGTTTCCCCATCTTCGCCCAAATAGTCCCTGTAGTGCTTGTTAGGACAGCTGTGATAAATTTTGGATGGTTTGAATGAGAATGCAGCTTTGAATAGAAGGCTTGATTCTTGCGTTCTTGAAATCAATTTGCATCTGTCTTTATTCACTTGCATCCAAAGCACAGTACAAGATTGTGGTGAATCCAAATCATAAAAGATTTGCATTTAATGCCTGTTCTAATTTCACCAGGTGGTAGTTCAGTAACATGCTCTGTTTTAGAATTTTAAACAGAAAGATAGAATTTTAACACTGCTATCGTATAAATGCTGCAGAAGACAAAGTCCCACTGAGTTAAATGGGATTTTACTCCTAGGTAAGCAAGCATAGAATTGAAGTTTACATCAAATTAATTTTTGATTATTGTCCAAATTTGCCCCTATTTTATCCAGATAGTCACACTGATTTTTGTTAGGACAGTGTAATAAAATTGAATTTTGGATGGTTTGAATTTGATGGAGGGCTTATTTTGTGCACTTGAAGTCAATATGTATGTGTTTTTATTCAGCTGTGAACGAAGCACAATACAAGATTTTAGCAAAACCCAAATTAGCTTGTTCTAATTTCACTGGGTGGTAGTTTAGTACATGAAATTGGTGGCATTGTTATATTATAAGACTCTGGTGAAAGGGAATGTATTAATATAAAGTAACTAATATGAGTGGAGGGCTGATTCATTTTAAAGACATTCTAGAAAATCTTTACTGAATAGAGATGGTTTCACCTTCACTGCAACAAACAAGTATAGAACAAATTTATGTGTTCAAATAGCCACGGGGAGATCATTCAAAATATTTTCATAATTGGAAGTTTGGATTAATGGATCTGCTGTTTTATGTGGCTTTGTTGACCTGGGGCTATGTGGATGACTTTATGGAGTTACAGGAAAGATAGAGTTTGCCTAATGATGTTTCCGTCATATTAATAAAATGATGGCATGGGTAATCCTTTTCAGATTTTGCCTGGGGTACTGCCATGTTAGCCCAGGTACAGGGAAAAAATAGTGCCATGGAAGCAATCCTAAAACCAGAATGCACCTGCAAGACTGGTGAAACCAACCCTTCATTTTACCAGTCTTCAGATACATGCGGTCTTAAACGCATGAAAGAATTAGTCTCATTGAACTTAGATGGACTTCTGAATGAACGTGCTACAGATTATACTGCATGTAATGTAAATCTAAAATTCAGATGTGTATATTTATTTGTATTCAGATACATCTGCTCATGCAGCCTCTTGATATATTTAATCCATGTTTTCCATAGGGCATGAGTAAAATAGAGAATCAAGTATGTGAATTTAACTAGCAAAAAATGGCAAGTTGTTATGCCTGTCCTATGTTTCCCAGTCTTCACAACCAAAATGGTTGCTCCCCAGTTGTCCATCTAATCCAGCTGTTGGGGGCTTCAATCAAAATGTTTGTTTATCTAGAACACAGGAACCGTTTCTGCACCAGACTGTTCTAGCGCTATTATTCCACTTTCAATATCTTATGAAATCCTGGAGTTTGCCTCTCCCGAAACTGCAAATCCCAGGATTCCATAGGATATTGAAAGTGGAATAATAGCGCTATACCAGTCTAGTGCGAGGATGGCCAGGATGGCCCTTGGAGTAGTTGGAGGCTTCCACTGTAACTGCTGCACTGTGGTATGGTAAGAAGGACCAAACTGTATTGTTAGTGGAAGGGTACCTTGCTCTTCTGCTCCTTCAAGATTTTATTTTAGGGTGAAACCTCAGTCCTGTTGAAGTCAGTAATAAAGCTTAGTATATGCATGATCTCATCAAGAGGTTTTGTAATAATCATGCTGTGCACGTAGCCCCTAGTTGTTGAGGCATAATGAATGTTATGAAACATAAATCTACTGTGCACCAATCGGTAGCTGTTCTCTCTCTTTCTTCTTTTTTTTTCCCGAGCAGAAATATTTCATACACGTATGGTGTGCTTGATCCAGTTCCTTTTGGCAAATAGGGTGCAAAGCATTTAAGACTTCATTAATAATAAATTAAACAAACCAAATCTGTCAACCATCAAAGAACCTTTCAAGTTGTCGCCCCTTGCAATAAAAAAATGGCAGAGTTACATAACACTTTGAACACTTGGAATTGTATTTATGGAATGGAGAGCTGATGGGTGTAGTTGGTTCATACATTTTGTTTTGTCTTGCATGTTTTGATTTTAGCAAAAAAATGCACATGATAGATGTATGTTTGTTCTTTCGAGGAAGATAAATGATGTAGCTTGATTTGACAGTCAGTTCTTCCTACAGTCCACATGAAATACAGTAGCTTGTGAGTTATCACATGTGCGTTTCATGCAGTACATGCATGGACACACACCATCTATTTTTGTGTCCATTTTAATACTTTCACATCCCTGCTTAATTGCACGTGTAAGAATTGATTTAAATCAGTGTCGAAGCCCAGGGCGTTAAAACAGATTCTTATTTCCTCTGTTACAAAAGAAAAAGTAAAACAGTAGCTCTTGCTTGTTATTCTTTTTCATGTATTGGTTACTGTAGGTAGAGCCAGTTTAACATGTTGCAAGTGCCATTTTCCCTGTGATTTTGTGACCAAAGCACCAAAGAAACCCATGGCAGAAACTTGGGTGTTTTACAGGTTGAGCAGATTTTATTTTACTTTTACTACTTTGAAGCTTCCAGTACATAACCCAAAGGAAGGGGGAGCATTCAAGCATGTAGTGCAAGGAGGACAGTGTGTAAACATGGCCTGTAAGTGCATATTTTCATTGTCACTGGTGCCATCATTGAGCAATTTATTAATGGCAGAGTGCATGGATGATTGCTGCTCTTTAGGGGTGCTGTTCTGATTTTGTTCCAAGAGATTTTTTTTGTGAGTCTCACTGTACTTTGGCTTTTGACCCCTATGTGACAGAGAGTTGTGGCAGGCGAGATGAAGCCAAGTCACTTTGCTTGCGTTGTGTTTTTGAATTAGAAAAAATTATCAGTGAACATATTTTCTTAGGTCACTAGTGTGATTATCAGTAAAATTGTGATGGAATTAGTCTTCATTTTAAACTAGCATGATGGTGAACTCACTAACTTTTTTATCTTCATGCTGATACAGTTTGCTTAGGATTTGTACATAGTACATTTTAGCAAAGAGGAACATATTTATTTCTGGGGCAGGGGAAGACTATGGATGTGAATTAAACCTGTGAAATCTTTCCGAGTGTCACATTAAACTAGATATACCTCTGTATACTTTGGAGATCTTTGTTCAAGATTCTCACTTCTGTTAGGACCATAAGGAATGAAGGTTGGCATCATAACTTCCCATTAAAGGCAATATGTGTTGTACTTTTGAATCTGGCATTGTTAGGTTCCTGCACTAAAACATTAAACACCATCTGTTCAAGAGGCTGGATTTATCAAGTGCCAGATAAACTTATAACTTAAACATTTTAAGTACTTTGAGTTATCTTAAGTCAAATTAAAAGCAGCATTCTTGTGATTTTAGTAGTTTGCTCTCACTTCAAAATTTTATTCTGAGTTGTTGCTTTTAAAATATTTTTTGACAAATAATGTTTGGAATGATTCATCCAATTATGATGTGTGTCCTTCTATGTTTAAACTTCTTTCCTGCTGTATTATCAAATATGCTTCTATGCATATAGTACTTGTTATGATAGATAACCCCATATTTCTACTTGTAGCTAACAGAATATGTTTTATAAGAGCAGAGCAAATTTATATATCTTTTGGCATATAGCCACACCATCTTGTACTAAAACCGAACAAAAGCAACTTGGTAAAGCAGTGGAATCTAATAAACTGTGTAAGCTTAGGAAGAAAATAGGATCATATTGCAATTGTATCAAATCTCCAGACAAGTTCAAATAGTATCACTAGGAAAGATTAATGATATCTGACAATGTGGGATATTCAAAACACCTAAAGTTGTAACATACAACACAGAGAATTGCTCTGTCTTGGGTGACCCATATAACAGCTCAGTATTATGAATGGCACTGAAGAAAAATGCATGTGTGGAAAACATTACAGAGGTGTATATAGAAGGATGAAGTTCGAGCATTAAGACAATGTGAGGTGGGATGGAGGCTTGGCACTAGGAATTTTCTGTCATGACACTACATTGCACATTGTATCATGTTTTGATTCATATTTTACAAGAGAAAGAGAAGTTTCTCTTGTACTAATCCAAAAATGACAGAATATATTACAGCAGTTCATGAAGTGAATTTACATTTCTTAGATTTATTTTAAAACTTCAGTTGCTTAGAAATATTCTTCTCAAGTGCACTTTAAAATAGCCAGATAATGGATTAATAAAATTGATGTTGTGCAAGTATGGATGTATACTTACTCTATCATAGTTTATAGTAGGTGTACCCTGTTATACTCTGTATATGTATGAATGGTGAATTATTAGGAGCTTTGGCTTATCTGGTTAAAATTAAGACTAATTGCTTAAAAGAAAAAATACATGTCTGAGCATAAATTCATTTAAGCGGCATGTGCCCAAAGCTGATGTTGATTCCTTTATACTGTGCTAACAGGTAAAGTTGATCAAACCAAAGTGGATGACATGTACTAAAATGAGTCACTGTGGATTTTATAATGTTCGTCATATTTTGTTGTAAAGAAATGTCTTCTCCCCCACAAGAACAAAACTTTGCCAATGCATGTTTGTGTAGATAGCTGAGGTGTCAAACACTTCAGCCTACCTCAGATATTTTAATTGAAGAGTTTAACTTTAAACTCTAAAGTGCAATACCAGATTGTACAGCTAAAGCCTAGCACTATTGTTGCATAAAACATTTATGATCACTTTGATAAATAACAAAAAGATCCTGTGTATTTGAGTTGGTTAGAGCACATCAAGTCTTTCATAATTATTCCAAAACTTTTCATTAGGTGGCTGTCCCCAATGGAATTTTGTTATTGCCTGGATGCAGAGGCTTGTTTAGACATTGGTGCGTCATTGGTCATAATGCCAAGTATTAGCCACCAGCAGAGCTTCTGTAGGGTTTCAGGCCATCCTGGGAATGGACTTGCAGTTCTATAGTACTACAGACATACAGACAAAATTTTCAGTCTTATTGAGAATGTGGGCTTCTATTGTTCCATGGTCTTCCTGCTCTCTCAATAGTATTTTCTAGATTCAGAGTAGGAGAGGGGTTAGCTAAGGCAACCCCAGGAATGAAAACTTTCTGAGACAAAGATAAACGTGTACACATTTGATAGCATTTTTTTAAAACAAGAGAAAAATGGCACAGTGAGTTGAGTCAAACTTCAAGGGGACCATAACTACAATCTTAAGTAAGGCTAAACTAGCACTAGGCCAGCTGAAGTTGTACTGAGTCCAAACTTCTCCCAGTCTGGGCAGAGTAGAAATTACAGTTGACCCTCCACATTTGCAAGTTTGACTTTCACCGATTTGATAATTTGATAATTTCTTCAATCTCTGCCCCCCTCCTCCCACTGCTGAACCTCAGCTGCTTTTTTTCTGGGGGGAACCTTCACTTTTGGCAGCTCCGATTAGGCCACCTAGCCCTTTAAAAATCTACCTCTAATCCTCTTTCTCTTCCAGCAGGCACTGTCTGGCCAGCTAAGGACAGCTCCCAGCCTGATTTGTCAGCCCCACACGCCCTCATAATGATGTCCCCCACACACCCAAGGAAATAAACAGGCAAAAGAGAGGAAGTATAGGGCCACCATGCAGGACAACCCCCTTTCCCTCTCCTTTCCCTGATCCAGTTTGGACCCTGGGTGCCCATTCTTTCCACTATGCTTTGTCCCCTTCCCACAGACACACTTACACATTCTGATATTTGTGATTTTCCCACTTTCGTGAGGGTCTTGTGCCCCTAACCCTAGCAAAGGTGGAGGGCCAACTGTACTTGGGAACACCCTGTTCCTGGCCTAACATTGTGCCCATAAAGTGAGTGAGTCCTTGGGCTGCAGGAGGCCTGCATCTGTCATAATCCCTACTGCCTCCTTGTTCTTTCCCTTCTGCACCCCTTCTGCTGTCAGCTGGCATCACCACATCTTTGAGATCAACCAGCAGGAGGGGGTTATCCTGACATAAAGGCAGCTAAGCCAACAGAAGACCTCTGCCTATTCCTAACGTCCTATGGCTGGTCCTTATTTCAGTTGGGATTGAACTGTATATTAAAGTAATTAAACTCAAAGCCTGGCTTTTGCAATATTCTGGAATTTTTCAAAAACAACTTTTTCTTTTTTTACTGAATACTCGACGAATCTGTTGGATGTCTTATGGAGTAGCTAGACATTTGTTGTGAGGATATGGTGGTCTTATAAGGAAAATGAAAGGGAATAGAAGCTGAATTGAACAAAGCCACTTAATTTGAGGTACTATTTCTAGATTGCAAAACATGGACCGCTATCTAATGTCAAAGATTTCCCTGACTGGCTTCTCAGTTTGGCATGGGAAGCTTGTTGCTTGTCAGTTGTAGGAGATTTCTGTTCATGAAAGAAACTTCTCTTATTCAGAGATTTGTGTTTCTGAATTTGGCCTATACTGCGTGACAGGAGGGGAAAGCAGCTGGTACTAGACGTGTTGGCACTCTTCTTTGTTCTCTCCTCCAGGCAAGTCAGAGTAGCCAACATACAATTCTGGCTCTGAATCTTTTTGCCAGAAACCACTGGGATTTTGTTCTGCAATAGCTGTTAGTTTGATTTCTATGCTTGATATGATGGCTGCTACTTAGATGACAGATCTCTGCTCTCTCTCATTGCACCAATGCTTTCTGGAAGCCCCTAACCCTTGTCTTTCTGACACAAATGGCTAATTGCCTATCTGTCTATTTGACTGTTTCAGGAGCTGTGTTAATGAATGGCACAGCAAAGGTTTTGCTGATAGTACAACAATTAAGTCCTGTATGTGCCTATAAATAGAAAAGAGTCATTTGTAACATACAACATACCTTGTACTTTATATGGAAGGAAACAGGTAGCAAAGTTATGACAAGAGAAGGAGAAGTAGCAACTGAAATGTGACTTCATACAGTTGAGTATACTTCTCCAGCACAATCATTTTTGTTCATTGTCATTAGATGACAGTGAATAAGAAATCTCTTTTTCACATGACCTGTGTGTTACAGAGTGTCCCCTGAAGTATCTCAAGTGGTATGCAGTAAACTGTAAATGGAGGTCTGAGTGCTTGAGTGTTCACCATTTATTTAAGAAAGAAATACAAATTTGGGAAAAGACTACACTAGAACCTGACTACTTTTGTATGTGCAAGTAACCTTATTGTGGTTGGAAAACTCAAACTTTGGGTCAGTCATCTGCGGTATGAAATTGCATAGTGCTGTGACAGGTGTTTCAAGTGGGGCTGCTCATCATTTTCAGTCACAATAAGTACTTCTTTCTTTTCTTTGGTCCTTTCCGCATGACACTCTTATAGCGTGATTATTCCACTTTCAACCTCCTAGGGAGTCCTGGGGTTTGCAGCTTCGGGAGAGGCCAGCTGGCCCCTCCCAAAGCTGCAAACCCCAGGATTCCATAGGAGGATGAAAGTGGAATAATCACGCTATAAGAGTGTCATGCAGAAAGGGCCTTTGTCCAGACTGATTTCCTCTTCACCTACCACCATTGGCTACCCACTCATCTCAGCAAACTCTCTTTTCTGCATAATGTGAAAATTCTAAAATACATATATTCTTGCATTGCTTTGTAGTGAAGAATAAAGCAATTGGAATGAGCATAGGTTGCAGTTATATTGTGGGCCTGAATACCCTGAAGACACCAGATTCCATTTGATCTTGGAAGCTATGGTTAGTACTTGGATGTGAGACTGCCAATGAATACCAGGTGCTGTGGGCTGTAGAGAGAGAAACTGAAAAATCACTTCTGAGTATTTCTTACCTAAGGAAACCCTGTGAAATTTACCGGGTTGCCATTAAGTCAACAGGTGAACACAAACACCTTTATATGCTGCTGTAGTGTCATTCTGGGGAAGATGAAGGCTAGATGATGTAAAAGTCGTCTCCTTTACCTGTAGGATAAAAATATGCTTTATGTAGTAATAAGATTTTATTGTTGGCTATTAAAAGTTGTTATCTTTGAAGCCTTTTTTAGAAATCGAACTGGACATAACATTCAT
Source organism: Ctenosaura bakeri (assembly GCA_948474755.1). NCBI lineage: Eukaryota > Metazoa > Chordata > Lepidosauria > Squamata > Iguanidae > Ctenosaura > Ctenosaura bakeri. Next base: position 110,472 of record CAOLHI010002712.1, on the reverse strand, counting down.
TAAAACAAAGTTGTTCAGGGAGATAATCCCTTTAGATATTCCTGTTTTCATTCCTGAAATGAAAAGTCAATTAGGTATTTCAGACTAGGGCTTAGTGGGATTTTTATTAGAAAAGAATAAGGAACATGCACATAGATAATAGGCAAGTGGCAGATTCTTGCCATTTGCCCAAAGTAACTAGCTCAAGTTTCTCCATTTCATTTTTAAAAAAAATTAATCCTATTTTTAGGATTTAAGGCAGGTAACTACATTAATTATTCTGACCTATTTGTGGTATTCTGAAGAAAAACATCTGCTAGTGCTTCCAGAAGACATGTAGAATCAGACTGTGATACATCTTCAGTAAGAGAAGGTTTCTAGTTTCAGTACTGTTCCAGTTCTGGCTAGGTTCATAGATGGTATACTTTAACCAGGCAGTACTTGGGAGCTGACTATGATCTTCAGTATATTGGGCTAAAGTTCTCTGAGACTGACTGAGTGCTATAGTCATTAGTAATCTGTGTGTGTGCACATGCATGGCATAGTTTGTCGGGAAGGGTTAGAAATTGTGATGACTAAGAAGTGGCATTAGATTTAATAGTACTCTGTAAATACATTTCAAAAAACTAAAGAGCCACACAAGCATTGTGTGAATGTGAAATATTTCAACTGGAAATCAATTTATTTTACCAAGATGGGGTGAGGGATAGGCAGGGAGGCAAAGAGAATGTAGGGTTCTGATATTTTCATTATAAGAAAAATTTAAAGACACAATTTAACCACAAAGAAAAGATGGCGACCAATGGCTTTTAATTCTTGTGCTGTCAATTATAAGCTCCTTGTCTGAATATGAACTCTGCTTGCTGCATCAGCAGTGTTTCTATTTTGAAAAAAATCTTTGTTTTTTTAAGAAACAGTAAACTAATTCCAGCTTCAGTAAAACATTGCTTTTTTGAGGTTTTAACTGGTTTTGACTGTTACTAACATACATAAAAGGAAGAAGACAGTGCTTAAATTAAATTGAAAAAGCAAACATTTAAAGATGTAGGAAACACATTACAGATTCTGGCATCATTGCCTGAAAGTGTCCATTGTTCTCCTGCTTCATTTGTGGACAATTGCTAACTTGTCTATGTTTTAGTATAATGTCTTTTTTTGGCCCACCACTGATGTTGACACTGAGAATGAAATACACAAGCACATTGACTTTGCCAGCTCCGAAATCTCCATTCATACCTCTACAGGGTGATGAGATGAAATGAAGAAGTGAACACTTGGGCTTCCTTTCCATCCCCTAAGCTGAAGGAAAGTGATGGAGGCTCTGTGAAAAAGGATTTTTAGATTAGGCTGAAGACTAGGTGGAGAAGCAATTTCTTTTCCTCTTCCTTAAATAGGTGTAGGTAATTTTACAGAAACCTGCACATGGATTGCCCTTGCTAGACTAGAAATTGTTGTAAGGCTGGGGGGATATGCAGAGTAAGAGAATGTTTCTTCACTTTTTACAAGACATTCTTCATGTGAGTGGATAGACATTTTTCATACTTTTCTGATGCTAGAAATTTCATCCCATGAAATTGATTGGTAGTGATTCTGGAGAGTGAATTTTCACAGAGTGAATAATTCACTTATAGAATCCACTGCCTCAAGAAATGGTAATGCCCACTAGCCTAGAGGCTGTTTTTAAAAGGATCAGACCACTTCTAGGATAAGTTTATTGTCAATTTTTTTTATCCACGATATGACCATGGTAATACATTATACATGGGGCTGCCTCTGAAAACTGCTCAGAAATTACAGTTAGTCCAAACTCATCTGCTAAACCATAATATGTTCATGAACTGTCTGTAGCCCTATTCAAAGTGCTGGTTTCTTTTTTTGACTTTTAAAGCTGATTGTGATTCCGTAAAGAAGACCCATATGCCAGAGTACGAGTGGAGACTATACTGCTTGCTTTCTATGCTTTTGAGATTATCATTAGTGGCTCTTCTAGAATTCCCTTGGCACCTAAAGGTGGTTGCTGGGGAAGGGACCTTTACAGCATCATAGTTTAGGAATTCTCTCCCCAGAAGCCTTGTCTAGTTCCAGCTTGTCCTGTTTGACATCAGGAAAAGTACTTTTTATCTTCCCAGACTTTTACATGTTTGTTTATTATAGTTCAAATGTGAATTTTAGCTGTTTTTTGTTCATTTGTTGATATTATGTATTCTATCAAAATTTCATTACAAGCCCCTCATAGAATTGGAGGGAAGATCAGCATTGAATGTGAATAATAAAGACAAATTATTGGAGACTCCTACCCGGGTGTACTTTATCATTTAATATCAGAAGGCCAAAACAGACAATGGCAAGGGGGTGTTCCCATCATGTCTGGTTATAAAGCCTTCTAGAGGCATAGGGCTGGCCACTTCCGGGAGAAAGATTCCTGCATGGATGGGCTGGGTTGTTCGTTTGTGATCGTGGATTTATGATGAAACTTATTAACATAGATGAATAAGCTCTATATGGTGTCACTGTTTGGCAAATCAAGGGAAGAGGGCACTATCAGTTGTAGATATTCTGTGCATCTTTGGAATAAAATGTTAAAAAGCAAATAAAATAATGTGGGTTCCCATTTTAAAAATTTACAACCTTCAAACTGCATGTTTTTATTTTACATTTTCAGTAGGTGTTGTGGTAAAACTTCCCATGCATTTTCTAATTTAATATGGTCTCCAGTGGCCAGGAAGCCTTTCCTTTTGTATTTTGTATTCAGTAGCTGAATGTTGCTGCTTTTCAGCTGTCATTATTTAGACACAAGTACAATAGCTGCACAAAGACTTTACAACAGCAACTGCAAGAAGGGAAAAGCATTTTTAGACTTGGATGTTTTTAAAATGCTAGTGTAAAAGAAATGATCAGATTTTTCAGCAGAAATAGTTTTATTACATAATCAGGCTGGGTGGGTAATCAGTTCTTTTCATGAGTAGAGTATGCTAGGTAGCTAACTTGTGCCGGAGTGAGTGAGAATACAGGTCTCTCTCCATATCTGTGGATTCTGTTTCCGCTGATTCAACCAACCATGGCTTGGTTGGAAAAACATCCAAAAAGCAAACTTTGATTTTGCTGTTTTATATAAGAGTTGCCATTTTACTACACCATTGTACATAATGCATAATGTATTGTACACAATGCTGTTCAGGGCCTGATTCTTTCCTTTTCTTCACCTATGTCATACACAGATGCCATGGCTGTAGAAAATGAGAAAGGCAGGACTTGCTTGTCTACGAGTTGTCAGCGCTATATTGGAGATTGATATTAGTTTGGTGATTCGCATCTACTTTGGCTTCTGTTGTGACTCAGCTTTTAGAACCTGACCTTATCTGTCCAGCTTGACAAAGAAGGTTGCAGCTGTCAAGCTTCAGGAATTGTTGCACCAGAGCTCATGTGAGTAAGTGGCAGATATCACCAGAAGGGTTCCTAGTGTTCAATGCTCATCATTTCTGAAGGGCAAGATCCCCATTGATTGGCTTTCTGAAACTGTATTCAAACTAGTATTTCATAGAGATTAACATGTTAATGGAGGGACTGTCCCTGCCCTCCCAGGACATGGTAGAACAATCTCTAACAGTGTTTACCCAGCAGTAATGCTTGCTTTTGCCAAAACAGTATCTCTGAATACAAGTGCCCTCTCTCCATCTTTCTTCCAGCATTCATTTGTACATGTTCTTGTCAGAGTAAGCGTGATCCTGTCTTAATGTTCAACTGTTTTATATGGAACATGCAACTGGCTTCTGCAAATTCCAAATACTATGTTTAGGCCTATTTGGAATGTAAGTGGTTAACTCATTGGCTTTGTCATCACCTGCAGATATTAAGCACACAGAGAGAAAAGAACAAACAGATACAGAGATGTAGAGGAAAGTGGTGGTTGTGAGGGAGCAGTTAGCTAGAAGATCCTCTGGGCAACAATTGTTTTCCTAGAAGGACAGTATGGAGAAATGAACTGCATGCTATTGGGAATCTCCATAAAGAGAGAGGAGCCCCTGATGTAGAATAAAGGAAGTGGCCAGGGAAAGGAGTGTAGTCTGTGTTTGAACAAGTATGCCAACAAATGGTGGCTAAAGTGTTTGGTTGAGATGTGGCCAGGTTATTGTTTGAAGTGTTGTTCTGTAAGAATTTTTGACTTTTGTTCACCTTCACTTTATAAATGTTTTTGGGGAACAGAGTCCAAAACCTCACTTGAGATTCATACTTTGAAAGGGAGTAAGATTCTAGACTCCCTCATGCAAAGTGTCTTGGGCATGAAACAAAATGAAAAGCAAAACAAAACACAGTGGGGATGTAATGCAGGCTGTTTTTTGAGCTTGACTGACACCTTTGAGTACAAGGTCATCTCATGGTTCTTTGAAGCAATTTCTTGTGTTCCTAATTGCATAGAGAGCTGTTGAATTAGCGAAAGCTTGGGAACATCAATTACAACCTGGGAGGTTTCTTTTATTCCTTCTCAATCCCCCCCTGCCCTTATCCAGAATTTCTGTTATTTTTGCATGGTTCTCATTGTGTGCAACAGCAGTGAGGAAAGCTAGTTCCTAACAGCAGATTTCTTCATTAGATGGCTGGTATTCTAAGTTTGTAGTCCAGTCCGCTTAACATCACTCTTGGCTTTTTGTTTTAAACTATTCATCTCATTCTGTGTCCTGTGGCTCTATCCAAATTCAAACATTCTTATCCTCCATGATTGTCTGGTTTTAGAGAGATTAAGGTGGCACTTTCTTGTTCAACAGTAGTATTTTTCTGCATTTACTTTATACAGTTTCCATTCTAGACCAATATACAACAATTGACTCTAAATTTCATGCTGCTATAACCAAAACGTTTCCTATAACTTGATGTATCCCTGAAGCTTACGTTTGACAGCTTGTTGACGCAACTAGGTTTCAGAGAGATGCTAGTTGATTTGTTTTGTTAAGAGACTTGAAGATGGAATAATGAGCTATTGCTTATGGTTACATACTATTTTGTTTTTCTATTGCCTTTGCTCAGAGAGGTTCTTCATGTTTTTGAAGCATTATGAAAGATTACAAAGTCTGTTTGGGCTCAGATATAAGCAGAACAAAATTCAGTGTGCACAACCAGCACTGTCTGTGTGTGTGCATGTGTGTGCATGTATTTTTCCCCACATTTCTGCTGGGTGTGGTCAAGTAGTATTGTGGTACTGTTCTCTCCATGCAGAGTCTGTTGAATTGAGAAAGGAAGCTTTTCAAACCCAGGGAAGATCTATCTGAAATAACCCAAACATTAGTGTAAGACAGTGAAAAATACATGTAGAAATAAGAAAGTCGAAAAGAAAGGACTTTCATTGGCTGTGCATACAAAACTTCAGCAGACTGAGAAGAATCATGTAAGGACTTGATTGAGCCACTGTAGGAAAATTCTTTTCAAGAAGGTGATGGTACAATCCATTTAGAATCATAGAATCATAGAGTTGGAAGAGACCCCAGGAGCCATCCAGTCCAACCCCCTGCCATGCAGGAACACACATCAAAGCACTTCCAACAGACGGCCATCCAGCCTCTGCTTAAAAATCTCCAAAGAATGAGACTTCACCACATTCCGAGGCAGCATATTCCACTGCCGGACAGCTTCTAACTGTCAGGAAGTTCTTCCTGAGGTTCGGGTGGAATCTCCTTTCCTGTAACTTGAATCCGTTGCTCTTTGTCCTTGTCTCTGGAACAGTGGAAAACAAGCCCGCTCCCTCCTCGACATGACATCCCTTCAAATATTTAAACATGGCTATCATGTCACCTTTTAATCTTCTCTTCTGCAGACAAAACATTCCCAGCTCCCTAAGATGCCAGGCTTCCAGACCCTTCACCATTTTGGTCATCCTCCTCTGGATACGCTCCAGCTTGTCGATATCCTTCTTGAATTGAGGTGCCAAGAACTGGACACAGTATTCCAGATGAGGTCTAATCAAAGCAGAATAGAGTACTGCCATTACCTCTCTCGATCTGGACACCATACTCCTATCGATGCAGCTGAGAATTGCATTGGCTTTCTTGGCTGCCACATCACACTGCTGACTCATGTTCAGCTTGCAGTGTACCGAGATCCTTTTCACACACACTGTTATCCAGCCACGTGTCCGCCATCCTGTATTTGTGCATTCTGTTTTTTCTGCTAAGTGTAGTACCTTACATTTCTCTCTGTTCAAATTCGTTTTGTTAGCTTTGGACCATCTCTCTAATCTATCAAGGTCATTTTGAGTTTTGATTTTGTCCTTTGGCGTATCAACAGCCCCTCCCAATTTGGTGCCATCTGCAAATTTGATCAGTATGCCCTCTACTCCTTCACTTGGCACATTCTAGATGCTCACAGTTACTCAAGATAGGAAAATGCCATGATGATGTTGTAGCTCTTCTAATATTTGTAAGCAATTCTCAGAAAGCTTTCTTCCTGGACTGGGAAACACAAATGCCTGGAGCTTTCTGTTTTCTCTATATTTGGCTACATCAAAATAGAAACTGTCCCAATGTAAACATTTTTGCCTTCCTGGGTTTGTGACCAGAAACACTGGACAAATCTCAGTGGTGCATGTCTTGATTCATGTAATTGTTTTTCCCCCCAATCTTATTTCCATTGGGGCAGGGGAAGGTTTAAAAAGCCAGCAGAATAGGAATAAATATCTCCAAGTGGTTGTGATAACTGGCCTTTGTAAAAGCCTAGGACTTAATTTGAGTCAAACCTATTGAGGATTTAATTCCTGGAAGCTTTTTCCAGTGTGAAGATCCAGCCATCAGAATTATCAATAACTGAGTACTTGTGACTGTGTGCAGCACATGTCTTTTCTTACCTACTGATTAGTCATTGATACGTCCTATATATCTTGGAACTGGAAGTTTTTTTCAAGCAAGACGGCTGACTTAAGCTCCAACATTTTTCATTTTGGAGGCTGATCACTTAGAAAGTTTTAAAGATAAACTTTCAGTCAGTGGCCAAGACTGTTTAAATTTCTGTTATAACACAGTGGAATCATTATGTGCCATGTTTGGCCTGAGTCCTCTTGGTAGTCCCAACCAGAATTAACCCATTGAATGAACTACTGAATGGTGGCTGAATACTTACACAACTCCCATCGATTCAGTACCCACAACAGAATCCATGTTCTGCTTTTGCGTTTTCCAATGTGAAGAAGTTTTAATATGAAATAACCCACATGAAAAATGTTTTGACACAATAGCATTGAGTTAAAATAATGTAACTCAAACTTACTAGTTAAAGTCCTTAGTAGCTGGGGCCTAGGGAACACCTCCTCCCTTACCATTTTTCTCACTCTCAAAGAGCAACAGGAGTGTCCCAGTTTTGTGACCCATCTGGGCTGGAGACATAGTTGATAGCAGTGTCTTCACAGGAGCAGTGACCCCCTTGCCTTGTGAAACAGTCACCTCTTTTGGCAATCTTTTGATGGCTGATAAACTCAATTCTTAATTCCAGTGGGCTTTTGCCTGCCACATTTCTGCCATTTTATGCAAAGGTTATGTTTCATATGTGGTTTCAGCCTTTGATTTTCATTTTGTATTTTGATATTGGAATTATAAAGGGCTGTAAGCTGTCCTGGGTAGAGAATAGATATTAGAAGGGTAGGATAAAGATCTGTCTACCTGTGGTTCATTAGCAAAAGACTGCTCTTACTTTTCCTTAGAGAGGAGAGGCAGGAAATGTATTTAGGGTAGTTCTTTGGGAACCTTCTAGGAAAAGATTATGGTTCTTAATGGAAGATTCATACTTTATGGGGGCGAAACCTCTTATGTTGAGAACACTTCTGTGGTTTGGAGATATATGTGGATGTTAAACAATTGTAATTATATATGTGGATGTAGTAGCTATGTTGAATTAAGTTGCACCATGGTGACTTTCATGAGGCACTAGCAGTTGGAGTAGAGTAGATTTAAAAGTAATAAATGAATACTTGTTAACTTCCATTGCTTGCTGTTTGGACTGTATTATGATCAGTCACTTCTAGAAACTTAAACATACAGTGAATTATATGGTGCATGGCCTTCAAGTCACTTGTTAACTTATAGTGACCCGCAGGATATCACAGGGTTTTCCTAGGGAAGGAATGATCAGAGGTAGTTTGACAGTTTCTTCCTCTGAAATATAGCCTGCACAACAGCAACTGATATCTATTGGTGGTCATCCATCCAAGTGCTGACCATGGCTGGCCCTGCTTAGCTTCCAAGATCAGATGGAGTCTGGCGCCTTTAAGGTATTTAGGCCCCTTCCTGAATAGTGATTGGTATGACAGTAGGTGAAAATGACAGTAGGTGAAGAAGACAATAGTTGTCAACTTTGTGTTCACATGCATCAGAAGAAACCTCTTGTTCATTTCTAGCTGTTTTTATCAGCTTGGAGTTTTTGAGGCTGATCTTAGAACGAAGCTGAGTGAGAAAAGTAAAATTTTAAAGAAGGTTGTCATCCATTTCTTTTTTTTCCTACCTCCATCCTCCACTCCTCATACTTGCTCTCTTATTTAGTTCCTGGATTGATTATAAGTGGCTGCTCATCAAAGGATTGATTGTAAGTGGCTGCCATTTCACAAAATTATACACATAAAAAACACTAGATGGACAAAACATTTTGCTTTACAGTGGCAAGCAACTGTATTACAATTAAGTCTAAATAGTTCTCAATAATTTGGGGGCATGCGTGGTATGATGGGAATGGAACATAATTGCTTCTAGTAGATCTATCAACCAAAGAACACTACACATTTGAGGAAACTTTGAATTAAACACAGTGACTGAAATCTAAATGTTAAGGTGTGTGGGGGGGGGGATAAAATGTTCTTATGCTGCCCCCTAGTGATGTTATTCAGTAACCTGGTTTTTGTGGCACAATGCATGGTGACCGCAGTACAATCCAATATAAAGATTAAAGTATGTTTATTGCAAGAACATTATGTTCATTTTGTTCTTAAGTGATTTGTCTTCCTGTCACAGTTTAAAGTAACTTTGAATGTGTGAAGTTAATGGGATAGGATTTTCTGGATTAAAAGACTTCTGTTTCTTTGTGCATGGATGTAATAGGATGGACACCGGCTACTTGATATCTCCTGCTGGTTCCAGACATCTAAATGAACACTGCCTGCTAGACTGTTCACATGTGCTTTTCCACTCAGTTCTTTGAACTTTAGATATAAAATGGTGTTGAAAGAAATTATGACCATAACCAACTGTCTTCAGAGGGGCCAGGTTTCTAATGAGTTAAATAGAAAGTTCTGCAACCTCTTTGTAGGCATGATGTTTTGCTAAAAGACTGAGGTTCTTTAGAAGATCCTGAAGCAATAAGTACATGGCCAAGTTAAGGTCAAGGATTTTATTAAGTGGCAAATGATGCAAAGAAAAAATTAAATCTCCTTAGCAGGAAGTGCTTCAGTTATTGGAGACTCCTTGTGAATTACAGCGGAGGAGCCCCCAAGCAGATGGCCAAGGATGGGCGTACCAATGGTACAGGTCTCTGCTGAAGTTCTACCTGAGCAGTATCTTAGGGACTTGGTGTACCCAAGAGCCCTGAGTGCTACATGCAGTTTTTGAAGCAGACTACTTAATTGCATCTCTTGTGGTGGTTATGTTCTTGGGCCTTATAAATATTTATCAATACTTCCTACCACGCAGAAGTAAGCTGGGCTGGTTCAAGTGGCTAATATGGAATGAGATCATTGCCAGTGCCAAGATTATTTACCTTAAAATTTACTATCAAATTTGAGGTTCCTTGCAGGGAAACTAAGTTTAAGGCTCCCGAAGGGAGGTAGGCATAAAGTAAGAGTTGTTGAATGTGATCCTGTCTCCTTGATATATAATAATATTTCATTAAACTTCCTTTGCACATGAATCTGGTTGATTAGACTACTTTGTGAACAGTAGGTTAGGTCAAGACCTAGTAATACTTAAGGTAAGGCTGTTGGACACAGTTGGACTTAAGTTAGTCATGACTGTATGCAGCCCATGATGTTTAAGACATGTGCTTCTGTGGACAGTAAAAAATGCGTAAAGTGGTCTCTTCTAGTACAATCGTATGTGTGTACATTTTGTGTGATGACATAATGCCTTCTGTCATATGCCGCAAATTATAAAAGCTTTACTGTTTCTCTTGCTGTGTGGAGATTTGTATAAACTGTTTATTCAGTATTTTAAAATAGTGTGATGGTGGGAAATTATGCTTTGGAAATTCTAGGATTAGTTGCTTATGACAGTCTGATGTTCTGCATCTTAAATAGCCAGCATGCAGTTACAGTTCTGTTACATTTGGCATCTAGGATTATGTGGTTCAGTTGAGCAAGAACTTTGTGGACATTAAGATATTCCTTAAAAAACATAGTTGCCTTTTTATGATTCATTTCAATATATAATGTGCTAGGGCTAGAGAGCCAGTGTTACTTGTTTGGTATAGTGGTGATTAGGATATTCAACAAGGGGTGGGAAGACTTAGATTGAAATCTAAAGACACCCATTAAGCTCTTTGGTGACTTCAAGGCATCCATCTCTAAGCTTGAACATATCTCACAGTCTTGTTGTGAGGATAAAAGTGACCCCTCCCACACCACCCTTGGAAGAAGACTGTTATCAAGATGTATTGTATGGTATCTTAACAGTAGCATGCAGAACTGCAAGACTGGCATGGTTACTAGAAATTTGTCCTGTGCAAGTAGAGCTGGAATAACTGCTGTTATTTTATGCCACAGTAGTCAGGTTGAGTTTCTTTTGTGGGCAGCAGTTGGGTTGGGGAGAGAAGATTCGCTCAGTAGGGATTAGAGTAAATAATCTGAGTTTACAGAAATATTCTTTATAGAACTACTAAACTGTTGAACCAGAAGTCTTACATAACTTGATTGAGCTGAAGCAAATTACAACTCTTGTGTTCTAGTCTATGAATAAGGAAAATAAGTGGAACCCTGGTCTTCAGTGTAATGGAAGCTTGGTTTGGTTCCTTTTTTTCCCTACACTTGGTTTATATGCCATCCCCGTCTTTATAATGGAGTGCAGATAATTAATTTATAGTAAACCATGTAGTTTTAATGGGAATTTTCTAGGCAGTAGACATTTAAACTCTGTCTGGTTGTTTTCTACAGATTATTTTCCTCTCCCCCACTTCCATTTTTACTCTCATTTTCTCCACACTTTTGTTGTAACTTGATGGCTGTCATCTGCTGTGAAAGCATGTGGCAGCAAAAGCACATTGCTGTCAGGGAACAGGGACATCCTGAAAGAGCTGGCACTTGTAGTGTTATGGAGGCTGCACATCCAAACTGGTCCCAGCTTGAAATCTTTGCTGAGATGATGAGATTCATTTTCTGTGGGCTGTGTGTGTATACTGCCTGTGCTGACACAGGTCATAAATGCAGACGGCTTAGGCTATGCATGAGAGTTAGCAGCAGGAGCAAAAATGAAGAAGCACCCAAGCAATAAACAGAACATGAATCCATTTTGTGTTTAAAATTCAAGGGGGGCGGGGTTGCTGATCCAAATTTTGTATGTGACTTAAGGGAAGCTTCAGTTGTCCTTCGAAAAAAAGAATACTGTAGAAGTAGTGGGTTACAGTAACTTTGCCATGTACTGTTCTGCCAGTGAATCTCATGAACAAAGCCTTGATTAGCTTCCTGTTTATAATTTGTGAACTAGTTTGTACCATTAACTATATTACCACATCAGTTAATTGTACTTGTCAAAGAAACTAGCAGGCAAACTATCATATTTAAACAAATACAGATATTAATCCTGAGCCAAACTCTGGACTGCATTTCATTTTATTCTTCATGACAAATGTGTAAAACTGACTCATTCTTCAGGAGTCCATTTCAGCATTTTGGTTTGTCCAAAAAAACCTAAAAACAAAAAAAAAAACAGTACAAATTTTTCAAAGCTAGCTCTATGATACTCTCTAGCTTTTTTCTCCCTTTGTTTAAATGGTAGTGAGCATAGTTCTGTTTCTGTCTTTTAAAAATGCCTACAGTCTTTCTGGGTCCTAGGATTTCCATTTTTCTGTTTCAAAATTACAGGAGAAGCTCACTTCAGACCATCTGTATTCATTGTACCAAACTATGTGTTTCTAAATATTTTGTTGTGGTGGCTTTTGCTACACTGTGATATAGTGTTCTATTATATATGATATATGTCTTAAAGAACATGTATTTGATAGTAAATGTCAAGAAATGAAATGACATGGTACCTTTCCATTAGGAAACAGTTCCAATATACTGTGAAACAAAGCCATAAACTTCAGATTACCTTTTAAGTAAATGCTTGTGTTCAATCATCCATTGAATAATAACTCAATATAACAAGGAATCATTCTCCTATATTCATAGTGGGATTTCAACTTATTAATGAAGAACAACACAGAAGTTGTTCAGAGTACATTATATCACATAAAATACTGTTGTTGTGTGTGTTATGGAATTTTATCTAAGACTTCCTGTCTGTGAACTGGGAGAGGATGGAGAAACTGGTAGGGGGGTGTGTGTTTTAAAGTGGAATGGAACATCCAGCATTCATCAAAGCCATAGGTCATTGGGTAAAGAAGTACATCTTCAACCACTTATTGCAGATTTCTTATGAAGGAACTCTCATATCAACAAATTAGGACACACTCAGTGTTTTGCAAACAAGCTTTTGGAGGATTGAGTATGATGAATGGGGAACCTTAGTACAAGGGTGTTAAATTTGCATCAGAAGTAGCATAGACCATTGCTTCTCAGGCTCTTTGAAGTGGAAAAGCAATTTTCTCCCTAATGTACCAGGAACCAGTATCATATTTGTATCCATTGACTACTTTCTCTTTTGAAAACTTACCACGAATTGGCAACTGATGGCTTATGGACTTGTATATGATGCACCACTTTAATTAGCACTGCCATAGAAAATGGGAGCTTTGGAACCAAGTCCCTGGCTGTAGCAGAGAATTCTTCAGGCTACTTCTACTGTGTTTACAAAGCTGAATGCAAAATTTTTAGGGAGGATGTTCTTTGTAGTACAGGGAGCATTTATGGTGTGTTTTCTAAAAAGACTTTCATTACAGCCTTAGTACTTTCATCACAGTTTTAGGTCCTTCAGGATTTATTATAGGGTGAACAAAGTAGAGGAGAAGTGGAGGAAAGCATCAATTTATTTTTCATTGGAGATACTGAAATACCTAAACTAGTTTCTGATCCTTTCCAATGCCCCAGATATCTGGAGCATTGCAGAGTGCTCCGGTCTGTGCAGGCATAAGAGGTGCTCAGGGAGCTTTGAGCAACTAAAAACCTTGAGTGGGACCTACATAAGTGAAATTGGTTACTTGGCAGTCCACTTTAAATGAAGAGAAATTACATTTAAATATAAATCAAGCCAGAATAGACAATGTTCGGCCTTGAGTTTGCTGCTTTTTCAGGTCAGGCGTCTCTTACAGGATACAGTTTTACCAATCAGACTACTAAATATTTCCTAGTGGAAATACGGTGTTTTGCTTTGCATTGTATTCCTGTCTGGACACGCCTCATATTTAACTTTCTACTGGTTTGAATGACGTTGCATATTCATATTGTGAGCAAAACTGGTTTCTAACAGATGCTGGGATGCACTTTTCCAGCTTATTATAGTTGGACACTGGCTTGACACAGTGCTGGCACAAGAGATTATCTGCCCAGTGCTAATGGAACTATTGCCCACCCTAAAGGAATAGCAAGAGAGTTCATTTTAGTAATTAGGTTTCCCTTGCTTTCACTGTCACACATGGTACTGGAGGTTGTTTTTAGCTCTTATCATACAACTCTCTGGTTGTGCTGTGGCAGAAGGGGTTGTATGAACTTGAGTTAGAATCATTCATGTACCTTCTGACAGTAGGAACTGTTAATGAAGGGAGGGAGGAAGTTTTGGCTAGCCTTCCTATTTTGTATCTACTGCCAGCCCTCCACATTTGCAGGTTTCACTTTTGCGGATTTGATTATTCACAGATTACTTGCTGTCACCTCTGCTGCCTCCCTATGCCATTTCTAATAGAGACTACAAGCCTCGCGAGACTGAGAAACTGCTAACGAGGTTTGTCAGTCCCTGTTAAAAGTGGTGTGGGGCAGCAGTGGAGGTGGCAGTAAGCTCCACTAGCCACCCACTTCTGCTTCCGAAGGAACCCTGATGCTTCAGAGGAATCCATGGTGGGTTGAATATGGTGATCATACTTTTTTGTGTGTTAAATATGGTTTGGGAGGGCCCAGTGTTATTCATCTTTTTTTTGCTTTCATGGAGGCCCCTGACCCTAGTGAGTGTGGAGGGATGACTGTAGTTAGTTCTCCTTTCTTGAATACACACAGGCATTCTGATTTACACAGAAGCTGCTATAACGTGTTTGTGGATTTCTCAGCAAGCAAATGAACTGTTGTAACATGCATTATTATTTCAAATACTCCCCTCTTCCCTGTTAATGCCAATAATCCATACCAGAAAACCAGCTGTAGAAACAGATGATTACGATTCAAGGCAGGTTGTGAACAAAAACAGAAGCTTAAACAGATATTCCAGTTGCTTGCAAAGTTGGTGTACCTCTGCTTTCTTGTCAGATTATACAATGTGGAGCAGTTATTGGAGCTATCCAATAAATTCCCATTGTAGTAAATTTGTAGGGCAAGCTTTTTGTAAAAGCATATCACACATTTGGTATTCAGTCAGTTGTGTATCCATTTTGAAAAAATGTTCTAATAGTCCCACAGATGTGCTTGGGAGATAGCCATTTCTTTTAATGATACCCCTCTTATGGAATATCTTCCCTAAAGAAGCATGATTGACACTAGCATGGAAATTGTTTAGGCACCAGGTCAGAACTTCCTCGTTTGTTCAGCGTTTTAGATGGATAGCTGGTTGTGCATTTCATTGCCTGTTAAAGACTGTTTTATTGAAGGTTGCATTTTATATTTTGTAATACTTACAAAAAAGTAGAAGAATGGTCAATAACTTGTGCAAGTACCCTTTTATACTTCCTAGTAATAAGAATTTAAAGCAGGGCCTACAACAAAATATTGCAGTGTATTGTGTTTCAGTTCAGAGTTCTGGTTTGTGAGCCATGAATAACCAGTTTTCTTCCTTCTTTCCCCATGCCTGCTCACACAGTTATGTCTGTGAACATGATTGTGTTGACTGGATTGTGTTGGGATTATACTCTCTAATGATTTTGGGGCAAGGGAGGGATTTTCCATTCCTAAAGTTTGTCCTAATCTTGCTGGTATCTTCTTGTTATGTGTCTGTGGTACATTTGTTCTGTGTAAGGACAGTCATTGAATTTGCTATTAGTATGCATGAAAAAGAACAGTCTACATTATATTTCTGTGATCTGTCAAGGTTAAAATGCAGAGGAGAAATAAGTTTTTTTTTAAATTGCAATATCCTGGGTAACTAAAATAACAACACAGTGTTGAGAACTTAAGCAGAATAATTAAAGAAACTTGATTGCAACTTGTCTCATAGACAATGTGTGATGAGTCTTCTGTTTCACCATGAAACATCCATCTTACATAGACACAATTTATACTGAAATGGAATTCTCAGAAATCTACCCTGGAATACTTTTCAGATATATATGATAATGCCTACCACAGTTCCCATAGCTTACATTGGTGAGGGTAACTTGTGGCCTGCAAGGTGTTGTTGGAATACAGCCTTCATCATTCCCCATCATTGGCTGTGCTGTCTAGGGCTGATGGAAGTTGCAATTCAGTGTCATCTTGATGGTTGCATGTTGTCCACTACTGACATACATAGTCCTAGTTCCCCATTTGTAAGTTATTTTAGAGGGGTCTGAAGTGATTTCAAAGGGGAAATGACCCCTCTATGCATATATTTGAAAGAAATGGTCTTTGCATGCCTATCCCCTACTTATCCAATCTAGTCATGACTGACTAAAACAGCAGCTTAGTAATTTATAGAAGACAAGCACCTGTGGTTTTTGGGACTCATGTATATGGTAGTGCTGAGGGAGTGGGGAATCCATACTCCTTCTTGGAGGAGGCCATAACTCAGTGGGACAATGTGTGCTTTGCTTGTTCTTGGGTCCAATCCTTGACATCTCAAGGAAATCCTGGGAAATACTCCAGTCTGGAGTGTTGGAATACTGCTGAACCCTTGACCATGGGGGCATCTGTGCCCCCCCCCAGGAGCTGATGAACAGCAAGACCTGCAGTCCCTCACTACAAACTGTACTAGCCAGGGATCATGAGAGCTGTTGGCCAATCGTGAGAGCTGTTGGCCAAAGACATCTAGAAGACTACTTTTCCCTGTTCTTGGTGTAGACAGTATCAAACTAGATGGATGACTTTATAAAATGATTCCGTAATGGCTTTCATAGACCTGTCCCTGGGTAAATTCTCTGGTAAATGACAGCTTTCCTGCACTGGAAATTTTAACAAACCCAGACACCATAAGACTGTTTTTAATGGATATGGAGCTTTGGGACTTAGAACAGTTGGAGATGGTCATGTGAAGTCCTGCTGAAAATGTAAGCTGTTTTCACCATAGCTAGACAAAGCACTGTTGCAGGTGCTTGCAAATCATGAAATAAAATGATATCAGTTGGAGACTGGAGGGGGAACAGTGTACTTGAGAGCACTCATTTTATATCAGATCACATAGATTCGGGTTAGCTAGAGTTTCTGTTTTCAAAAGCACTGTCACTCTTGGACCAAGCGTATGTGGAATGTGAATAAACAGTTTGTTCATATCATTTTTGCCCACATTACAGGTCAGCTTCTTTCTTGAAAATGAAGTTCAAATATCACATTTTTAACAAATGTGAACTTAGATATATATGTTTGTTAGCCCAAAGCTAAACTTCACATATATGAAGATGATGAACATACAGTAAACTACAAATATGCTACTGAGCCATGTAATAAGAGTATCCAGTTTCGGAGTAGGATGTTTTGCAGTGTGAGTCACATCATAATAATATTAACATGTCACATTAGAAAAAATCATTTTGCTTAGATTTCATATTTACGGTACCTTAAATTCAACTTAAATTCAAATTCAACTTAATATAATGAGTTGCTCTTTTAAGATTATTGAACTATTGTAACTTTAATTGGTGTGGAAATGGTGTAGGTGGTCTTTGCTTTTTTTTTTTCTGGCATGATTTGCATATTTCCTCATTTAAGAACTCCAGCAGTGTCAAATCTATTTTTGTTGACTTGTCAGTGCCATGTATTACTTGCTCACACAAACACTGCAGTGTAAAGTGATTGCTTGTATTACTTTAAGAAAAAATTAGCCAAAATCAGCTTCTAAAATCTAGTCTGTTACTTGCTTTCTCATTTGTACATATTTTGGGCAAAATTCCATTTTTCTGTTGCTCAGTGTTCTCAAAATGTGCAGAAATTTCTGGATTTGCTAATTCAGAAACTGGGGCAGTAGAATTGCTAAATATATTCCAGTGAAGACTAGAATGGTAAACTATTTCCATTACAGTTCTTTTTAAATCTGAACTGAAATCAGAAATCTGTCAAACATGTAAAGATTGGAGCATTTTGCCCTGTTGAGATATCCGCCTTTTTTTCAACATGGGACCCAAGACAATAAATAATATTAATTTTTAAAAGTATAGCTAAAAATCATTATAATAAAAACTTCAAAAATTCACAATAGATAAACTATTTTCAAGTTGAAAAGTTAAAAACCATTTAAAAATCACAATAACAATAATGTATATCAACCATTCCATGAAAAGACTCTTCTTTTGATTAATTTGTATTTTTTGGAATAACACATTTTGCATGAAATACAGTAAACTTGGTTAGCTTGTAAATCTCAGATATATAAACAGAGCTGCAAATACTTGCTGTAATCTTTCATACAAACAGTGTAGAGCTTAGATTTAAGATCAAAACTATATTTTTTTGATGCTTGTTTTGTGGCTTATAATTGTATGCATTATCTGTCTCTTAGGAGCTGTGCCGTCAACGTATGGCAGTAAAATCATCAGATCATCCAGAGCCCCTGCATACTTCTCGTATTAACAGCATATCGTCACAGTTCAGTGATGGACCCATTCCAAGTCCATCTGCTCGAAGTAGTACTTCATCCTGGTGTGAAGAACCAGTCCAGTCCAACATGGACATCTCCACCGGTCACATGATACTGGTAAGCCTTTGAAATGGAATAAATTCAATGAACCATGAGCCTCCTCTAAACTCTGAGTGATACAATGCATGCATTTAAAAAAAAAGCCTTCTGATTTCTTTTAAAACTCTTTAAAAACCAGAATTTAAGAAGAAATATTCTGGCTTTTAAAGAGTTTTAAAAGAAATCAAAAGGGTTTTTTTTTTTTAAATGCATGCTTTTTGTTGGTTTTTATGAGTGAAAAATCTATATTGTTAGTTTTAGGTTAGTTTTAATTTAATTTAAGATTAATTTGGATGGGATGTATAATGGGAGCTATGAATATACAATAAAATTTTGATTACTTTTAAACCATTTTTCTTACTAGATTGAGTTTGAGTCAATAAATGTAAGGCCTAGCCTTCATTTCCTCATTCTGTCACCTTATCTTCCTCTCTTTTTATCCCCCCCCCAAAAGTCTAAAATTAGTATATCTATTCTAAACTTTAAAGCTTAAATCCATTCACTAAGCCCTTTGAATCAGTGGCTGAATAGTAAATCAACACATATATAAATCCCATTTATTCGGAGGGTCTGCTTTTGTTGGGCTTAAATGTTTATTTAGAAGTGACGGTCATTAATTTAAATGAAAACTATTTACAAAGAAGAGACTTTATGCTTGCAGCTTATATCTGAACACAGACGTACTACTTCCTTCCTCTGTTTGATTCCTGCACTCCTTGATGTGTAGGGGTGCTAGCTGTAGTTACTCAGTGGCTAATGAGAGTTCCTTTGAACATGTTCAGAGTCAGGAGTGGGTAAATAATTCAGTTTTTGAGCCTTCCCATAAAATATTGTATATAAACCATACCAATAACAAAATATTTTACCTGTAAATTCAGAAAGGTGATCTGAAATTTGGAATCTGTGTTGCATGCAGAGCTTGGAAAGTTGGGTTTTGGACCACAGTTCCCCAAATCCTTTGAGATTCTGGAAGCTTTAGTTGATATATAATATAGAAAATATTCTGTGATACTGGTTTCTTGATCTATGTCAGCATGCTTTTTCACAGAAGCTTTTACAGTGTCTATCTCCCTGTCCCTGATTTTAAAAGCAAAAAATATTTCTCTTCCTCCTCTGTCATCACAGATTCTTTTAAAAATTATCTGTTTATTAAAACTGACTACATACACCAAACTGGAACTGTGAAAGCCATCTCATTCTGAATTTCATCAATTGTTTGACTATAAAGCTGACTTTAAAAAAAAAGTTGGACCTAACTGCTACATAGTGATTTAAACATAGCTTTTCTAGCTAAATAATATCTTAAATTCTGTTCAAGTCTTATACTAAAATACAGTCAGTCCTCCACATTTGTGAGTTTTGCTTTCACAGATTTGATTATTTGTGAGTTTCTTCAACCCCTGCCCCCCACCACCTCAAGTGTTTATTTTCTGAGGGAACCTTCCCTCCCAGCAGCTCCAATCAGGCCACCCAACCCTTTAGAAACCCACCACTGTTTTTCTTCTCCATCTTCCAGCCATTGCCTGGCCAGCTGAGGATGGCTCACAGCCTGATTTCTCAGCACCACAAACCCTCTCCCAATGTTACCCCAAGACCCAAGGAAGGAAATGAGTGAGCCAGAGTGTAGATCCACCATGCCAACTCACTTCCTTTCCCTCTTCTTTCCTTGGTTTGGATCCTGCGTGCACAATCTCTTCACCATGCCTTGACCTCCTTCCCACAAACTCATACACACATTTTGATATTTTCCACTTTTGTGGGGGCCCTGTGTCCCTAAACCTAGTGAATGGGAAGGTCCAACTGTATAAGAGTGGAATATCATCCTCTCTCTTGTCTACAGTTCTTTTGATGCCTTTGTAGCGCTAGACTTGTGTTGCCTTGTTCAAGTTTTTTAATTTACTTCTTTTTTCTTGTGACAAACCAGGGAAAAAAGTAGTTTGCTAATGATCAGAAAGAGAAAAGTTCATTTATTTTGGTTTTATCAATCGTACCACAAATAGCTTTATAATTGGTTCATCAAATGAAACCTAATAGGCTGAAGACAGATAAAAGAAAGAGCATGTATTGAATTGTTTATAGCATAAGATTTGTTAACATAACACAAAACAACCAACCTGGTATTGGAAATATCACATGCTTAGGCTTGTTGTGTTTAAAATTGGCTAGGAATGCAGTAGTGCTGTTTCATTATCCAGCATTTGGCTGGTTCATTCAACCTTGAGTGAACTGATGGGATTTTTTTTAGCTATCAAACATGTGTTATGCATTAGGTTGTGAGGGTTCAAAGAAAGGCTGTTGAAATGATACGGCACCTTGGGAATCAGAAAGGCAAAGGGCTGTGTGTGTGAGAGAGAAACCTAGTGAGACTAAAATAATCAAATAGCAATAATACGGGAAAATTCTGTTCTGCCTTCTTTTGGTCTTTGTGGAAGACAAAGGCCAGACAAAATATCTTCTCATTTAAGAAGGTCAAACTGGAAGAGGTTTGTTTTACTTTAATGCCTGTTAAAAAAGTAAAAGGGAAAGGGAAACAGATGGTGTTTTGCCCAGTGGTGCCAGCATTTTTCAAAAGATATCTAAGGGGAGCATATTTTTTCTCCATATAGGGGAGTTACATTGCTTGCATGCAATGGTTAGTGACCCTTTCTAGTATGCATCTTAGAGTATTCCAAAACGTTCATACACATGTGCACAAGTCACATGATTTTCACATATTTGACTACATGCTTTAACATTCTGTCTCTCTCTGTATCACTTATTGCTACACAAATGTACCTCTGTACTTGAATATGTATAAACGTTCACTTGCACATGTGTCTGCACACGTATATATCCTTTCTAGCAAGCAGCAGCGGAATGGAATAGAGACATCCTATTTGTTCCTCTCTGCAAAGAAGGAGGAACCAGAGCTTGGAAGCACCAGCATTAGTGCTATTGCATTAACCTTATATGGGCAAAATCAGTTCAACAACATTAACAGCAATTTATAAAAATGATTTGTTGTGTTCACAATTAATAGGACTGTTAATGATGAAAAATTAAAAACTGCAGCGCTACAACCAACTGCACAAGCAGAAAATTAAAATAATGCAAAACATTGTTGCTAAAAATCAGCATCAGTAATTTTAATAATAAAAACAATGAAATTTAAATAATTGTTGAAATGCTTAATGAACAGGGGGTATAAAATTAATATTTCCAAGTTCTGTTAAGAACAGTATGAGAAATAAAGCCCTGTGTTTTCTCCTGTTCCTCGCATAAAGCTCATAAGACAACTTATTTTTCCTTAGCTGCAGACTTAAGGTTTGAGGTTTTTTTTAAAAAAAATTTCTTTGCGGTTTTATGTAGCAGTTTCTGTTTCTTCAGCTACATATTCTAGCCCTGCCACTGTTCCACTGAAAATTATCCACTGGTCATCTGCCACATCGGCTGTCTCATATTATGCTCCTCTTTGACACTTTGGTTCATCAGGAATTGTGATAGATGCAATCGTAGGCTGATCATGTGACACATGAAAGTTATGTAATAGTTTTGAAGAAAAGGTGTTGTTGTAATAATTAGAATCATAGAATCATAGAAATGTAGAGTTGAAAGAGACCACAGGGGCCAACTAGTCCAACCCCCTGCCATGCAGGAACACCCTCAAAGCACTCCCAACAGATGGCCATCAAGCCTCTGCTTAAAAACCTCCAAGGAAGGAGACTCCACTACACTCCGAGGCTGCAGATTCCACTGCCGGACAACCCTGACCGTCAGGAAGTTCTTCCTGAGGTTCAGATGGAATCTCTTTTCCTGCAGCTTGAATCCATTGCCCCTTGTCCTGTTTCTGGAGCAGCAGAAAACAAGCCTTCTCCCTCCTCTACATGGCATCCCTTCAAATATTTAAACATGGCTATCATGTTCCCTCTTAACCTTCTCTTCTGCACCAGTTGCATGGGGTCATATTTATTAGTCTTGTTCTGTTCTCTTGTGGCTCACAGGTTTTGGAGGAAGGACTGGTTATATGAAAATGGAAACTGTCATGTCCTTTACAAGGAAGGTCATAGGGATGTAAATGATTTAGTTTTCAAAGAAATAATTATCTGTTTAAATATTCATAAAATACATTCTTAAATTAATTTTCTGTTTTAAAAAGTCTAGCTTTTACTAGAAATCCTTGAAGAATATGGTTTGCGCTGCAATATTGTACACTTTGTTATACCTTGCAATAAATGTCATTAAATTCAGTGGGTCTTATTTCTCAAAAGACATATATCTAACCTGTACAATGTAAATTATTTTAAAAAGGTAGCATTCTCTGATTAAATTACTTTGGATGGGAGGTTTCAGTCATAGTGTTCAAAACTTCTGTAGTTGCTGTAAAAGGGAGAAAATAATGTTTAAATGAAGATGCTTACACAGACAAGCAAAAAGATGGCAGGAATAAAATTGTTCTTCACGCATCTACCAGTCCAAAAAAAAAAAAAAAGATTTTGGACCATTTCTTGTAATTGTCAGTTTGGGTTCTTGACTTGGAGCTCATTGTGGTCAAAGAACAGGTGTTGTTCCCTGACATTTCTTTTCTCAAATGGCTGAGGGCACATTGCATTTTTTCTTTTTATGTGTTCTTCAGTGAACATTTGTTATGTTATTATTTCTGTTCTTTGAATTAAATTTCCAAAGTGGGTTATATTAAAAAGAAGCATAGCAATATAAACATAAGTCTGGCAGTGTGGATTGCTTTTGTTTTCGCCATTTTATTTCTGTTCTGTCTTCCATTTTTTCCTCCAGTTGGCATTCTGAAGAACATCAGTCCTTATATTTCTTACCCTTCTGTGGTGGATAGGTGGGCATATTGGTGAGATCAGGGTGGGCAACTTCTGAGAGACAATTTCTGAACTCCCCCAGATATTGGTACTTGAAAAAATGTTTGCAATTCAGATACACACACACACACACACCAAGAAACCTGTATGGAGCGTGAATTGTTGTTTAAGCTTATTCCACCACCTCCAGCTTTTTTCACACCTTAAAAAAAAGAAAAAAGAAATGGGGGGTCTTCATCAGCAGTTACAGTGAAGGGTACCAAAAAATTGCCACCATGTATCTTCTATTGGAAAGCATGACTTTCCTGTCAGCTTCATTGAATGAACAAGAAAAACATATTTGAGGTCAGTTAATAGTCCTGAAGTGGAAAAATATCCTAGAAACCTGGCAATAACTCATTTTATCAGCAAAGTTCTTAGAAAAGAGACTGCAGTTGCACCCAGGTAATATGCCAATATCTCCTTCGCACAGCTGCTGTCCTATACCCATTAGCTGATTATCATTATTGCCGAACTTTATGCTCATCTTTGGAACAAATAGAAATAGATTGGCTTCTTTCTAAAGTTAAAGAAAGAGTGTCTGCTTTATTTGACCCACACAGTATAAAATAAGAATATTCTGATTTCCAAAATAAAAAAAAAGACTGCATTTTCAATTTAAAATTTATCTTTAGGTGTATTGAAAGAAATCAGTGGATCTTCTATACAATCAAATACAAAAGGTCTCTCCCCCTTCAGTATTGCTGTATTAAGATACACTTTTTAAAACATAGACTGCTAATGCTAGCGATACACACATTCAGTTCTGCTCTTATTGTCATCCAGATTTGCAGAAGAAAAGAAAACTGCACAAAAGGAATTTGATAAAGGAGGTAGCCTCGGTGAATAAACTCCTTTTCTTTACCATTCTCTCCTTATTAACTCTGTAATTAATTATACATAACTAAGGAAAGCTATGGAAATTGCATTTTGAGATGTATCATATCTGACTTGGTTTCAGACTTCCATGCAATTTACTATTAATGAAGCAGGGATGGAGGCCCCAAATCTATAATTATTACTTACCATTTGAATGACAAGCAAAAAATTGTTATCAGCATAGTTTCAAATGGAAGAGGATTAATGGCTAATGTTAAAATGGTTAAATCTTTCTTATTAAAATAATTTTGACAAAAGCATTTTGCCTGAAAGAGGCTTCTAGAACATTGTTTGCTATTAAAACAACCATCTCACATGTTCAGCTTTCCTTTCTCTAAGTTTGACAGCAGGGTGAAAATATTTTTTTCAAATGAATGAATTTTTGATAGGGCTTGAAGCTGTTCATGTGTGCACTGTTTAAGAGCTGTGTGTGTCTGAATGTGAGGGTTTGGGTCTGGGACAGCAAATGACCAATTCAGTACCCCAAGAGAGTAAAGATGTCAGAAATACAGCAGGGGACAAGAGTACTTAACATCTTAAGATGTGTATTGTTTGGATATGTATTGCAGTTGTTTACAAAGCATTGTTAGAACAGCATGCTGAGGTTCATAGGAAATTCATAGGACCCAGAAGTTCAAATGGAAAGAAACACTTATATTTTACATGTAAAATGTCTGCATAATTAGCATTATTCCCAGCAAACAAAGCTGCTAATAGTAGTAGGAGTTTTTATTCATTTTGTTGACATATAAATTGGAAATTCCCTTTCTAGTCAAGGTATTTCAGTATGGCACTAAGGTTTCATACAATTTTTCAACCATATTGTAGAGTAAGAGAAGGAGAGCATGATTAAAGGGATATGCAAACTTTCAAACTATAGAGAAATTCAACAACCTCATCTCAACATATATTTTGTAATTATCATTAAACATCCATGAAATGTATATGCAAGCAAATCTTATCCTAAATTACATTCATTCATGTTGGGTTGCTTTAGAATGGGAATGGGAAGTAAATGAAGTTGAGCCTTTGCATTATTGTGTAGAGCTGTTGCCAGAGGAGGATTGTTTATAATTCAAAACCACATCTTTGAATTTCCCTGGCCACCCTGTGAATAAGAAGATCAGCCTTCTACAGTCTCATGCTTTCTTTATGATTTAGTCTTTAGCTTCCACCAGCCCGAGCTAGCATAGCCAATAGTGAGAAATCCTAGGAGTTTTAGGCTGAAACATCTGGAGAGCATCAAGCTGAGAAGGTCTAGTGGTGGTCACAAACCCATTTCATATCTCCAGTGATGATCAAAGTAGTGTTTTCAGCTTTATGAAACTTCTGATTCATACTGTTCAGAAATTTAATGAACTGTAATTGTGGAAGAAATTTAATGATATATTATTCCCAGCAGTCAGTGGAACCAGTGTGTGTTTGTATTTATACTTAATTTATTGGCCTTTAATGCTGGAGGTTGAAAAGTTTTGATATAATTTATATGCTACCAACATCATCTTTCATAAACCAAAGTATCCAGTCTTATTTGTGGTTCTTTGCCAATGCTAAAGAAATGGATTCTAGTACTTCATTTTTTCCTGATCATACCGTATCTACCCTTCTATGGTAAACTGGTAGCAAGAAAACTGGAAGCAGATGGCTTCCAAACAGAATGTAAAAGCAGAATGACTCAAATACTATGTCCTTACATGCCAACCCGTGCAATGTATTTTACTAGAAAGTGGATCTAAGAAACAAGATAACTTGTCTGGTCAGCAGTTCCAGATGGCACAGAAAACAGAATTAATCTAACTGATTAATTGATTAATCTGTTGTTTTGCACTGATGTCTGAAAAAAGAGATCTCATTGTAAAAGCTGGACAGTCATTATTGGGTGGGTGCTGTTAGGAGACTGGATATCTTTCATTGATGCAGCATCCCTTCTTTCTTCTTCACAACTCACAAACTTCTTACTGTGCGTCAGTTTCACCTTTGGCAAATCAATGAAAACATATAGATTTGGTTACTGCTTCAGTCTGAGTTCAGACATTCCTAAAAAAACAACCTTGTGTATGCATGTCAGGGTCTCTTCACCATACTCTCAGCTGGGAATGCCTCCTGGTTGTCTGCAGGCACTTGAGAATGTCTGTGGTCATTTGAGTTGCTTTTTTTTTCTTTTGGCTTTCCTCACTATCTCCCCTTTCAAAACCATACATAGAAATTGGAAATATGATGGTATAGACAGTCCTAACTTTACCATTCAATGATCTATCTTGAAGTGTAAAGATCTTGTCTAGTTCTTTCATAGCTGCCTTTCCGGGAATTAGCCTTCTTCTGATTTCTTGACTGCAGCCTCCATTGTGATTAATGAATGAAGATACAAGGCATGATAAATTAGGGACAATTTTGTGCGTACCTCAGTGAAGTTCCTGGTCAGTGTGCCCACCAATTATAACTATCAGTCTCTAAATCAGAACTATAAAATGCTTGCCTACTTAAACATGTCTCTGTAAATGTAAGTACTTCTGCAATTTTGAATTCAATATTCCAATTTGCGATTGCCTTCCCTTTAAAAAAAAAGTCTGTGAAATGCCATCCTTTTGAACTATTAACAATAGTTGAAATAAAATGTAATTTTCAGGTGTTTTCAGTGGAGCTGAGGAAGAAGACAAAACAAAGCCCTGCATTAGTCCCCACCAGGTTGTATCCAGCTATTTCATTTAGATTTCACTGAGCACCTTTGGCAGCTGGGAACTGTAAGAAAGGAGATTAGCAAGTGTTTGTCTGACACACACTGATCCCAGCACCTGCTGATTGGATTGAAATAATCCTTTTACTCAGTGCAAAACTTATTATTGGAACATTACCAAAAGGAGATCCAGCAATAGTCATTGCCACAAGAGTATATTAATTTAGGTAAAAAGAGCACAAGGTTGCCATTTAGGCTAATAATTTCATAGCCTCCCATAGTCTGGAATATACTCTAGATTTACCTTCAACTATCAAAATATGATTTCCCCAGAGAAGCTGGGTGTCTACTTTTTAAACAAAGGGAGCAATGTTGTCCTTCCTCAATATAATTCTGGTTCAATAGTTACTATGTCTGTAAAATGATACCTTGTGTGTTTTTATTTGTTTATTCTTTCTAAATCAGCAAATTATTTTAGGTAAATTAAATCAACAGAGCACAAATATTGCAAATTCTTCATTTGAAAGTGACTGTTGTTAGTGGTAAAAGGATGTATCCCTGTCTTCTTTTTGTATTCTGTGGGCTTGAAGGGGACTGGCCAGAAATTTTGTTTCTTTTCCTTCACCAAATAATGTTTTAATAAAACTTAATAGATATTCATAATAGCCTTTCATTGTCAGTTTTAATGTCCCTATAACTATGGTGCAACATGGTTTGTGGCACCCTGTTGTGATTGGCGCACACCACTGTGGTCTTGTATTTACTGGCTTAGCAGGGTTCAAAGCTTAAATGTGGTTAGATATAATGCATTGAAAGATGCAGAATAGCCATTATTTCTCCAAATGGCGAGAAGGAAATCAGCTATTAGTATCTGTGATGCTTTTAGAGAATAGATGATTAAAACAATGTGCTGTCATATATAACATTTTCCTCTCTGACCTCCCTGGAAACAGATTTTAATGCTTTTAATGTATTCTGTAAAGGGGTCAGAAGATCTTTCAGGGAAGGCAGAATTGTGGAAAGAGGGAAGGTTTTTTTCTGTTTGTATGAAATGCGTACATTATATGCTGAAAGGCAACTGACAGTTTATGACAAAAGTGTTAATTTACTGAATTTGCCTCTGGGGGATGAGTTCATCTGCTAGATGCAGAAGATGAGCTCATGGGTCCCAAATTTATTCTTTTTAATTTTTTACCATAATTTCCGCTCTGAGCCACATCAAGCCAAATAAACATTACCATTCTCCATCTTAGAAAACAGAAGCATTTCTTAGTAGCATGAGATATGGGGTGTTAAATTTTTTGGCTTTGGAGGAACATAGTATGTAATAAGCACATTTGTCTTAGCAACTAGTACAACCTCTGGATGGTGCTATTACAGCTTAATATGATCTCAGCAGCATCTGTACCTAAGGTCATCTGGGTCAGCATTGGAGGAAGTAGATCTTTCTCCACATGAGGGAGGGGAGAAAGTTCAACAGTATATAATTATGTGAACTACTGGCCCCATTTCCAAAAGTCTGCTTTCAGTTGAGGCGAAATATGAAAGTCATTTCATCTGTACTATTCAACTGCAATTCCAGTGCATATTTTTTTCCGATCAGACCATGCTAGTGGTCTGTATGTCAGTATGGGCCAGTCTGAAGTTGTGTTTTCTTCCATCGAAGTTATTCTTTTGCAATGACCTTGAAGACTATATAACCATATAAGCGATTGTTCATAACATATCCATATAAGCTCTTTTACATGTCATTTTTCTGAGGAAAAAATGAAAAAATGCGGGCTCGGGTTGTTCTTTTACTTTGCTGTTTGGAAAGGTGGAGGAACACACACTACAAAGAGAATTTGAGAGCCTTGCAGAGAGAAGGTGCTATATCATCTGCAGAAGGCAGTGCCAGATTCATTTAAAGATAGACTACATTGATATAAAGCTTCAGTAAATCTCAAGAATATGGATAGGGTTCTAGCAAGAACAACCAGCTGTTTACTCAGCCCTTACTCTCTTGCCCAGTCAAATCTGCCAAGGATTGATTGATGCCATGGTTAAGGATCTTGGTTACTGCCTATTGAGGAGCAGTTTCCTTCCTCATACATAAAAGAGATAATAATAGAGTGTTACTCCTTGTTACTTAATGCCAACGAAGCAGCCAATACCCTTGACTATTGCCTGGGTCTGATAATGTGCTGAATTGGGGAAATGAGCTGAAATTAAACCCTGACAATACAACCATTGCTGGTCAGTAAAAAATCTGGGTCCAGATTCAGCTCATACTGGAAGAGAGTGTACCGTCAAAATCAGGGTCTGGAACTATTCCTTAGTCTGGCATTGTCCCTAGATATACAGTTACCTCCAGTAACAAGAAGTGTTTCTTGAGTTGATCTGATTTGATAACAGTTATCCATGCCAATGTACCTAGACTGCTGCAACCTGTGTTGTCTGGGCAATCTTTGAAGAGCAAAATGTGGCAAGTGTACTGAAAGCTGGCACACAGTATGAAACTATGTCTTGGTTGCCAGTTGCTTTCTGGGCATAATCTGTGGTGTTAAAGTATTGGCTATCCAAAACACATCTGTCCAAGGGGCTTGGCTATCTTGTTATGAACCTGCCTGGTTGCTACGATTTGTTGGAGAGTCTCTTGAGAATGCCTTTACCTCTGGGGGCTTGTTTCATGGGCCCATGAGAAAGAGAAGACTTTCTCCCATGTTGCTCCCAGATTGTGGAATGTTGGTGTTGTGACCAGTTCCCACTCTCATCGTCTTTAGAATAGATGTAAATTTGGCCTTTTGAACAACTTTATTATGATTTTAACAGTTCTATTGTTTTAAATTGTTTTAGTGTTATTTGTTAGATACTCTGAGTAGTATTTCCTAATAGAAAGGTAAGAATGTAATAAGTGAAAATTTTAAAAATCTGGCAGTAGTCTCCTTTACTTATTAGTTAATTAGCTGCACATCCAGTAGTAGATTTCCAATAATACTATGTCTGTTCAAGAAAAAGGATAGCATTCCTTCTTCCCCTTCTTTCCTAGAGTTGAAGGTCAATAAAAAGGAAGGCAGGGCTGTATACATCATGACTGGTGGTGAAGGAAGTTTGATCCAGGCTTCTCTAAAAGTGATAATGCTGACTTGGTTCAAGATTATAAGACAATGAATTATTATACTCTGCACCAAGTCTGCACCATAAATATGAGAAAACAATATTGTAAACTGAAATTATGTAGCGATTTGCTTACATGTTAAACAAATTTTGGATATTTTTTCTGGTAAAATGTGAATTATGAGGAAGTGCATGGATTCATGTTTTGTGTTTGTTTGTTTTTGTGTATTTGGGGTAAATTTTCTTACAATAGTATATCCGACTTATGAAATACTAGGAGTGAAATTTTGGGTTCCATAGTTAAGGTTTTAAAAAAAAGCAATCCCAGATATTTTTATTTAAGAATACGCAAAAAATTATTCCAGTTTCTCACAGAATATACCTAACATATTGGAATGGGGGAGGATCTAGAGGCTTAAATTCAGTTGCTAGTCCCAGTTAGAGGAGATGTGTTTAGTCAATTGTTGAATCATAGAGCAGCACTTACATAACCCCTTTTTTTTCCCCAGTATGTTAAGTGCACAGTTGGCCCTCAGCTTCCACAGAGGTTGGGGCACAAAAGTAGAAAAATTGCAAGTATTGTAAGCCCCCCAAAACTTACTTAACACACATACGAAAGTACCTGTACTGGCAGGATGGCTGGGCTGAACTATGCATGTGTTCCCTTGCTCAGTCACTCATATGGGGTGGAGGGGATGAGATAGGTGGAATGGGAGGAGAGAGAAAGGGGACACAGGTGAGCAAACACATGAGTGAGAGAACGCATGTATGCACCCTCGTCTTGTCTCTTCCCCCTCCTGCACGCGCAAGTGAGTGAATGTGTGCATTGTCCCATCCCCTTCTCACCCACATGACTGAGGGAAAATTCTCACCTTCCATCTTCCTGTCCCCTTCCCCCTACTCACCCAAATGTGTGGATGCACATGCCCTCCTCGCATCCTCTTCCCTCCCATGTAATTAGCTGAGTGAACAAATATTTGTATGCTCCTTCCTCCTATGTCTACCCCCACCACCCACACAAGTGAGCAAACTCATGGGCTTACCCTCCTTCCATACCATTCGTCCCAAATTCTGCAAATAATCAAATCCACAAATGCTTAACCTGCAAGTGTGGAGGGCCAACCGTACTTGAGACTAAGAGTTGGATTTGGGCCTCAGAATATAAAATTTTGTGTTCACATTTTATGTTCATATTTTATTTTGTAATGACTGAGTATAGGTTTCATGGCAGATTATGTAGGAATTGAGTATCTAATGCCAGGATGCCATGGGGTCTCACTTGTTTAAAATCAATTGTGCATCTTGTTCTTACATCTTGTTTATAGAAATGACATCTATCCAAGGCTAGAAGTAATTATTGTTGTGTGCCTTCAAGTCATTTCCAATTTATGGCAGGGTTTTCTTGACAAGATTTATTCAGATGAGGTTTGCCTTTGCTTTCATCTGAGGGTGAAAGAATGTGACCTGGCCAAGGTCACCCAGTGGGTTTCCATGTCTCTGTGGGGATTTGAACCCTGTTCTCTAGAGTTGTAGTCCAGTGCTCAAACCAGTACACCATGTTGGCTGTTACTGCCACAATAATAATGTACAGCTAATGGTTAGAAAGCATAGTAAATATGAGGAAACAGTTGCATTAGCAGTATACAATTAATCCACTCTGTAGTTAAGCATATGGATGAAACTTGTTTCTGCAATATTAATAGTCCAGTATTCCTAAAAATTTGCAGAAAGCATTTACATTTCATTTCAGCAAAAGGTTTTTCCTTAGTATATTATAAATGCAGGTCCATAGATATACCCTAACACTGATCTGCAGTCTGGAAGTACCCATAGAAGTACCGAGAGACTTCTCCGCCCCTCTTGGCTCAAAAATATCACCTTTTTGGAGCACGAAGAGTTCTACACTTCTTAGATCCTACAATAACTTAAAGTCCGGTAGTATAATTTCCAGTCGCAAGTGACATTTGAGCAGATGTTGCCACCTACTCAAGTTGCAAACACACATGAAGTTTGTGCTATTCAGAGATAATTATACTTCAGATGCTATAAATAATGCCTTTTCCTTCAGTTGACTGAAAACAGCATTTCACTGCCTTGAATAAATATATTTGAATTCCAGCACACTTAAGAATGTATTTCAGGACCAAGGACAGCTCCTTTGTATTTGTATGGAGCACCAGCACTGCCGCTGTAAGAACACATAAAGACAACTGCCTTGACTGTGAATACGAGCTGTAAGGAAAGATACCTTGAAGGTGCTTGCGAGCTTTGAGGACAGAGGCGTTGGTACTATTCTAGCTGATTTCACACAGTAAACACTGTGCTACCCATTCCAATCCTATTTAAGTCATTTGGAGTTGAAGGATAAGCACTGACATAGAATGCATATGGTTTGCAGATGTTGGGTACGCTTGCAAATCCTTGTCTGGAAGTACTTTGAGGATACTCATCTGAGGTCAAGAAGCATAAATCTTAAGCACTATCTGTTTCCATGAATTATATAGTAATAGTAGCATTGATACAATGTAGCAGTGAAATTGGAAAAGAATTAAGAGTAATCCGGGCTAACCATATGCTATTTTCAACAAAGTGGATATAACGAAAGATAAAATTCTCCCAAAACTAGGTATCGTGGGGGGAAATGAACTTGGATTAACTGCAGGAACTCTGTAGAACAGCTGTAGATCCTTGCTAAGAATTATTATTGTGTTGAAGCAGGGAAGTAATGTAATGGAAGTTACTGTTTTGGGAGTGGTTTTCAGGAAAAGCTTTTTTGCTATTGCAATAATAAGATTAGAAAGATGGATTGTAGTGTCTTGATTTCTGAATGGATTTCTGCTGAAGTATCCTTGGTGAGCTTATTGTGCCAAGTTTTCCTACTAGAATAATTGAATTTCTGCCTGCGAAAGTTCACTTTAGTACTGCTTAGAGAATCAGAGATTAAAATCTCATTTAGCAATGCAAGTGAAATATCTCTGAACTTTTTCTTATCTAGTTCTCTGATTCTTGTGCAATTTTTAAAAAACTTTGCCTGTAATTTTATTTTAGTCTGCAGTACATATTACATGTACATACAGTACACACATAGGCTAGGAAAACAAACTCATTTGTAGTGTAGTGTTGGACAAGAATTCTATGGACACTGTGGACTGCTAAAAAGAAATGGGTGGTAGAGAAAATCAAGCCTGAAATCTCCCTAGAAGCCAAGATGACTAAACTGAGAATGTTGTGTTGTACTTTGAATGAATCATGAGAAGACATGACTGGTGAGAAAAGAAAATAATGGTTGGTAAGGAAGACGTCAGTAGGAAAATAGGAAGACCACCTTTCAGGTAGATAGGTGCAGCCCGGAGTCTGCAAGATCTGAGCAGAGTTGATAACAGAGTGACTTGGAGGTCTGCCATTGCTAGAGTGACTGTAAGTTGCAGTTGACTTGGCAGCAATTAACAGCATGTTAATCATTGGGCATTGTTAACAGATGTCTTCTCCAGACACATATGTATGCTTAATTTCTTTTCCCATACTTTATATGAAGCCCCTCTATACTATTAAACCCATCTGGAGACATTGGTATGATAGGAGGTCCACCACCAGTGGAAACGTGGTTGTTTCCCTTTCCACTAGTTGACCAAGGACTGACTGGGCTTTCAGACAAAGGCCATTTCCACATGGGGTTTTTAACACAGGGCACAGCGTCCTCCAGGGAGGACGTCTGCACCTGAGAGTGGACTGGGTCGGACCTACTTAATGTAGATCTGCACCCTAGCCCACTCCAGAACGACCCCAAGTGGTCGTCCAGCGTGCTTTTGAAAGACCGCTAAAAACAGGTCTTTCAAAAGCACAGAGCGCACCACTGCGAGCCTGCTCCCTTATGCAGATTTGCAGGCTCGCATTGGTGCAAGCCTGCGATCTGCCGGGGGCGAGCTTTAGGCTGGCGAGCTTCAGCGGTTGGTCGAGACCTCCAACCAATCAGAAGCCACCATTTTCGTCCCTGGAGCAGTGCAGAGCAGCGACCATGCATTGCTCCAGAGAAGAATGGACCAGACCGGGGAGCCCAAAAGTCCAGTGAGTAGTGCCACAGGGCGATTCCCTCGCCCCATGCGGAAATGGCCAAAGTCTGGTTCCACATAAAATAGCAAAATCCCTTTATACCTACACACATGCAACAGGCAAGTGAATAAGTAGAGGTCTGTAGAAACGCCTTCTGGATGGGAGGTCACCTATTTCAGGGTTTCCACTGGATTGTCCTGAAAAGAGTTCTGAGGCTAAAGGTTTAGTCATACCTGTTTTCTGATGGATGGGCCTCAGCTATGATGACATTCATTTTAGTATGCTTAATTAGCAGTTATCATCACGTCTTGTCCTGTGTAGAAGACCAGACGTTTGCAACTGTGAAACTAGTGTTTACTGAGTATACTCTGCCCCTGTAGCTCTTGTTCCTTGTTAACATTGGTGCTTTCAGCTTTCTGTGTGGCTGCTCCACATAGGCAGCCAGAAACGTGTTAACGAGGCATAAAATAACATTACCTAATACTGAGAAAGACTATCTTCTAGTCTTTCAGAATAACTGACCAACCAACTGCCTGATAATTTGTTACCTTTAAGGGATTACGCAGTGCAAAACATTCCCCTAAGCAACTGAATGCATCATTAAACACATAAACGTAAATCTAATGACAGATACAGTGGCTAATTTTAATCCTTGCAGAAGGTTCTCATATAGTTCACAACCAGCGACAAGGGGACCAGCAGTGTAGCTCCCTGGGAAAAAGCAGGACCCTCTTTCTCATTAACTCTTAAAAAGCCAGGGAAGGTTGGAAACTGGGAGATGCCGGCATTGCTAGCCCTTCTGGTCTGTTGAAATTCAATCAGACTTCATTTTGGTACTTCCTTGGACTCCCATCTCACAGATTTTGTTGAACTCTAGTTCTCATCAGTCTCAGCCAGACTGAACAACCACATCTTGTTAATTTATTTTCTCCATGAAATAGAACAGAATGCATGGGATCGTATTTTATATACTGTTATCCGTCACCAATGGTAGTCTGGCTATCCCCCCCCCCCACAAAATAGGGTGCCAGATGTGTAGCTGAACCATTTGTCTGTCTCAGTAAAATTGTAGATTTCTGTGGTACTAAATACCTGCTTGAATTGATCAATATATTCATTATATTCCACATGGAGGTGCATCTTTTGGGGTCTACAGTGGGGGTACAGAAGGCAGAATATGCACCATGTGATCCTTTTGCTATTAAGATAGTATCAAGTGCTATTTGACAACTTTTAGTCAATTTTTGGTTTAACTTCTGAATGCACAAAAATTCAAGTATTAGGCCTGTCAAGCAACTTTCATAGCTACATGAACCAATGTCAAAATTCAAAGGCAGATTCAGCTCTTCTCACAGACTTTCATTTATAGCACTGTAGGATTCTGTGCAGATGCGCAAGGCTTACTGGGCCAATGAAAACCAGATGCTGCTTAAGCTTTGAAGATAATGTATAACTTTTGTTTTCAGAAAGGATTGTTATATAATCTCTGAAAATCTCTCTTATTAAGTGTCTCTTCTCTTACGTGTGCCAAATGTCCTTTATTCTAATGGGATAATCCTTTCACATCAAAATAATACTGTACCATGGCACCTTGGAGATACCAAAGGCGTACATGTCACTGTGGCATTCAAATACCAGTGTTCTTTGCTTCTTTCATTGAGACAAATCTTATAATCCAAAATATCTCATTGGCATTAAATGCATTTTTCTATTACACTTTTTCTACTTCTGCAAATGCGTTCGTTTTTTATCTTGGCTGGTCTTGGCAGATGTGATTTCCATAAATCATTTTTTAAATTGTCCATGAATGTTTTATGCAAACACAGATAATACATCAGATATACCAGCAAACATATGTTTTAATTTGCACCAATATCTAAATTCATCTGTTCATAGTAAAGTTAGAAGGATGACACAAGAGTTTTTCTGAATGGTTAGAAAGTAATAGCTAAAGATGATGCCTTCATCAGCATCACCATGCTTCCTGTGGTGGAGAGAGAGTAGCGTTGCAGTCATAGGTTGCAGTCAGAGGAGCGTTTACTTGAAATAAGTGGATCTTTTAAGTAAATGGCTTCAGTTCTGTTGGTAGTCCTCACTAGAATAGATCCATTAAATCAGTAGGATTTCATCATTCAGCAGTTGATTGAACAGCTCTACTCCAGTTGAAACTATCAATAGGATACCAGCTTGTGAGTGTTAAAATGATGATCTGAACAAAAGCATAATAACTGTTATATTGGATTATACCAATGGTGTAGTTAATGATGGTCAACTTGATGTTGAAGTTCTTTAGCAATGATGGGAATATGCACCCATGTTCTTAATTCAGAGCAACCATTCAGCAGAACCAGACAGCACCCACCATGTGTTCTCTCAGTGGTTGTCACAGTAGCTGTCAGTTTCATGGTTTCATTACATGTAATGAGGAGCAATACTTGTATTTGCAGCCTGGATTTAATAGGTGGCTCTTCTTTGGAAGTTGTCTTAGCATTTTTTTCTCCATCTTTTCTACTTCTTTTCTGTCCTCTTTTAGATTGATGAGGCAAAACAGTTTTCTGAGTCCTAAAGTGATTTGTTTCTTTTTATTGCTGATTTAAGAGTAGGATATGCAAAATATGTACAGATTTATAACAGTTGATATAGTAACATATTCAAGCTGGTGTTGCCTTTTCTCTTGCTTTCCAGCTACCAGGAATGATTGAAACTGATCTATGGTCAGAACTATTATAGGTCTTGACCTTTGTGTTAATTAAATATACTGAAGGTTATTGTCTTGTATGATAAAAGAACAACAAATGTTTCATACCTGTGGGATCCTTTTGCGCTACTTTTATGTAAAGAAGTGTGGCCTCTTGGTAAAGTATTAGAAAAAAGGAGACTAGGTTCCACTTAAATATACATGTATATGTATATGAGTGTGAAGTATTATATAATTTTATATATGTGCATTGTTCCTTTTATAAGGTTGTAAAACTGATGTGTGTGTGTATGTGTGTATATTTATTTTTAATGTAGCCCCTGAAGAAGGCTAGTTTAATTTATAAACAGGCTGAAACACATTGAGTTTTTTAAAGAATAAATTTGGACCATCCATAAGCATGTGGAGCCTAGTCTCCTTTTTCTGCTGGTTGATTACACATGCTTTCCAGTGCTTATTCCTGTTCCTCTCAGTAAAACATTCCAGGTTCTGTTATCACCTTAAAAAGAGAGACCCCTTTCTTTAATATTATAAAATGGTATTTTGCCACATTGAGCTTAAAATAAATTATTTGACCTCTAACTCCTGCATGTATTTTAAGCATGGCATCAGTATTTTTTCTAATCTGAACTCTCTGAGCATCTTCCCTATTTTTTAAAAAAATATGTATAAATGAAATAGAGTTGTGCGCACATTGAAGTTTAAATACTAGTTATCTGCTCCCCTTGTAGCGTGGAGGAGTGTTGTTATTTCCAGAACTGGGCTGATTCCAGTTCAGGAAAAGAAAAAGGTTGATGGAGACAGGCTGGCTATGGACAGGAACCTGTTGAAATGTTCCCAGCGTTGCTTTTAATTATCAGAAGACTTCCGACTTCTTGATCTTCCCACTGGATTGCATGATTTTCCCTTGCTGTTACTTTGTCTTTGCTTCCTCTTCATTTTATTACCACTGTGTTCTGTCTCTGAACTACATAGTAACTAAGTTAGTAAAAGTGGACCTTCTTTCCATTTTCTTCACTTCTGCTGTAATGCCCAAAGGGAGCTTACCAGTCTCACTTGAGGCGAACACTGAAACACATTGCTCTGACCACCGAGCTCAACAGTAGATTGCATTATTCTTATTTCAGAATTGTTTCCAAAGCCTGGGAGCCAAAAACCTACTTCTGGTGTACCTAAGGGACAGAGAGCTATTTACTTTTCTCTGCCTCCCTCATGGTGATATCACAAGTTGTTTTCAGATCCTTCTCACACACATAACTAATATGCTACATAGGCTGGTATCTGAGAAGTTCAAGTCCCATAAATCCATAGTCAAGCGGTTCATTGGATTGACAGTTTTAAAAAAAGGTCTTTTTAGTTCATTCATCTGTTAAATGGAATAACAGTGTTGAGGATACCAAGAGCAGTGATGAATCTTTCTAATTTCAGTCCTATATGGAAGACCACTTGAAGAACAAGAACCGTCTGGAGAAAGAATGGGAAGCACTTTGTGCTTATCAAGCTGAACCCAATGCAACGACCATTGCACACAAGGAAGAAAATGCCCAGAAGAATCGCTCACAAATTGTAGTAGCATGTAGGTATCATTTAATCCAAATTGTTTTCCCATCTACCCACCACTGCAAAGTGCCTTATGATTAGTAGGAAACAAGCAAAGAAACATAATTCACTTGCTACAAGAAAATCATGGCAACAAATGCTATCGTAAACCTATTTTTGTTGTCTTACCATGTGTTTCAGATTGCATATAATGGCTGCTGCTCAAGAAATGTGTGACTGTTTTGCACTATTTTCTGACATAGTAACAGCAAGTGCTGTTTTGTATAGCATCATGTAAAAGTATTAATTTCATCGTAGCATGTGCAGTTTGCCTCTGTGGACAGAAATGTTGGCATTGATTGGAAGGAACTTTGGTTTAGCTTTTGGGCACAATTGCATTCATCTAAAATGTATAATACTATCAGCTTGTAATTAGGACTTCTTGAGCTATTCATCTGATTTTCAGCTATAGTGAATCAGCACCTGTTGGCTTCAGTAGATAAGCTTATAAAGCAGCTGTTCTTTGTGCTGAGCTTAAGATTAAAAGCACAGCTGAGAGTGGCCAAGGTATATCTTTTCCTAGAAGATGCATTCCTTTTTCTGTAAGGTTAAAAGCAGCACAACTCTCTTCCACATACCTGATGATCCCATGAGCTATTTTTTAAAAAAAGAAAAAATCTGTGCCATGTATTATTCTACTTTTTATACTATATACAGTACTGTGCCCTGATGCAGGTGTTTGCTGCTATATGCGTGAACGGGATAGAATTTTTTTAAATCTGAATTTCATTTCTCACCACTGTCTTGCTCATTCAGAGAATAAGTGGGATAATTTGGTATTATGATTTATAAATTGTTTACTAGGGGATGGATACTGAATCTGAAACAGGGCACTTATTGTTGAGGCAGGGGGCTTAAGAAAGTTTGATGGACTTCAAGTATAGTTCCTAGAGAAGTGTTCTCTTATAGAAAACATAACAACATTAAATTTAGATGTGTGGTGAAAACACACATTTCATTTCCAATCAGAGTAGATCACTCTTATAATGTATCTGCACAGGACATTTAAAGAAAGAGGCACTCTTTCAACACATCTGATTGCAAAATAATCCATGTGCTATCTCTGTCAACCTGTATTTGAATTGCAGCTATGGTTTCAGCAATCATGATGCTAGAAAATGCAAGTAGATTGCTCCTCTCAAGGAACAGTGGTGGTATATGGAACATTTGCATTGTGTTGAATTACAAAAAAAGAGAGTACCAAATGCTGTAAGAAGATTTAATCGTTGTACCATTAGTTGGTATTCTTGCAATATGGATTTATTCCTCAATGTGGCATGTTCATTTTAAATAGTATTCTGTTTAAAATAGTATTCCAGAGGGTTGCAAATTTAGAATCATGTTTGTGTAACAGCATTTTCTTGTTCAAAGCCAGTTTTTGAAAATTCTGTATTAACATTACTACTATGGTTCAATTTTTTGGCAGATGATCACTGCAGAATACATTTGAAAGAAGAAAACAGTCATGACAATTCAGACTACATCAACGCAAGTCCAATAGTAAGTATATTGTAAAAAAAAAAATTACTTTTCCCTGTTCTGAAGTCAAAGGTTAATTCTGGTGCAGTTAGTCCTAATATAAGGAAAGGTTAATTTTGATTCAAGTCATGGTAGCAGTTCTTAGACTTCCATATAGTTCTCATAATTGTATGTTAGGAATTATGCACTAAATAGTGTTTCTAGCGTTCCTGCATCTGTTTGGTATTATCAGTAACATTAGTCACTAAGATATATCTATTATTTGACTCTTTTTCTCTTCTTATACTTTTTTTTATGTTACAGTAAATTTCCTTCACTGGGAAATATTTAGTGCTGGTCCTAAAACATTAATATGTTTCCATGGTGACATCAATCCTTTATTTTTCTTCCTCTGACTTCTTGACCAGCATAGCTATTTTTAGTAGAACCTATATATAAAACATTATATTCAAAGCTATCAAGGGCTGGATTAATCATTAAGGTAACAACGATAGAGGACAAGAGAGTTCTTAGGTAAGGACCACATACATACCTACCCACCCAACTCCCAGCAGTAGGTTAACTGGGAATAAAGTGTTTTTTCCCAGGGGTATAAGAAAAGTTGCTTTTTTTTCTCACTCACAAAATGTTGTGGGAAGAATATTGCATATTCCTTCATCAAAAGCATTTTCTTAAGATATCTGTATCCCTTAAAGCTATTTCTTTTTCTTTTTAATGATTATGCTTTTAAATGCTTTTAAATCTATTGATAGTTTAATGTATTTTTAACATTTGCATAATGTTTATTTTTTAGCTGGATCTATTTTACCTTTTTAAGAGTCCCAGATTGGGACAAATGCAGGATATAAACATTATGAAAATCATGATAAATAATAGTAACAATAATGAAAAATAAGACGTGCAGAAAAGTTTCTAAGTTCACAGTGGAAACCTCTTTGTTAATTGTTGACACCATTAACAGTCCTGTTAACTGACACTGACAAGAGAAACTCCACTTCTCTGGGTACATTATGTTTTTGTTTGAGAATTTTATCCATAATAAAACCAAGTGTGTTGAGAAATGACCAGTGAAGCATAAGAGATGTGTGAATCTTCAGAGAAGATATGAAATATCAATACATCCCATTAAAACGTGTACTAAAAGTTTTACCAGCAGCCTTTTTAAAAAATAATGCTGCTGTTCAACTTCTACCATTTTTTAGCAATTACCATGCCAATAATGTCCAGATTTTGGCGTGCTTGTTCTTGGAAGTGTTTGGATATAAATTGGCATATATTCCTGCTGGAGAATTAATAATACTATAGATAAAAACAATGAATTAGACCAGTAGGTTTATTTCTACTACCATCCCTTAATATGCCTGATAATGCCAGAGTTTAATGTGAAGCAATTACATTCAGGCCTTGGAAAGAGAGAGTACTTAGAACTGTGTATTTCCAGCTTCAGGGTCAGTGGTCCAGTTTCCAGCTGGGGCTCACTCAACCTTGGCTTGAGTCTAAATGAGTACAGCAATACATGATGGAGGGGGACTTTCTTTCCTCTAGACAATGAGCTGGGTACCAGCCCAAATGCTCCTTTCTTTCTCAAAACTGCATAGTAACCCCCACCTTTTGCATTATGCTATGAACATCCAAGGGGTAGACTTTATGCACTCTAAAGCAACATGGAATGAAGTCTGCAAAAAGAATCTGATCAAATATCTTGTTGATTCTTTTTTAATCATATAAACTAATGCAGAGCTGGGAAGAAAGGATGTTTAGCAATTCCATGGAATAAAATTAAGCTGGAAGTCTTCTTTCCTGTTCTCTGAAATAACATAAAATACTATGATAATAAGTCTGCTGCCAGCAGCTGAATAAAAAGCTTGCAATTACAGCACAAGGAGACCCTGACTGTGCAGAATAAAACTGTGATAATTACATCTGTCATATTTGTACTTAGTCCTCATTAAATTTCAGGGAAATCATCCAGTAGTAAATAATGTGCAATCTTTGCTTTTAAATCAGAGGTCATGAAAGTAAATGGGAATTCTGTTTTTTCCTCTAAGGGTGTTGGAAAAGGAGGAGGGAGCCCATCAACTACATTAAAAAAATACTACCTACCCTTCAGCTTGCTTATTATTGAAGCCACCAGACTGAGGAATGTGATTAACATGACAGTTTGTTCAAACACAGCATACAAATTTTATCACCAAGAATAGACTCAGAAATTCATAATGACAATCAGATTTATTTATTTTACTCCATTACAGTTTTTAAAAAGAGGGATTTAAAGCTTTTGTTTAAAATTCAGGAATAAAGATAAAAGCCAATTTTTTTCCTGTGCCATTTTTAGTTCAAAAAAGAAGAATAGAAGAATAACAACAGTATTATACCTGCTTGAAATGTTTTCTCTATATATATGTTCACTTCTTGCCTTTTTAGAAATATAGAAGGTACATAACACATTGGAACATGGAAACACAACTGTACCTGGGATTGCCAATAGTTCTATACCAAATTAAGCCTGTTATAAAGTGATAGTACTCCATAGTTGAAATGTTTCACCTTAAAAAAAAAAGGCTTCCTTGCCATTGGAAGCAGTTGAAAGCAAATATTTAGACCTGAACTCTAACTGAGGGGATGACAGTCAGTTGGAAGGGCTACAGATGCTGTATGTCCTGAGTCTTCCTCACTTTATACCCATACCAACAACTCAGTCTGGCCACATTTTCCTCTCTCCCCCATCTGATGTTGGAGGTCCAACACTGGAATGGGAACACCTGAGGAGTATCTACAAGTGCAGGAACTGAGGTTCAAGACTTAGTCCTGAACCCTCAAACAGGAAGATCTGCTCTCTTTTATGGCCCTTTGAAGTTTAAACACGCACTCAGATTAAACAACTAGCTGATAGAGAAGTGAACTACACTAATTCTTAGCCGTTAATGTAATGTTACTTAAAATGAAAGAATGTAATCAAAGAAAAATGAAATTACTATCAGCACTGTAACTGTAAAACAAATAACAAAAAAACTAGTTGGACCTAAATTCATCACAAAACTAATTTTAAGTCCTTATAACACTTCTGCTATTTGCATAAGATTTCCACTGGAGGAAGTATGCCAAAATGTATAACTTCTTCATCTTATTTATTGTTAATGTGAAGAGCATTTAAATAAAAATCTGGAAATTTTCAGTGCACAAACATACTGATGAAATGTGTTAAACAGAAGGGCAGCATAATGCTGTTTCTAAAAATATACCTAACATTTAACATACTAACTTGGGTGCTGACAAAGGATTCAAAAAGAATTGACACAAATATTTTAAAAATTCAGATAGAATTAATTTTAGCATTTAATTTGTATTCTGCATATCATGCTCAGTTTTAGAGTATCTTAAATCAATCTTCATTTGTGGGGGAAGCATGAAGGAGATGTTAAAACTTCTTAGGCTAGGGATGGTTTGAACTGAAGAAGTTTTCATGGAATAAGCCAAAACAGAGCAAATAATAGTTTTACATAATGGGAGTTTTATGTTGTGTTTTCATTCAGGTGATTCTAGGTCCTATTTATTAACCATGATGAAATGGAAGTATTGATTGTATATTACAAGAGTTCTTTGCTTATTTCTATGCTACAGTGTTGAATGGACATGTTATGAGAGCAGAATATGTGCAATAAAGCATGATTTTATGTAGTATAAATATCAAAACTGAGCCAGTTTTGTTCTGTATAATGTTTACAGTGCAGGAAAAGGTCGATGCTTGCTCAAATGAGGCAGTTACTTGAGATCTTTAAGCTAAACAATGTGTTATCCTTACTGTGTTGCATGTAGCTATGTCTTCTATGTTTGTTAATTAAACTGCAGAGTATATGCAGTTGCTAGTTTAATGTGGCATTCCTCAAGGGAAAAGCTTAACTCTTCCTTTCCTAATCTGAATGGAAATCTGTCCTGTATAGCTTAGGACTTTAGAAGAACATTGCTCTTGGCACCAGTGATAGCTTCTGTAAAAGATCTAACCGCGTAGAAGGGGCAATTTCCTTTTTTGATGTAGGTGATAGAAGGAAAGAGGGGTGTTTATAATAGGAATTGTACATGCATGCATCCCACTTGATTAACAAAAATCCAAGGTTGTTTCTATAAGCTGTGCAGTAAGTATAAGGTGTAGTCCCTATTCTCTAGAAAGATCTGGATGACTGCTTCTGATTTACCTATCTCTAGGGATTATGCAGAGGAAGAAGCTGTACTTTGATGTTGAAGATGTTTTATCTGCTAGAATTTAGCATAACATGCAGATTTCATTTAACAAAACTGTTTTATTGTTCTGTGATTAAAAGATCTTGAGATCCTTAGGGATTGTTTGTAAATATACTCTTCAGCAGCTTGAACATTTAGATAAAACTTTCATTGGTCTATGTTTCAATGAGTTTACATCCATTTGCTTGATTTTGAGAACAATTGCTTACAGTTGTTGGCACTCCAGTGGTTCATAGGGTTTGGCTAACAAGTACAAGTGGACAATTGGTGGGGGGGATTTATTTAGTTTTTTGGCGGTTTTTGGGTTTTTTTCCCCCCTATCAGCACTAGACACCAATGCTGTTCTCGTGTTTAGTGAGCACGGATCAACCTCATTGCATCTTTTCCTTTTCTCATATCTTTTTCCTTAATTGTTGACCTAGAAGGAAGCGTAGCTGAGACTTGATCAGTTGACTGATTGATAGTTTCTTTCTGTCTTGATGTGCACCACATTTTTATTATGAGCTTTTTTCTAAGGAAATCAGGAAAATGCATGGGGTGTCTTTGTGGTTTAGCGGGAATTTGAATGCAAATTTTCTAAATCCAGTACTTTACTTACTCCACTACACTGACTCAAACCCTGTTTACCTGTTTCATTGATACGGAAGGTGGGTCCTCCAGCTTTGTCCCATCATTGTTTTCATGGTTGGCTTGGCACATTATCACCCAGTGGCCAACCGTTTAGTGATAAACCTCTAGGATGGCACTGTATATATTTCGCTGGGGACATACATA
Organism: Ctenosaura bakeri; assembly: GCA_948474755.1. Lineage (NCBI taxonomy): Eukaryota > Metazoa > Chordata > Lepidosauria > Squamata > Iguanidae > Ctenosaura > Ctenosaura bakeri. The sequence goes on along the minus strand of CAOLHI010002712.1, from coordinate 66,042 downwards.
AGCCTGGCCAGCTTTGTAGAACCTACAAGAGCTTTTGCTGAGCTGACATAACTTTAGAGAGCCCAGTGTCGCTGCCATGGAAGGTAAGATCATCAATGGTTACTAAGCATTTTGGCCCTTCACCTTTTCAGTTATCTGAGGCAGTATGCCTCTGAATGAGAGCCACAGGATATAGTTCTTTGAGTGTTGGACTACAACTCTGGAGACCAGAATTCAGATCTCTTCTCAACCATGGAAACCCACTGGGTGACCTTGGGCAAGTCACATTCTCTCAGCCTTGGAGGAAAGCAAAGGCAAAGCCCCGCTGAACAAATCTTGCCAAGAAAACCCCATGATGGGTTCACCTTGGGGTCACCATAAGTCACAAATAACGTGAAGGCACACAACAGCAACAAAATGCCTCTGATTGCCAGTTGCAGGAGAACATGAGCAAAAGGCTATTAGTGCTATTTCCATTATGTCCTGCTTATGGGCTTCCCATAAGTGTATAATTGACCACTGTGGGAACAGAATGCTGAACGAAATCGGCCTTTTATCTCATCCAGCAGGGTACTCTTTGTATGTTCTTGTGTTCTTCCTGCTCAATGCAAGAAGGTCAAGGGTATTGCTGGCACAGACATCCCTTCCACAGTTACAGTTTTTGCATGTTTGAATAGAGCTTTGGTGTAAAAAGAAACTGGAAGAGGTTGTTGGTTGGTTCATCTGGAAATCTTGGCTAAAGCCTCTTGACTAGAAACTTACTCTTTGTGTACTTCTCTTCTTGATTTCCTTTGTACCATGTGCGAGCCTTTGTCCTAAAGCTTCTAAAATTGCCCCCAGTCTCTGTTTGTTTATTCCCTGTCTGGTGTCTCCTAGAATTCATCGTGTTAGTTCCTGTTTCCCTTCTATTCCCAATCCAGCAATTTTGTTTTAAGGTATCAAAAGTGCAAGTGCTGTGTTGATGTGATGGCATTAGGGCCAAATAAAGGAAGGGTGTGTAAGTGTCCTGAAGATATTTAAGTGAGCCAGCATTTTCTTCCTGAAGTCTCTATCAAGACAGAACTGCGTGTGTGAGGTAGCAGTAGAGACAGAAGCAGCATGTTAGTACCAAATATGCGAAAACTGAAGTGCTTGGACATACATACCCAGTATACAGCACCGCTGTTACTTCCATCATTCATATTAGAGTCAACAGATATGAAGTAGTTTAATAGGTTTAGGTTGTGTGTATACATCTGTTAGATCCTCACATTTCAGCTGAATTGAATTGAGAGCTCTGCTAATTGTAAATGTTTTTGTGTCTCCAAGTCTTCATTCATCTAACTGTATATATTGGACTTCCAGCATTATAAAGTGTGTGTAAGTTAAAGCTGAGCAGTGGCAGCATCATTATTATAGTGCTTTACTGTTTGTTGGAATTTGCAAATTAATTTATTAGTATAAAGGAAAACTTTGTCGCCCTGCAAAGATGTGGAGAGAGGAGGTAACATTGGGACAGCAGTGATTTAAATCTGTGTTCCTTGCATGGTGGTCTCAGTCTGGACTGGAGACCCTTCTTGAGGGTTAGCTGTATGCTGTGTCTTTAATGTGACAGGCTTTACCGTGAGAACCCCAGCATTTCTTAAAGAAAAAGATTATTTTTTCTCTTGCTTGATGTGTTCAGTATTGATAATGGATGATGGGAAACTTTTAAGTGTGCCTTAACTGAAATTATGTAATAGATTCAAATAGTGACTCAGTTATTTCTTTACCAGTGCTGCCCATGTTCATATTGACAATTTCACTTAGAATTTGGATGAAACATAATATTGAGTGGTAGCACCCACATCTTTAAAATCATGCAAAATAGACCCTAAACAACATTTTTAAAAAACCCAATGTTTATTGCTCAATCCAGAATTTAAACAAAAATATTTAGAATGTCAGCATAAGTTTAAATTTGGTCCAAACTGGTTACTAAATGTGCATTACAAAGCAAAAATCTACAGAAATGTGAAGTGTTTGTACCGAATTATGCAATGGATGAGGTCCAAAACACTATTGTAGTCCTCATTTTGGTCCCATTAGATAACAAACCAAGTCTGCAAACTCTGTGATCAAGCTTGTGAATGTGTATATGTGGGCTTTCAAGTCATTTCTGCCTTACAGCAGCCATAAGGAGAATTTATCACATGGTTTTCTTACCAAGATTTCTTCAGAGAGGGTGTGTTGAGGCTGAGAGAGGGTGGCTTGGTCAATATCACCTAGTGGGTTTCTGTGGCCGAGCAGGCTTTGAATTCTGGTCTCTCAGAGTCTTAGTCAATCACTCAAAACACTACACCACCATGGCTCTTGAATTTGCCTAGGGAGGTGGAAATTACATGACCCTCTGGATACTCTTGAACTGTAGTTCTGAGCATTCCTCACCATTAGATATCCTGTCTGGGGATACTGGGGCAACAACATGTGGCCTGCATAGTTCCCACCCCATAGTACAGCATAATAGACAAACACTCTCTTTTCTGTAATAGATGACATTTTCCAATCTTAACCTGAATGTGTCTTCTCCATAATTGCTAGTAATTGCAACCATCTGAAGTCATTGTTAACTTGACAACACATTTGACCAGCATTTCTTCGTTATAATGTTTGCAGTACTCTAAACTGCAGCTTTCTGACAGCAGTTGATTTTGTACTATAAGTCGAGGAATGGCTCATCTTGATTGTAGACTATTTAGAAATATTGCTTCTGTGACTGTGCCAGTTACCTCCTCACTGATTAGGTTTGTGTCTTTTTTTCCCTCTTTTTTTTTTTTTGTTCAACTTGGCTGCTGTTGTTTTGGCATTTTATTCAGGTTGCTGTCTCTGAAATGTCAGAATTTATTTAGATATTTTACAGAATGAACAAATAGAATAAAATGCAATATAACCCAGCACTTTACCACAAGAGTAGTTTTACAGTACTGTAGGTTCCAGCCTAGCCTTAGCCTCAGATCTTTAGTTTGGAGGTATAGGGCCATGAGTATAGGAAACTACCATCATCCGTCTTAAGTAATTTAGTGCAAAAACATCTTTTACCTTCTGACTGTTTCCTTAGATCTGACTGTGCTCTGCATCAGACAGTTCTAAACAGGACAGTTCATCTCACTTTTACTCCACACTAAGCCTTCCCCATGTACTTTTGAGGCTGAATGCTCATCTTCTTAAGTCTGTGTCTGAGTCAAATCAGATTAGAAAGTGCATCACCACCAAACATAGCTGTATGGGTGAATAGGATTATCCCAATGTACATATACTAAATTTTCGAAATCTGTTTTGTTTTGTTTTTTGTCATTTGTAATTTTGAATTCATACTCCAATTTGATTTTTTTTTATTTATTGAATTATTTAAGTCTCTTGTGATGTCTCAAATTATACTACAGTTTATTTTGTGGTATGTCTTACATTTTATTTGGAGTCAACTGAAGCATTTTGCATTGAAAGCCAGCTTGTGGCTAGTGGTTTGAGCATTGGACCATGATTCTGGGCTTGAATCTCCACTCAGTCATGGAAACCCACTAGGTGGCCTTGGGCAATTCACATTCTTTCTGCCTCAGAGGAAGGCAATGGCAAAACCCCCATGAACAGACCTTGCTGAGAAAACCCTATGATAGGGTCACCTCAGGTTTTCTGTAAGTCAGAAATGACTAGAAATCACACAACACCAACAGCAGCAGCAGCAACAACAAGCATTTCTTCAAATGAGCAATAGCCAGAATCCAACAAACTGTAAAACTAGTTCCATGTTCCCAAGTTCCTTTTGAACTGTAGGGGTTTTTTTTTTAATCACATGCAGTGTGCTGTCTTTTGACATGACTTCCACATACACGATTGCAAGGTTGTGCAAAGTGTCATGTCCCATTATAGTCAATGGATGCTCTGGATGCACGCCTGCACTAATGCAGGCACACGTGCATGGCTTCCATTGACTACAATGGGACGTGGCACTTGCATTTTTTCGCTTTATGCAATGGTTCCTGGAACGGAACTCCCGCATATAGGGTGGGTACACTCTATGCAGGCCTGTTTCTTAACATATTTAAAAAATAACAAAGTGAACATTCATATAGTTCCAATCAACATTAATCTTGTCATCCTAACCCCCCCCCACATATTGACTTCTCCTTGACAGGTCTTGGATTTTAGCTGTCTGTAAATTAGATATCCTTTCCTTTGAACTATACAAATATAAGTCTAACTCTTATCTGTTGAGGTTATTATAACTTAACTTACATCAATATTAACCACTTTAATGCATTAAAATGTTGAAATCCTGGAAGTTTCAAAAATGGTTTGTTATATTGCATGGGTATCTGATATTCAAAGAGCAAAAAGTCAGAATTCTGCTGAACATGTGCAAACCCTTGGGTACACCTAAACTAGCTCTTTAGAACCTCATAAAAAATTAATAATAATTGGGCAGTGATCACTGAAAATCTGAACTGTGACTTTGGAATCACAGAATTAGCTGCATTTAAGATCCAGGCACTCATGGGGGAAGCCTTAAATCAGTAATAAACAAACTGCCTCACAAGTAGAGAGTTTCTGAAAGTAGTGATGAATCAAGCCCTTAGTTGGAGAAAGACTTAATTTTTTGCAGAGCTCACACAGAAGGACTTGGGGGGCAGGTGCCCCCCAGAACTTCATTCCATATCATTCACTCAATAATAATTGTCTCCATGCCACTACAGGTGGTACAACAAAACAAAAACACAGGGACCTGTATTCTCCTTCCGTGGACAGGGGGACAGAATTACAGAGGGTATTTTATACTGCAAAAATAGTTCAGGGAATAAATGAAAATCCCCCCAAATTGGCAGCCTCTCACAGTTAGATTTCGGTGCTAGGCTTTTGAAAGTTCAATCACATGTCTTTCACCTAATACATGCTTTTGTCATTAGAATGGCTTATTAGAATGGTTATACGTTTGTTTTTTTTCGTATTTCATTGTGATAATAGGTTCTCTTGGTTAACATTTTTGTATAACTTGGATGCATATTGGGGGTGGCATTAATTCAGTAGTTTGCTATCTTTAGGATTCAGTAGCTGTTAATATAAATGAGTTTTGTGTGTTTGTAATAGCAAGCAGAATGTTGGCCTTGTTCATATGTGCATGTCTGAGAGATGGGGGGAGGGAAGGAAGGAAAAAGGAGAATTCTGTTTAAGGGTTACAGTCAATGGGTTTTTGTTCTTACGGTTAAATTCCCATCAGCCAGTCTTGTCCTTATCCGGAGAATGGGGCCAAAGATTTAGGACCAGAAACCCACCCATCAGTTTGAAAACACTCTTTGTAACTACCTAATCCTATTTACTCTTCATGTCTTTGTTTTTGGGGATCTCTTTTTTTTCTGCTCAGTCACTCTTTGAAATAGATGTAATAATTAAGGTCTTTAAGTAGAACTTCCTCTATTGAGGGTTAGAAGGCTGTATTTTAAACAAATGAACTAACCAGAAAAGGCCAGGAATGAGTTTGTTTTTCAGTTTTGGCTTGTTTTTAGGTCCATGTACCCTTGAGTGCTATGATAGAAGTGGAAGAGATACTTAAATGTGCCCGGCATTCCTAATACCCTGTATTGAAAAAATGTTTGAAGAGGCTTATAGGTTGCTATGACACAGAAACTCTCAAGTAAATGCATTCTATCAGCAAATGCTACTTAAATGATCTCACATTACCTATTTAGAAAATAGTCCATTGATTGCTGGACATTTTAGTACTAGGCTGCTAGCCCTCTTTTGTAGGGGGAAGAAGTGCATATGTTAAAGAAATAAAATAAAATATATTAGCTCTTCTCAAGCAATGAAGGAAATGCTTTTCTAGTTGAGCTGCAAAATGGTATAATTTATTTTATTCACAATTCTGTAACAAACTGTTGCCTTACTTTTAAACTTCACATCTAATTGGTGGTTATTTTTTTTCCCAGATGGACCATGACCCTAGGAATCCTGCATATATAGCTGCTCAGGGCCCCCTGCCTTCTACGGTCACAGACTTTTGGCAGGTAAAAGTCTTCCTTATTTGTGTTTAATTGTACAGGTACTTATACTATGTTAATTGGTTTTAATTAGTGCAGTAGTATTCTGGACTTAAAATAATGGCCTGTAAGCATAATATCAGATATGCAGTAGGTGGTGTGCTAATGGATGGTGATGATAATGGTAGTGGTGGTGGTGGTGATGATGATGATGAGATTGGAGATATGGGCTTTTTCTGTGTATGCTGTATAGATGTGCATGAAGAAGGGTAGGGTGAAGCGTGCCTTGACAAGCCATAAAAGGTCTTAAGGACCAATGAGGAGCTTCAGCTTTATTTATTCAGTAGGCCTAGTGATGCAAACATGTCCACAAGAGAACAAATAGGGCTGATATTTAGGATGTTTGTTGAGATGGAGAAGAGAGGTTTGTTTAGGGCATTTATTCCTTGCCCTTCAGCCAAAAGGCTCACAGAACAGCTTACAAATAATTAATTTGACTGTTCCCTGACCTCAGACATACAATCTAAAAATATAGGACATACAGAAAAATGGGGAGGGGATTTAGTCCAGTTGGAGAGGGGATTAAGTCCAGGAGGTGCTGGCTGCTCTTTACTCCCTCACAGACCACAGCAGTGATTGGAATGGAGGGAGGAGGGCCTCTTACCAGCTGCTTGGGGAGATGGATGGAAAGGCTCTTACCAGCTGCTAGGGCTTAGACATGATGGAACTGTGCTTGGCTGCTCTTCTCTCCCTCAGAGAGACCATAACAGTGGCAATTGGAATGGAGGGAGGGCCTCTCACCAGCTGCTTGGGGAGATGGAGGGGGGCTAAGGCCTCAGTATGATGGAACTGTGCCTGGTTGCTCTTCTCTCCCTCCGTTCTGTCCGAGGCAGCTTCAGAGATCTGAGGTGGTGAGAAATGGCCCCTCCTTCGGAACTATTAAGAAAAAATAAATAAATCTGAAAGTCCCAGTGTGCTTCAGAAGATAGATAGATAGATAGATAGATAGATAGATAGATAGATAGATAGATAGATATGTCCTACAGAAAAGAACTTCCATTGAATGCACTTAGTTCTTCATCATGGAGGAATGACTGGAAGAAGCAGAAGGAGCAAATAGAGGCAGGACAAATGTGGAAAGCATTTGCTAGTAAACATAGCAACTAGTCACCCTGGAAGTTCAGAGGTCTGAGATCATAACAGAAATGAGGGGCATTCTTCAGAGGAATACAGAGGAAAAACTATCCTAGGAACATAGAAAGCTGCCTGGCATTGCATTTGCAGTTTGCAGAAAAGGCCTCTCTGTTCCCACACTGCAGGTTCTCATGATGTTAACAGGAGTGATGACAACAGGTATATTAATGACCTCTACCTGCACCATCCCAAAATGCTTTGCAATGTGTTCAGGGCTTTTAGCTTAAAAGAATATTTAAGGTAGTTAGTGAACAAAGCAACTGTTAGAGTATTTTTCATCTAGAAAACACTTCTGAATTGTAAGCCAAAATAATTGAGGCTACCTAAATGAATTCCTTTTTGTAGTAAGAGTCCAACAATAGTTATGTTTCAGAAATATTCTCTTTTTTAAAAAATCACCAAAATTCCAAATTTTATAGTTATGTGTGTGTATGCCTTCAAGTCACCAGGTGACTTACAGTGACCTTGTCAATTTCATAGGGTTTTCATAGGCAGGGAATACTCAGTGGTGGTTTTGCAATTCTTTCCCCTGACATACAGCCTACAGCATCTGGTATTCATTGGTGGTCTCCAATCCAAGTACTAACGAGGGATTACCAGCAGTTTACAGTTTAAAATTAATTAATCAAACAATGCATTTTTGAAAAAGATTTATGTTGACTTGCTTTTCTTTGTTGATATGTTTCTGTCAAGGTGAAAACTGGAGGTCCCGCAAATCTGTGTTTATTTTGACTCCCATGAGGAAATAAGAATAATCTGCAGTTACAATAGAAAAGGAGTTGGAAGCTTTGGAGAGACCAGTACCAGTGCTGAAAAGCGGCATAGTACACCTTAATTGGACAGCCAACATAGTGTTTTGTTTTATTTGTTATATTCATATTCCATCTTTCTCCCAGAGTGGCTTCCAAAAGTGTTAAAAACATTAACTCTCCTAGTGGTTTTGGCATTGGACTAAAACCCTGGAAACCAAGGTGCAATCCCCTGCTCAGCTGTGGAAACCCACTGGGTGACCTTGGGTGTGTCATAAACTCTCAGCCCCAGAAAACCCCTGGATAGGTTCGCCTTAGGATCTCCATAAGTTGGAAATTACTTGAAGGCACATAGCAACAAGACTGTAATTGGGTCATTTCATATATAGTACTAGATCATGATTCAGATTTAGCAAACAGCCCTGTACCTCAGGAGCCCTTCTTTCCTTTGAACACTCTGCTTGGCGCTTCTCTGTCACTTCCAGATCAATGGTATCCAATTTCTGCACTGTTGTTTGAACAAATCATTCCATCAGCAGATCTGATGGATTGTGCTTTATTATGAAAAGGTTTTCAAATCCTAATTGGTCATTTGGCTAATAAAAAATGATGCTGGTTAGGGCAAGGGTAGGGTTCCTGTGTGGGTTTTTTTGATGTATCTATTCATTTCTTTCATTTATACCCTCCCTTTCTCTCAAGACAGGATCCAAGGCAGCTTAAAAAAATTTAGAACAATATTACATTAAAAATCCTATTCTACAAAAGTTTTTAAAAAATTAAATGCTAATGTTATTAAAACTATGATTAAAACAATGAAAACATATTTAAAACATAAAATATTGATAAAAATGTAGAAATAAAATAAAATACAGCGTACTACTTCACACATACTACTGCTAACACAATTCATATTGCAAAGGTCTCACTAAACAATAAGGTCTTCACAGGCTGGCAGAAAGCCTTCAAGGAGGGAGCCAACTGGACCTCCCATGGAAGGGTGTTCCACAGCCTGGGGGCAGCCACAGAAAAGGCCCTGTCTAGTGTCCTCACCAGTCATACCTGCCAAGGTGGGTAGGACTGAGAGAAACCCCTCCCCTGCAGATCTTAAAACTCGTACTGACTTGTGTAGGAATATGCAATCTTTGAGATAGTCTGGGCCTAAGCCATTTAGGGCTTCAGAGGTCAAAACCAGCACTTTTAATTGTGCCCGGAAACAGACTGGGAACCTGTTGTTGCTGGGCAAACAGTCTTATTAGTTATGCTGGCTGAGGTGATCAACAGCATAAGGAAGGCTACAGACTCCAAGCCTCTGATTTAAAGCATGTTTATGTTCCTTTTTACTGTCTACTAGCAACACAGTGCTGCAAAAATAAATCTGTTCATCCATGATTCTGTATCGCAGGGTTATTCTGCATGTGTTCCTTTGACAAGCAGTGGTATCAGGATTCTATGAATGCCCATAGATATATTTAGGTAAGATTCAGGAATTGTACCTTTATGCAATATAATGACACTTGTAAAAGATTGGAAGGTGTCATTTGCATACCACTAATGTAATTTCTGATTTTGCAAGTATTTGCTAACACAGACATATTGCTGTAAGTTGACTGATAATGAGCTGTTGGAAACCACGTACATTAACACATCATTGGAGCTTCCCTGTGGACACAAAGAGGTGCTTTCTAATTAGTTTGCTTTCATTTTATGAATGTCATTTCAAATTTCTCCTATTGGATTCTTGGTGTTAAATCTCATTCTTTTAAATTAGCTTTTTTTAAAAACACATAGACATATTCAATAGATAAAGATATATAAATCTTAGGTATGCGAAAAAAGCATCTTAACTGCATCTTAATCTTATACATTTCTATTTCCATGGATTGGCCACTGATCTTTTTAGACAAGAGGTTTTTGGATTTTTGGTACTACATTTGTGTATCTCTGCAATGACAAAATTGTTTAGAAATCAGATGTTTGGTTCATCCTAGGGGAGAAAAAAAAAGAAAAATTTTAGGCATATCAGAGCAGCTGTGTGCACATATACAAGTGCATATGTGTTTTTTGTCGATACTTATAGAAAAATGTTTTGAAATATTTTCATAACCTGCCAATATCATTGGCAGATTTTCAGTTTTGAGCACACATAATAAAAATTAATTTCTAGTTGTTGGCAAACCTTCCAAGTTTCAGGAAAGACAATAGTCCTAAGCAGACTTACTAGGGAAAATCCCTTCTGAAATTATTGGTTCCTATTGATTAATCAGAGATTGTGTTCTGCGTTTTTTTAGAGTAAGGAGCGAAACAAGTGTATAAAATCTTTTTTTAAAAAAAAACAACTAAATGCTCTACAAGATGCATAAACTTCAGTGCTGCTTTATCAAAGGACCTGAGGCAGATAATGAAGCTGCTTCATAAATATCCACCAGCAGTGTGATGTGTAGCTTTGTCATTAGCCTGAACTTGTTCTCCCTAAAATGATGCCCTATTAATGTTTTGGACTACACCTATTTTGGTACATCCCTAAGTACTGGCCAACTCTTAGCACTGGAGTTGATTAGCATTGTTACGCAAAATATTGTGTAAGGCACCACGTTGGGACAGAGTGCTACAACTTGTAACTGAGCCAGAAATATATCAAGTAGCCAAAAGTGCAGAAATGTCACTTTCTGCATTTAATCAATAGGTTTACTGTAGTTGGGACTAAAATTGAATTACTCTGTGGTGGACTATTGCCACTGTATGTCCCAAACAGACAGAACAAAACAAATAGTATAAAGTACTGTATGAAGTATAAAGCTTTCTCCTTAAATACCCACTCTTCTAACATTTTTACTAGTCTAGGGCCGGAATTCACTTGGGGACTTAGATCTTCATAAGTGGACTTATGTCTGCAGGAAACAGAATTGAGGTCCTTATTCAGCAAGGGGTTAATATTAGATAACTATGTAAGAAAGCCAGAAAAGTGACTGATGCACAATATATCCACTGTACATTGGGACACCAGGTAGGGGGTGCCATTGTACATTGGTGCAGCCAGACAGATGCCAGGACACCCTTGCAATTCACTAAGAAGGTTTCTTACTGCTTGTGTTACACAGCTAAGTATCCATAAAGTTACATAATGTAGACCACAACAGAGAACTTTGGCCTTTTTTCCTTTTGCTGAGGAAAATTGGGATTACTTTGCATCCTTAGTATTTACCAGAACAAGTGTTCACATATTTATTATATGTTGCCTTTCATGGTGGAAAAGATCATACTTCCCATCTATATTGCTTTTTTCTGTGGAGGTGAAAAATATAAACAGGCTTACAAGGAGAAGCTGTAGGTTGGATTTCTTTTAGTAAAAAATATAGAACATAAATTGTTAACAGTAGGGATGTCAAGTGGTGTGAAGTCTGTGTACCCCAGACATAAGAAACCACAGACAATCTGGTTTTTCCAAATGTTTGATCTCTTTTGAATGCTTAGGTGTTGGTGAAAACTACATTTCTGACTGTTTCTTGATTACATGACATGTTCATAAACTCAGTAAATGACAATTTGACAAAGTTGGAAAGGTTTTTAATTCTAAATCATCTAAGTGTAAACTTTGCCAACATCAGTCATTTTCAATATTGGCTTAACTTTCAGAAGTAATGCGTAGAGTACAGCACATCTATACAGTTTGGGTCTCAAAATACAAACACCTCCCACCATGCAAAGATTGTTTAGTGAACTGATCTGAAATTATCTTTTTTTGCTGCCTGCCTTGGACTGTTAGAAACAGTTTTTCAAAATGCCTCACAGATGATAGTTATAACTGGCATAGTGGGTTCAAGTTGCAATGCATTGCATTATAGAGTACAAATCACAATTACCATCACTTGTGAAAACATGTTTGGGAAGTGTACACCTGCTTTGGAGGCTCTTTGCAGACGATGGGATTTTTCCATCTTTCTCAAATACTCAGACATTGTTTTAAAAAATTTGAAAGATCAGAATTGGATCCAGAGTGGTAGAATGTAGAACTCCAAAAATAGGATGATCCTCTTGTAGAAAATAGGTGGAACAATAATTTTAACATCACCACTACCACCGTCACCCTCTCTGTTTCTGAAAATCCGTTTTGGAGAGCTGAGTGAATCTCCAGATCAATGTGTAAAGTGCTGCAGAGACTTAGTTAATGCTGACACCCTATCTTCTTCCTCCTGTTGGATGCCCCTGCTGGATCCCAGCCCTTCCACCAGTGGAAGAGCCTTTCTCTTATAAGAGGAAAAAATCACCATCCAACTGAAAAGATATTGGGGGAAAAAATGGAAAATGTGTCATATTAAAAAATGTCTGCTTTTATATCTTAAATCCAAGCTGGAGTGTGGCTTCAAGTTGCCTGTCAACTTATGGAGATCGCATGAATTTCATAGGACTTTCTTAGGCAAGGAATATTCAGAAGTGGTTTTGCCACTTCTTCCTTCTGAGATATACTCTACAGCACCTGATCTTTGGTGGCAGTCTCCCATCCAAGTATGAATTAAAGTGACAAAGACAACATAGTTCACGGAGTTATATTAAATTGTATGGGTTGCATATGTGAGGAATCTTAAAAGTTCAAATTGTATGAGAAAGTAAAATCCCAGGCAACACTGGGTTAATACACAAGTGTTCAATAAATTTCTGTGCAGGACTCCATTCTTATCTAAGTCTCAAGTCTCTGTTTAGAATTCAGTTCTGTGGTTTACACTGCTAAGGCCCACAGTGACATTAGACACTCAAAACAGACTTTGGAAACATTGATATTAAAGCCAATGTGTTATCATTAATTCAGCCATCAATTTGTTGATGTTGTTTTAATGGACATTATGATGTTCGTTCACTGCCTTAATCATTAGTAATTCATTAGTGGTGTGCTACTTCAATCCATTAAAATTACTAAAAATGGTGAAAAATGACTCAGTCTCCCCAGTGACCTTTAAAAATAATGAATTAAAGGGAAAAGAAACATTCATCATTTCAAAAACTGTTAATGTCATTGATGTTAAAACAGTTAAAAGATCAACTTTTAAAATCATTGTTAAAATTATAGATAATAATGGATAACATAATTAGTTTCATTTAATTCCAGGCTCAGAGTTAAGCCAGTGATAGCGCATTCACTTTCCAAGCTTCACTGTAATCTGCCAGACTGATCAGTGTTAAAGTTGTGGGACAAGAAAGAGCAAGAATAGGATGTATTTTTATCCCTGTAGGATTTTAGTTAATTCCATATTAGGTTACTGCTTTTTAAACAATGCTTTCACACCAGTACTCATGGTTTCTCCATATTTCTCCACAGTGTTTTCATAGCAGGAGTGCTTGGGTGAATGAAACATAATAGCTAAATGTGGCCAGTAAAGATATGAGTCAAAATAGTAAGAACCTACTGAAAGCAAAAATCTAAAATAAAAACGTACTTAAAACAAACACAAAGAAAAAAAAACCTGGAGAATTCTTACAATAGTTCTTCACACTTTGAGGGCTGCATTTATTTAGTGTTGAAATGGCAAAGTTCATGAAACTGTAATCTGGCTGTTCTAATACCAGTCTGAATTAGATGGGTTAACTATGAGTAAATTCATCATTTTAACGTTAGACCCTAATGTCCTATTGAAAGCAATAGCCTTGAGGGAGGAGTATATCCACACATCATTATTATTTGCTATGTAATACAATTTATCCTGCAGTATGCTTTACTTTCTATCAGATAATGAAAATTTCTTTCTCCCCAAGGCCTCTTATGTTGAATTTGAACTGAGAAACCATGGTGGGCATATTCCTTAATAGTTTTGAAAGAATTTTGGTAGCTGTCAGTTTGTTTACAAGTCCATTTTTAAACACAGATGCTAAAAGGAACACTTTCTTTTGCAATGACCTGCCTAGATGCTAGCATTATCTGCTGAAATTTTCTATTGTGTGTTTCTGCCATCTCAGGCAACAACCATAGAGAACAAGTAGTGACCACAGAAAACATTCTTGGCTCTAGTGCCCCATGAACTTGATTATTATTTAAACAACAGGATTTGAAATGTTTTTTATTGTAGTATTTCATCCCTGTGGACTGCTCTCCGATCTACTATGATTTCTTTGTCTTAGCTTTTAAGTACCGTATATATGTTTCGTTTTGCTGTTACCTATGATGCCTACTAAGAAAATGCTAGGAAGAATATTTATGGAAATAACATTTCCTACCACCCAGGCAAAATGTGACTGAGGCTTCACAAGGTACATCATGTAGAAGAAAAAGGTGGAGTGGAGTGGCAGGAAAGCACAAAAGTAGCAAGATCAACCACACAGCAACCAATACCAATGGAAAGGGGTTTATTTATTTATAAATTGTATAAATATTATTTATAAATATTAAAATATTCATATCCCATCCTTTGTCATAGGATCTCAGGGCAGCATACAGTTTGTTCAAAATCAGTTTGAACAGTTAAAACAATTTAGAATTTAAAACACTAAAGGATAATGTAAACAAGACTAATTTCATATTAACATTTTTGACCTGTTAAAGTACATTAAGAGGATAAAACATTTACATCTACATGTACATTTACATCTACATGTACATGTAATCCCAACTAGGGAGGGACTGCAGGGTTCAGCACAAGGGCATGGAGTGGACATCTGCATTCAGTGCCCTGAACAGTCAAGGGAAGATGACAGAATCCAGAGTGTTGCTTCCATTCTAGTCTGGAGACTACAACAGGGTAAAATAGACCATCCAGATAGTGTCTCCCAAGTCCAGGTACTCTACAGGCATCCTGTTCTAACTAAAGAGGCCATGCATTGCCTGTCATCTGAACTGCAGAGGGACTTATTGATCCAGGCTCTCTTTAGGATTGATGCAGATGTGAAGCTGCTAAAGATCATGAGAAATAATCTGACTGAACACATGGACAAAACTTTGGGAGAAGAAATGAAAGTTTCACAGACTTGTGAGTGGCATTTTAGAATGACCCTGCCAAAAGCAGTTGCTCCAGGTAGCAGAATCATAGGAACACATAGTTGAAAGGAATTCCAAGGGGCATCTAGTGCAGCATTCTATCATGCAGGAATACACAACTTGAAGCACTCCCCACAGATAGCCACCTATCATCTGTCTAAAGATTTCCAAAGAAGCAGAATTAGAGGAGTTAACTGTCTTCTTTCAAAGAGCACTTTGATGTATAAACTGTATCAATAAATAATGTCAATAAATAATATATCAATAAATAACATCAAGTTATTTATTGATTTATCTAGTCATACATCAATAAATAAAAACAAGTGACTAAATATCATTAGAAAATTAATGTTTTTTAGTTTGTTTTTTAGAACTAGGAAGCCCTAATGACAAACTGTTAGCTCAAGAAGGGTGGATAGGAGAGAATGGCCTTAAAAAAAAGAGAATGAGTGAGTGAGAGAGAAAATACTGTAGATATCAAAGTGTTAAATATAGTTGTAATATCCCACAATTTGATTGCTGGGATTCATTTGTATTGCTAGCTTGAGTGTCATATACTTCATAAAATGACTTGTAGGGAAATATGGTACCCTAGGGTAATCTTGAAATTGTTTGTTTAAATTAACTTTCATTTGGATTTATGCTGAAAGGAAATTTTCAGAGATTTGAGGCAGCTCTTCTGTAAAGAAATGCTGCTGGGTTTTTTAGCCAATGAAAAGGGTTGCCAAACTGTAAGGATTCCTCTTCCTCTCTCTAAATGAGTGGGCTTTCATAATGTTACACTTGGGTGGCACATGCAACTGCTAGATGATTAGTTTATGACCTAGATCATTGTGTTTTTATTGCACTCATAAAAGCCGTGTTTCTTCTCATTTTCGTAATGGCTTCATTGAGCTTCTATACCTTCTCAAGGCACATTAAATCGTTATGTGATCAAAGCACCAGCTAGCCTGCCAATTTGTTATCATTTTTTTACCACAGATATTTTGAAGTAAGATACATAGTTTAGAATATTAAGAAGTATGGTGAATTACCAGAATTGAGTGCATGTAGGAAGTTGTTCTTTTTGTCTTGAAGCTGAAATTAACACAGGTCTTTGAAATACCAAAAACTTATTTTTAGAAAGCAATTTCTGCTGTGAGTCCAGCACATTCTTTGGGTGGCAAAATTCTCTACACGCACTGATTTAACTGGAATCAGAAAATCTTTTGAGGGAGTAAAGGGTTGTCATACAGTGTATTAAGCAAAGTTTTATACTTCCAGATGGGGAAAAAAAAAAGACATCATGTTGAAAATGACTATCAAGCATTACAGCATCTATGCCTTTCTTTTTTTGCCTAAATGTTATCAGATATTTGCTTGAAAATATCTAGATATAAAATGTTTTCTTTAAATAAACCAATGAAATTATAGAAAAACTAAATCCCTGTGCCACAAAGAAGGAAGCTTTTAATTGAATGTAACATCTCTGTACTGCTTACCCACAGACCCCCTTTTTCTTGTTTACTTCATTTACATTTCAATGCAGTTGCTGATAAATATTTCTGTGAAATAAATGTAACCCTTTTCAGAAAGATCAGTTTCCCTTTCATGAGGTAATTTTATATGCTAATAAAAAGACAATGAAAATTGCATGCAAATATAGCATCAATGTACACCATAATAATGAAGACTTTTAGTGATTATGCAGCTCCATATTAATTCACTGGAGGGTTTTTGTTCACCACAGGCCGTGTTTATAACATACATATACCATCCTAGCTTGTTTCATTGTTTCTATGAATAAAATATATAGCAAGTCTTTAACTGCCTTAGATATTTTTTAAAATTACTTGCTTATTTATTTATTGCTTTGTGTCTACTGTAATTATTAAGAAGTCCCACAACCCAAATTTCTGTGTTCTCATATATTTGGGATAGCTATATATTTTGATTAAAATGTAGCCCGGAGAGTATGTTGCATTATCTTTTGACACATATGTTAATTGTTGATGTCTGTGTACAGTAATACCTGAAAGCTATGGTTTATTTGCTTGTGAGCAGACACATTGATTATGATTTATTTGGTTGCAAGCAGACAGATTGATTATTAGTAGGAGGATTCAACTGGGGTGGGGTTGGGGGAAAGAGATTAAATTAAGCACAAACACATTTTCAGAAGACTGTTGGTTTTATTTTTATATGAATGCAGATTTTATACCTGTTACATTAATATGACAGCTTGACTCATGATCTTTGAACATGGCAAGCAGAAAAAGAATCCAAGCTAAACACACTAGGAGCAGTTCTATTTGACACAGCATGCCAGATTTTACTGGTATGGTCTTTGTTACACTCATTCATCCTGGGTTTGCATACATCGAACGTACACAATGCAGCCGACTTTTTAAAAAGCAGTGTCCATTGTTTACTCCGAAAATTATGAGTGTGAAAATGAAAAAGGATTGAAGATCATTCTAAAGATAGGCACAGGGTCTGTTTGAAAAGTATTTGGAGGAATTCTTTGTAGATTCTTTAATATTTCATGTGCACATAACAAAATATGATGCCAGTTTATTCAGAGATTTGGAAGCAGCTGCAGAGAAAAGTGTCTAATGAAAATGAAATGCGTTTCCTGTGAATGGAATAAATTTCAATTGTGTGTCTGAGTGCAGTAATTATACATGTCATGCAGTAATTAGGCAGTCACAGTGTGGCCACGGTGTCTTTCTTTGTCTGCAGATGGTCTGGGAAAACGGCTGTGTCGTTATTGTCATGCTGACACCCCTTGCCGAAAATGGAGTCAAACAGTGCTACCACTATTGGCCAGATGAAGGGTCAAACCTCTACCATATCTATGAGGTACTTAAACAAAATATCTGCTTGTAAACCTGACAGTAAGTGTGTGGATTGATTTCATACAGAGCAAAATATTGCTTAATGGGATTTGACCTGCAAACTGAGCTGAGGTCTACCATAAAATGCAATCTTGTGGTTCCTGAATCATTTCAGCTTCATTGAAAATTCTATGCATATCTTGATAGCATGGTTAGCAGAAAGCAATTCTGTTCTTATTCTAAATATGCGTATATATCACTGAAGAGGTTTATAAATTAGAATGATTTTTTCCAAGAGTTTAAAGTACAAACAAGCAAAGAATTAAGATTTATACTTTGAGAAAATATTGTGCCCATAAATATTTAACAGCTGCTGTGGGTTCTACAGCTTATAAAAAGCCTGTGTATCATTTTGATAATTAAACTGTTTCATTATGGGTTTTTTTTTAATTCAGATGTATAAATGTACATAGCTAGAGTGCTCCAAAAAGCAGGTTTGTGCTGATGTAACTACAGTAAGAGCCTCTGCAAAGCAACTTAGGGCAGATAGGTTTTGTTCTCCTGCCAGGCCATGTAGCTGGTCTATAAATAAATAAATAAATAGATCCCTGTATCTAATGGTTAAATCCTAAAAGGATATTTTTAAAAGAGGTCTCCATACCTAGTTGTTCTGATCATGACAACAGCTATGTATTTAGATTTTTTTCTCCACCAAATGTCACTAATGAAACTTGAGGATGGATTGTAACTGGCATTTCCATCTTGACCTTGCTTTGCTGCAAGTATAACCTGTTCAGCTGTTACATTAAAACCAATGGACTCAAAATATTTTTGTTTTGTTAAATTGTATGGAAATCTTCAGAAAATCATATTCTGAAGCTGTTATGTTCCATGTACATTTGTTATATAACTTCATCAGTTGAGGATACAACAGTCTCCAGCATCTGCTATGTATGTTAGGGAGGGGCATGTGTAGAAACTCACAAAGCAGTCCCACATGGACTATGCAGATTTGTACACTACCCCAAGCATACAAACTATATACTACTTCCACATGACAAAAATTTCTTGTGCATGAGTAATTCTGGGTGACTACATTGTACACATTTAAAGCAGACTAAGAAGTACAGGCATGTTTGTGTAGTACAGGTTCACGTACTCTTCATTTTCGACCAACTTAAGGCCAAGTGTATGCATTTGAGACGACTTAATAGGATTTAATTTTATTTAAGGCTGTTTGTAAACTGTGTGGACTAATCACAGTGTCCATTCATCGTTTTCAAGGCAATTCTGCTATTCTAGTATTGCAAGGGCATTACTTGATATTGGAAATGTGTAAAGTTGGTCGTCTTGATTCTAGTATTGCCCACTCTGAATGGCAATAGTTCTCCAAAGCTTCAAAGTGTCTAGGATTAAGCTGTGCTAGTGGTCCAATATTTAGGTTTGAAATACAAGCCACTTGTAATGTCACTAGGAGGGTTAAGATTCAGTAAAGTAAATGAACCATACTATTTCTCTGGGATCAAACAGAGTAAAACTCATGTATCCTCCCACAAGAGTTTGCATTTTAGTGTAAATCAACGTATTCTATTATTTGGTTAGTTGATCAGGTTTGTCAGATTTTTTTTTAGGATCTCCAGTAACACAGTTCACAGTTTTCGTCCAGTTGCCCCAGGTGGGATTCATGAGATTAAGAAACAATGGCTTATCCAAGGTCACCTGGGGAGTAGGACAAGAAAAGAACTCCAGCTTTCACATGCAAATCCAACACCCTATCCATTATTTTACTGTATTTCCATTTTAAACTGGCTAGATCTGTCAAGCTATCCTCGTCTCCTCTGACCCTCAAGACAAAACTGTGGTGTTGTGAGTACTGCTAAGAGGCAGTACTGCAAACCTTTACGTGCTGTTTAGCATCTGTGCCAGTCATAACTTGGAATCAACTCATTGATTAAATTGCCAAGTTATTAATTCAGCAGTTTTTTTCCTGGTGATTACATCTGTCTAGATTCCCTAATTAACAACCATGTTAAAAATATAACTTTAGTGAATTAGGTCATTAGCCTTCATACTCTTTCCTTTACTTCAGAAGAAAAAATATTAGAAATGGAGGAAATGTGTCACAGGGAAAGAACTTCCTAGTGTCCAGGTCTGATAGTTAGGCTTGTGGTGCAAAAGAACAGCTAGACCTGGGAAAGAAGGAAAAAGAAAAATGAAAAAGTAGGGGAAAAGTGAGTCGTGGAAGGTAACGGATATAGAATGGAGTGATTTGCTTGCTTTCCAAGAGACCAAAGTTGTAAACAGCTCTTTCAGAATGCTCTCCTCATGGACATGGATAGAAGGTGTTTGGAGTATTTCTGGGAGATGGAGGTGCAGTGTGACTTCAGTTCAATAATTTCTCCTCATCTATTGATTATGTTCTTCACTGGTTTCTATTGTATATCATGGTATAGTATATCTTTATAATATTTTTCAGTCCCTTAGGTAAGATGGGTGTTTAAAAGAGCTTGTTACATACCTGATCATTAAAACTGCAGATGCCACACATTGTATTTGGCATCACTGGCTCCTGCGTGCAAAACTTGTACTTCTACCACTGATCTTTGCCGACCACATTTCTTGCTTGGGAGTCAGAAGGCACTTCTGTGTCACTTCTGTGTAAACATATTCTACATATGCTGGAAGACTCTTAAAACATTTTGGATGAAGAATTCTCCACTTTTGATCTTTGCAGCTGTTCATTTATTGTTGTACTTGCCAGGGGATCAGTGCCTTTTGACTGAAATAAATAATTCCATATTAACCTTTAACAAACAGTACATTTGAAGAGTGAATGAAGTGTATATGTTGGTGGTGGCAGAAAGAAAAGAGAGATTCAGATGAATGACAAAGTGAATTGAAGAGATTGTTAAAATGGTGTTCCATACTTTGGGATGCTGTTGCCTGGACTGACAGTTCCTAGACATGCAGGACTCCTACCACCCCCAGGCAACCATCCCATTATGAGCTTTGAAATCTATGTGTTTGTGGAGAGGGAATCCAAGTTGGAGAAAGGTAATTTTAGAATGACCAAAGGAATCCTTTGGAAGGAGCCAGTAACAAAATGTGTTTCTGTAAGTTCCATAGTAACAACCTCCATACCATTCTTTATACATCCCATGATCCGGGCCCACACAAATGTTTTAACTTGGTCAACAATTACTTTCAGAGTTAAAGATATCCAGTTATTAGTGTTGATGCCAGAGAATTGTGTAATTGCTTTTCTAATTTGTAGTGGATAATTGTATCAAATTGATTTTCAAATTTAAGTTCCAAGCTCTCATCCCAATCCGTTATTCTTAGTTAAACGTATAAATGTATTTTGTCCAAAACCAAATATCACAAATACTCAAATTAAACTGAGTAAATCCCAGTTACTGTGGAAAAGTTTGGATAATTTCTAAACAGCATACTCCATGACATATGACTCAATGATATTTTCTCCAAGCCAAGTCATCATTTGAAATGAAAGCTGTTCCCAGTGGATTGTTGGTTTGAGGCATATGACGTTTGATGCATTTACACTGTGTTCTTTGTTTATTCAGTTCTGTACTTTTCATATTGACTGTAGGTAAATCTAGTCTCTGAGCACATCTGGTGTGAAGATTTCCTTGTAAGAAGCTTTTACTTGAAAAACCTCCAAACTAATGAGACTCGGACGGTGACACAATTCCATTTCCTCACCTGGCATGACCAGAAAGTTCCTGCATCCACAAGGTCCCTTCTGGATTTCCGCAGGTAAAACCACGAAATGTAAAATTGCAAAGTATACATTGACATCGTTTGAAATTGTTCTAGTGTTTAAAGCGATTTTAACTGTTACTATGCTTAATATGTTTTATCTTGTTTAAATTATTTATACTTTTAATCTGGAAGTATTTTAAATTGCATATATGGTATGTTGCCATGAGATCCTATGATAAAGTAGTAGAGTAGAAGTGTTTTAATAAATTAATAAATAAAATTAAAAGTTTTTCTTAGGGTGAAGTTATCAGTACAGGGTACTGCCATGTTGACCATAGAGAAATAAACACAGATGGCTTCAATAAATTGATAAAAATTTGAGACAGTGTTTGGGAAATATAGATATATTATTCTTCCCCTGTCTCAACACCCAGGTCAAATTTTAAAATGGATATCTGAGAGGGTTTTCCATTTTAAAACGTCACACACAAGATGTCTCATAATTACCTGACTCTAAGCCACTGGATTAGTTTGTATTTTGTGTTACTGATTTATGTTATGTTAACAGTGAGCTTACAGACAGATATAATCATGGGAAGGTCCAGAGTTCTGTATGTAAGGAATATTGGCATCTTGAATTTTTAATGCTATCATTAATGTACTAACTCAGAATTTAAGCCAGCAATTGAATTCCAGCTAAGGAATGCTTGTTTGTGTTAAATTAGTATGTGCAGTGAGCATGATAGTGAAGCTGCACCCTTCCAGCAATAATGCTGCAGCCACTGCATGCATGCCTCTAGTTATATTGTATATGCAGAGTCTATCCGTCAAAGCCATACACCCCTTTGTCTAGCTTGTGAAATCAGCGCTACCTTGGGCTGCTTTGGAAGCAACTAGCACTCTGGATCCTCACATACCAATTTTTCTTGTGTAGGTTACAGGAGGCCTAAATAGCCTGAAGTCAACAAATCCTGTTTGATCTGGGAAGCTAAGCACTGTTAGCCCCGGTTAGTACTTGGATGGGAGATCACCAATGAATACCAGGTTCTATAGGCCATATTTCAGAATAAGGAACTGGCAAAACCACAACTGGATATTCCTTGCCTAAGAAAACTTTATGAAATTGACAGACTTGCCTTCAAGTTGCCTGAAAGATGAACTAAATTGTTATCTAGTAAACTTCATTGAATCCTTATACCAGTTTATTGAATGTGCAAACTGGAACAGTGAAATCTTCCATATTACTATATCATTAAAACACCTACATAAAGTACTGTAAAGTAAACTTTTGTATGCACACATAAGAGATATCTTACCAAAACATACCTTGACAAGTTTTTTAAAAAGTGATTACTCTATGTGGCTTATAATTTTCCCTCAGAAACTTTATTTATTTGTTTGTTTGTTTGTTTATTTGCATGATGATTTCTTCTAAGCATTCATCCTAGATAAAGACATAGAGTTGGATTCAGGCTAGATTCGGTGTTCCTAATTCTCATTTAAATCAACAAGACTAACTTTTCATAACTAACTTTTTACACTGATGCAAGCATGTTTAATTTAGTCTTGATCCAAATGAAATGCTTGTGTTTTCTTTCCTGTGCCAGCATTACAGGACTTGTTATCTTTTGCCATGCTCTTTTTACTCACCATCCTCCCAGCAGACTTTTGCTTATCTCAAGTGGGTTGCCTATAGCTATTGTTTATATGCAGAACACCAGCATTGGTCTAAGGCAAGAAATGATTCTTGCTGTGGCCAGTGCCAGGTAAAATCCACAGCCTGTGGGATCTGTTGTCATATTCCATAGGGAGTAAAAGGGTTCTACAGTATAGGAGCTTGGAAGAAGTAGGCAGAATGTAGCTGATTCCCAGACAGCCACATGTATTTTTTAACTTATAATTAATTTATTTTGATTTGTTGTTTTATAATATTTAAAAGCTATCCCAGGTGTTAAAGGTTTCTTTTATTTATTTATGTTTTTTTAAAAAACAGAGATATATTACATGCCTTCTAAAACTCCATTTAAGTGGGAAAAAGTCTTCATGTATCAAAGCCTACATTAAGGCACCTTAGTTTCTTGACAGTCTTAATATTCATTCCATTCTTATTCTTAATATTATTACAATTCATCATAAATTTGTTGTTGTTGCTGTGTGCCTTCAAGTTGTTTATGATCTATGGCAATTCTAAGGCAAGCCTATCACGAGTTTTTTGGCAAGATTTCTTCAGAGGGGGTTTTGTCTTTGCCTTCCTATGAGGCTGAGAAAGTGTGACATGCCCAAGGTCTCCCAGTGGGTTTCTTGGCATCCTGGTCTCCAAAATTACAGTCCAGTTTTCAAACCACAACGTTACACTTGGTCTCATATCATAAATAGCCACCCTTAATAATTATATTTAACATTAAAAAATACAAAGGAATTCTGTAGCACCTTTGAGACTGAGAAAAAGATGTTTGTAGCATAATCTTGGTAGATTCAGTCTGTTTCATCAGATGCATGAGAAGTAGACATGATATTTAATGTTTATCAAATACCCAGGATAAGCAAGACAACTAAAGATTTGTAATGTGATACTAAGTGTGATTTCCATCCTTTTTAGATGTCCATGTTTTGATTTGCATCCAACATGATGTGTATATGATACGCATATACAAAAGTATATATACATATTTGTATATGTGTGTATATTTATATACTCATATATGTATAGATATGAAGCTCTAAATATACACAACCAACCCTCTATTACTGTAATTCATCACTAAGAAAAATTGGATTCCCAAAATTACCTTGCCCCAGAGTCTGTTGAATTAGATTTGTGTATTTTTCATTTTTACTGAGGCAAATTTTGTGGGAGTCTGAAAAAAACAAAGTTACCCTTCTTTTGTTCTTCTGGATTATTGAGCATTTGGATGATACTGTGTTGAAAAGGTGAATTAAACCTGGGGGATTAAGAGCTCTTGATTATCAGAAATGCTGTGTGCTCATGTATCAGTTGATGAATGCAGACAGATTTTTCTTCATCCTGTAAGCTTAAAATACTCATGCAAAATGCAGTGCTTGAAAGGTGAAGCTCCACCTCCTCTAAGCACTGGTCAGTTTTAATGGCTATAGAATCCTAATACTATTTTGAACAATAGACCAAGCATTTTAACTCTGGACTAGCTTGTTAGTCATGCACTGATAATGTGTAATTAAATATATCTTGAGCCCAGAGGGAGCACATTTACACTTTAAAGAGACGCTGCTAAGCTAAAAGATAATTAGCATCACATGTGAGGGCTTTGCTTAAAATATATATTATGCTATCACTGCTTGCTGTGTGCAATGGCATTTACTAACACTGCTCACTTTAAAAATGGTCAAATTCTTGTTTTGCCAGCTAATTAGCGGTTGCCAGTGTCATTTTTGTGATGTTGCAGCTAGTAATATAAGCCAAGTTGCATAGTCACAAAAGTGATCATTGGAAACTGTGACTCTGCTGCAGGGACAATATGGGAAACCCCTTTTCTGAGCCTCTAACGACCTCTGACCTTTGCTTGCTGATGGTTTGCATGGTGATTTCTTTTTCATTCAATGAGCCAAGGGTTGGTTTGTATTACTAATCATTCTTTCCTAGTTAATTCTTCCTCTGTGTGCGTGTATGTATGTATGTATGTATTTATTTATTTATTTAAATATTAAAATGTTCTTAAACATTACTTATGCTTTTTTTAACTGGATCTCAAAGGAGTAAGTTTGGAAAGAAATGGTGCTGCTGCGTGTATCTTAGCATTCAAAACTGTTTCCCAGTCTAGCTCTTTTGCAACCATTATTTTCATGTGCTTTCTGAAATATATGATAATGATGATGTTTGAAAAAGTGCCAATTAAAGATAACCTGCCCTATGACTAGCTCTATGGACCATGAAGAGTTATAATTGGTATACAGAATTAAGGCAAACCACAAGTATGAAAATAACTGATTAATGCCCCTAGCTGTCTTTAAAAAGTAAGGCTATTCAGTTGATTAACACTTCACAACAGCAAACAGCAGTGTACCCACAGGAACATGTAAAGTGTGAAGGAGAGGTGTACATAGTCAAGCATACAGAGAATGAGACAGAGCAGGGAGTTGTAAGTGGCCATAGCTTTTGTTTCTGTTTGGAGACACACATCTCACAAACACATTTTATGTGATTAACACCAAAGTCAGTGTGCCTATGGTACCACATAAAGCATACATTGGCTTTGTGTGTTGAAGAAAGCAATTGTTTATGGGCTGCTGATTAAAAAGAGTTTTTCCACCAGAGTCCTGTTTATAAGATGTCATTGACCTTAGAAGAAGACAAAATATTACACTTTTATGTGAGTAGAAAAATGGCAAAGCCCTAATGTTATCCTGAGTTCAGATCTTACTTAGTGTCAGTTTATCTTTTAAGAACACAATTCAGCCTCTCAGTTTACTCTGTAATTTTAAATATCTAACTTTATAAACTTTTTAACATTGTACGAATGGCTCAGTAGAGGTGTAACCCAGTTCTCAAACCATGGTTTGCATATTGGAACTATCATGCAGCTCCCCTCTGTTCCTCCTCTGTTCCTCCTGTTAGATGAAAAAACCCTACTACCTTTTAGTTTGGCAATAAATATTATTGGTTTTGGTTTTGCAGTGATATTGCTGCTAACCATACTATAATTAGCATGAAACCATGGTCAGAAATGGGTTAGCAAACACTTATTTGGGCTTTTGTGGTATATAGGAAAGGTGTCAGTGGAGACATCATGTAATACGCGAAGCTGAGAGGTTCAGCAATCTCTGGTCATGCAAGTATTCCACCTGCCATCCCTCTCACAGGCCAGCAGATCCTCTTACAATATCACAGATTTCTTTTAATACTCCTCAATTTAGAAAACTTCTTGCCATGCTATTGGCATGGGAAGGCTATTGGAGAAACAAGTCCAAATTCTGCTGGGCACATGAAGTTAATGTTGGAGTTGTTTTTGAAATTAAGTTAGATGTGCTTTGACAATATGTGAATGCTTTGAAAATGGAGGCTGATATTGAGTTTTGAGGAATAGTGCATCTTGCAGCACAGTAAGTTTTTTAAGTTCAAGTGCGATTACTGAAAATAAAGAGCCTGGTCCACAATTTGTCTTACAGTATTTGGATTTAAGGGAAGTTGGATATTCTTTTATTATTTGCCACTTTGTGTTTCGAGGTGCATTCAACATTTAGATGATTGATGAATTTTCTGTTTCAGATCTATTTATCCAATGGGGAAATGTTATTTATCATTATAAAACATCTTAAAATGTAGGCAGTAGTTAAATTCACTTGCAGATAATCTGCCTCTGCAGCAAATTTCTAAGCTAGGATTCTAGGGTTTCCATTTTACATGTGGAAGGAGTAAGGCCTAAGACCCTTTAACTGTGGTGAAAAATATATACGTGTATCTAGATCTTTTTTTCTCTCTGACTTTCTGCAAAATGGCATTAGGAATACCATTGTGAATATAACTATTTTTTTCCTCCAGTCAGGAGCAGAGTCTTTACATAACAATCTTAAATTATGACTCACTTAAGTCTTGTTGATTTCAAATAGATCTGTTCTCAGCCTGGATCTTACCCATTGAAACTAAGAGCCACTGATTTTAGAAGACTGTGGAACAGTATAGATTTGTTGCCACAGTAATATAAGAGAATCACATCTCTTTTGTAACCTTCATTTAATGTCAGACTGCTCTTTGACATGAATAGAAAATCACAGCAGAATCACGCAACTAGTTTCTTATTGTGTTGAGTACTATGGCTGTAAAGAATATTCACAATTTCTCATTTTCAACATGCGGTTTTATGAGTACTTGGAAACACCGTGTCAAAAAAAAAATCGTCATTTTTTGGGGGGGTCATTTTTGCAAAAAATTCAGAGAACTGATTTGTTTTTAATCACCATCACCAGTATTTATATAGCACCATCACTGTGCATGTTAGTTTGCAAGTAAAAGAATAACAAAACAGTTCCCTGCCCTCAGGCTTAGAGTTTAATTAAGACATGCCAAAAAAAAAAAGAAAGGGGGATGGCGGTGTGGGAGGGGATTAAGTCTAGCAGACAGTGCCTCTCCTTCCCAGGCCACAGCAGTGGCAGTTGAGATGGAGGGAAGGCTTCATCTGCTTCTGGGCCTAGGTGTGATGGAGCTGTACCTGCCTAGTCTGCTTTTCTTCCAAAGCCAGAGCAGTAACAGTTGGGGGAAAAGCATTTGCAAAAGCATTGGCTTTTTGTACTACCTTTCCCCTCTCATTTTGTGTACAGTATAGAGGGCTTTTCTCCAACTGCCATTTTCTTGCAGAAAAGTCTTGAAATATGAAGAATGATTTTAAAAAGTCTAAAAAAGGCCCCACTTAATTTTGCTCAATACAGAGAGAAACATTGTGTTTTTTTCCCTTTTTTTGCATGTGAAAATGAAAGAAGTAAAGATTTGCATCCCTAAAAAGTACTTTCAAAGAAAAAAAAAACTAAAATTTATTCAATTCATTATTGCAAAATGGTGACTTACAGCTTCACTCTGAAATAGCTGTTTTGCAAACTGTTTAAAAAAATGTTTCATTCTCGCTCATGCTATGTGCATGTGTAAAAACTGTTCAGGGACAAAAATAAGTGTACAGATGTAATTAGGGATGGTTACATATGCAAAACCAGGTTTCCCATCATAACTAGCTATGAGGGGAACTGCATGTATCAAGCATGCCCTGTATACCTCGTTCCCTTTCACCAGTCCAACAGCTAGAACTGTCAATGTGGACTTCTGTTTACAAGGCGGTATTCCTCAAATCAGATGCTAAAAAGAAAGAACAGCTCTGCTTGTTCTCTCCATTTTTTCTTTCCTGCTAAAGAGCTGTTTGTGACATATTTTTTAAGAGCTCCACTCACTGCCTTAAGGCAGAGCCAAGATGAGAGCATCTTCAAAAATCATGTGCGTTCTAGCAAATATAGATTTTACATTTGTCTACATTGCAGATATGAGAAAGCTATGTGAGATGTTACTGTCATGTAAGAAAACAGTGTTCCTTTGGCTCAGTTTAAGAATCCAAGAGGGAATTTATGTATACAGTTTGAACAAACTCAGTGTGTTAAGACAAATGTTTACATGTGCAACCATGTAAATAATGTGGAAAGGGTATCTATGTGTTGTGATACAGAATGGCGAATTTGACTTCACCAAACGCAGCTGGAATGGAACAAATAATCTGTTGCATAGCCAAACTGGTAGCATCTTCTGCTGTTATTGATTCATGCACATTACTCTTGGTCAGAATCCGTTGAACACTGTGCCTTTAGTGAAATCTTTTCTATTGCAGTAGATCTGGTGCAGGAGCAGTGTTTGTAGGATTGTATGCATTGTCCAAATGATTTCATTAAGCCTGTACTGGAGAGACTGCTTTGAAGTTTATAGCCTAGGACAAGTTACTATAATATATCTGGCAATATTTTTATGAGCAGTTAAGAATTGTTCCATTTTTAAATGCATCCTGTGCTTCTGATAAATACCAGGTGAATTAATATATTTATTAATGTTTATATTTGTTTTGTTACAGAAAAGTAAACAAGTGCTATCGGGGCCGTTCTTGCCCAGTAATTGTTCATTGCAGGCAAGTACAATTTTAAAGCCATCCTCAGAGAGGCCGGTAAGGCAGTCACATAGATGGGACCAAATATCTAAATCATTTTGTAGATTAATTAAATCAACAATCCAAAGTAGTTCCTGTTTTGACTAAACATATTTACATTAGATGAGTTCCTAAGAAATTGAGAGATGTAGTATGCTTCTGACAAACATTCTGACTTCTCATGAAAAGGTTTCATTACTTTAAACTGTTTGGAATTATTCAGGCAGGACTCACATAAGCATCACAAGCACCAAAATATATATAATAGATAAATATAGATGCCTAAGTCACTCTTTGTTTGCAAAAGAATACGCCTCTTTTTTCAATGCTACCTGCTTAGCAGCTCATTTGCTACCTCCACTGAACACTGTGCCCCCAAACTAGTAGGAAAAGGGCTTGGAATTCCAAGTCTTAACTACTGACAGCATTAAGAGATGCTTTGTGATCCTTCTGAGAAGCTGCTGCAGGAGAGGAGAACACATGGATTTTTGGTGTATTACCAGAACCCTAAGCCAGTTTTGGGAGTCATTTCTTTGTGGATTTAAGGAACTGCACTGATGTCAAGCCTTCAATGAAATTAATGTCTGGGTTTATCCTGAGTGGCACAGTTTATTTTGCTGTGATTGGAAAGGCATCCATGGTTTCTTATCTTCATATTAATTGTTATATCCATGTCACATACCACAAAAAACAATATGTTAAGTTCCTTGCTTAGCTATACACCAGCATCATTAAATCTGTAGTTGAAACATCTGATCTAGTAAATTATATTTCTGATCTAGTAAATGATTTTTAAATGCAAAAACTATAGTCATTTTATGGCATTGTCTTCCTGTTCTGGTCTATCAATAATTTGTGTACAAAAGCAAATAATTTCAACTGACGTTGCTAGCTCTCTGTAGGATTGCCACCAAAACTACATTAAAATGGGTGGAGAAAGGCTAAGAAGAATTGATTGCTTAAATCTTGTTTTCTAGCAACAGACATGAAAACGTCCACATTACTAATTATAAGTTGGCCCCTGACAGCAGTGGAATCTGCATTCAGATGTTGGCGTTTTTCTGCTCAACCACAAATTTCCAAAAATTCATGTTTAGTGCTCTGAGGAGGTTAAAAAAAATACCTTTTAGAAGATGCACGGCATTTTCTTTTCTGTCTTGAGGTGAAATTTAAAAGTTGGGAGCATATTTTTCTTCCACATCCTGGTGTAAGGTATCTAGTTTGTTTGGTGAAGCAATAATGAGATGCTTAAATAACAAAAAGATTTTTCACTGTGTTAGGAAAGGCCAGTGAGTGAAAGGTCATCTTACAGAACCATAAACATTCCTGTAACTCAAAAGAAACCATTGGAAGAATATGTTCCTCCGTCCTTTGGCTCTTAGCTAACAAGTCCGGTTTGCTAGCTTTTGGTTATGGCTGTGGGGCTCTGAAATTACTCATTTTATTACTGTTTAAACCAATCGGGAAGCTTTCAGAGAGAAGCACATCTTTGTGCAAAGAAGGAAATCTATCATGCAAGCCTATACAAGTAACAAAACAACCAATTGGCTTCAACAGATAGTTTGTTAGAGTCAGTCTTCCCTCTCTCTTTTATATCTCATTCTTTTTTTGCCCCTTCCACCTCACCTCACCCCCTTGTTGTACGTCTATCATCGCATCACCAGCTGCTACATTTCTGTTGGCTTTTTGTGCACACTGAATTGATCATTGTTTTTTCCCCCCTTGTCTCCCTGTTTGTAGCGATGGTGCAGGAAGAAGTGGAACCTACATCCTAATTGACATGGTTCTCAATAAAATGGCCAAAGGTGAGAATCAAAAGAGCTGTTGCTTTTGAGTTCTGAGACGTGACAGTGTTGTCATGGCAACACAGGCGCAATATTCACAGAAGGGCTTCAGATTAGAGGCAAATGTTACCCTTGCCTGACTGTTTTTAGTGTTTTGGTTCTTTTTTCAAATCCACCATGATTAAAAATGAAGGCAAATTACAGACCCTCAAGCACTGTGTGAATGGATTTAACACATGAATTTTTACCTCCATGGTTTATTGGCAAAAAAGATTCTGAAGAACAGAGTAAATATTTATTGTTTTCCTTAGTCCATAATTGACTACATGGTAGCAGTTGCAATCACCTGGCTCTGTTCAAGGGTTTCTCTTACTAAAAGATGGACAAAAATAAAATAATAAACAAGTTGAATGTATTTTTGATCTTCTGGATTTTATTTTCTTTATTCCCTCTACTGTCCCCTTTTTATTGAATGGGTAATTTACTTAGGCAGGGAATTTATACAAGATTCAGCTGTAGTCATTTGCATGCTCAATGAAGCTGCAAAATGTACCAAACACACTAAAGGGACTTCTGGCCTTAAGGATGATTCTAATAAGCTGACAGCTCCTTTATCTGGTCTTACTCCTGGACTTTTTAAGAGAAGCCTAACACAGTAATGAATTCTGATACACAGGTAATGCACAGGTAAAGTTTTTCCTCCCCAGTTACTTCTGTGTTAAATTCTTTACCTTCCTCATTTCTGTATGCCATGCTTCTGTTATTCATAGGAACAGGGGCTGCCCTAGGCAGAAGACCAAAATGGGTATATTCAACACAGCTCAAGTTAGCGTCTCTGACCTAAATTTCTTCCTTTGGGACAGGCTATCCGATGGCCCCAGTTGCCAATGCTGGAAGCGAAACCAGGGTGAATGTGTAATATGGATGGTATAATTTGTTAGAAGGTTTAGTGTGGGGCTAGACTTGAGCCTTGGATTCCCTTATCTCCCCTGTCAGGAGAGTTATCCACCAGAACTAGTTACTGGCCAGCTTTGTGCATTGTTTAAAGGGGCTCAACATCATGGTTGTTAATTTTAAATGGCTGAACTTGACAATTTCAAGATACTGTGTATCTGTTGTGTTCAGTAGCAAACTCATTCTGGTAATGTTTTGTTAAATGTTCTTCCCAGTGTGGACCTGGCTTCAGTAATTAATAGTAGTACAGTGGGCCCCCAGTATCTGCTAGGTTTGGTTCCAGGACTCCCTCGTGGATATCAAAATTCATGTATGCTGAAATCCAGTGGTGTAGTAAAATGCCATCCGTTATATAAAATGGCAAAATCAAAGTTTGCTTTTT
This sequence comes from Ctenosaura bakeri, assembly GCA_948474755.1. Taxonomy (NCBI): domain Eukaryota; kingdom Metazoa; phylum Chordata; class Lepidosauria; order Squamata; family Iguanidae; genus Ctenosaura; species Ctenosaura bakeri. The sequence goes on along the minus strand of CAOLHI010002712.1, from coordinate 33,864 downwards.
GGATTTTTTTAAAATAATTTCGAGCTGTGGTTGGTTGAATCTGTGGGTACAGAACCCATGGATTTTGGAGGGCTGACTATAATCAAATTCAACAAAATTCTGTCCTCTGTATGTGCACACATACCTGCTGCCAAGTCACCTGTCAACTTATAAATCCCATGAGTGGCATGAGGTTTTCTGAGGCAAAGAATACTCTGAAGTGGTTTGTCAGTTCCTCCTATGAACTATGGTCTACAGCAGTCCACCATCCGAGTACAACCAACCCTAGTCTTCCTTAGCTTCCAGTTAGTAGGAAAAACAAAGCTATTTGAATCCCTCCTGTTAATACGTACATGGCATAGCCTGTTTCTTCAGATCCTTTCAGAATTCGCTCTCGCACAGTCCCCAGTTTCTCTGCCATGCAGAAGTAACTGTAGTGATGAATGTGATCAGTAATAACTATGTCTGAGTTTTAAAAATAGCAAGAGAAGAAGCAGATTAACCCTTTGTTCCCTTATTGCAGTTCCAAGCAAATGTGGCACCAAGCTGCTATTAGGTTTGGAAAGAAAGCTCTCATTGGTGCCACTGAATAGGATAATTCCTTATCTGCCACCATGAGACTCTGAAAGGAAAAGAGAGAAATAAAATCCTTTTTGAATTGGATTCACAGAATAATTGCTTACTTTTTCCAAATTGGCTTGTATGACTGGAGTTCAGTAGTACCAAAAGGCACATCTATAAATTCAGATAGGTGAAGGAGATCCTTATATACTGCACACCGATACCAATGTCAAGAAGTACCTCTTCTTCCCGAGCTAATAGCAACTTAGGAGAGAGGGTGCAAGGAGTTAATTTTTGTCAGAACTATCATGGAGATGAAAGAATGAATATCTGAAGATCTTTTTAAAAATCCAGAAAAATATGGGAGATTCTTCTTTCCATTTTCCCAAAGATTTCCTCCCTTGAAATATAAGGAAACAACTATAAAATACTTACTTTCAAATAAGAAATAAACTGTTTAGGACAAGTTGTACATCTATTGTTATCTGGCCTTTACTACTACCCAAATGATTTCAGATGGTGTCAAGCACAAAACAGCTTCAAATATATGGTCCAGAAATGCAGTCTGGGATTTTACCAAGTATGTTCTTCATAACAACATAGTGGCAAGGCCTTTGCATAACAGAGGTCCTTGCTTTCCCTCATCTTCTCCAGCACATAAAAAAAAAATTGCTGTATGTTTTCAAATACACCAAATCAATTCATAAACTGACAAGTAAAAAGGTAGAGAAGCTTGTTTCAATCCAAGCAAGCCCTCAGTTTTTAGACATCCATGAAGTGAATAATAAGGATCATAAGAAGCATAATTTGCTGATAGTGATAGCCCAGAAACTGAGACTTATTACACAGTTTCATGCAGCAAACTTAGATTTAATTACTCTTTGCCGCCCACTTTTCCTCTTCAGCTCTTTTTCTGAAAATGAGTGCTTTCTGTGTCTGCTTGACACTGTGGAGGTGACTAAATTCAGGATATATAGTAACTTACTTTTTATAGTGTCATAATGATGGGTTTTTTCTTTTTTCAACTTTAACCATTTGTCTGTTTCTCATAAACTGCCAAAATACTAAGAAGTCTTTAGGATGCTTCAGGAGGCTAAGCTTCAGGTTGCTAAGAGTTCAGCACCCTGAAGCTCTATGTGTAAAAAAAAATGAAAACCATAAAAAGTCTGAATTTTTGATGATGTCAGTGTAGTGCAAGGTGTATGCTGTAGTGTTACACTTTGATCATTTAAGAGATGCAGCTTTGATGTGGTCAATGACATATTAGGCTGGGGAAGCTACTATAAGTATTTTTGTGGTGGGCACCATCTTATAACCTAAGAAATGTTCTTAATATTTTAATTGGGATTAAAACTTTTTTTAAAAAAGGAAGGTGAAAGATTATGTTAATGAAAGAAGATTATACTCCTATCGTGTTTATTTTACAAAATCAAGAGGAAAATAGTGCTACCATTTTTAACAATGTATAATATAAGCAGGACCATCTCCCAAGGGTGGGAGACTGCAAAAAAAAAAAATACCAGGTGCTATAGGCTATATTTTAGAAGAAGGAGAACTAGCAAAACCACCTGTGAGTATTCCTTGCCTCAGAAAATCTTAAAATATTCATTGAGTCACAGTAAGTCAACAGGTGTCTTAAAGACACATACATACACATATTCCTTAATTAATTTCTTCCAATTTTACAATTCCAGCCCAAAGCCAACACAAAATATTTTTTTAAAATATTCCATTAGAAGTTATGGTTTAAATGAACAAGTACAATATTCTAAAAAAAAATAAAAAATACTCATCTCTCCCACCCAAATCATTGTTCAAATAAATTGGACCTTCCCTATACTCACAGCTGTGAATGGAACACAGCAGGATAAACACATAGAAGAAAGCTGGTTGCAGTTCCACTTGTAGCTAACATTAAAAGAACAATGATTTGTAAGCACTGCCACATCTGAAAACAGCCTTTGTCAAAATAACAATGAATTAATTGGGAGCTTGGATATTAATTGAGAGCTTAGCTGTTCCAGATTAATTCAATATGAAGTACAAAGTATTAGATTCATTCTGTAATAGTGCATGCTACACAGCGTGATGAAGTGTTAAGACGTCTTCAGGATCACGACATTGTTGCCTAGTCTGTCTCCTCCTTCTGTTTTGCAAGTAACACATTACTGTCTATATAAATTTTAACTATCATCAGTGTAGTTCAAGGGCAATTCACTTGTTTTTAAGCAAACTGCAGTGTTGTACTCTGTGTGGAGATTTGTAAGCTGTGTTTAATGATTATGTATGAACATATGGGGTATTAGCTGTGTTGGATTATTTAATGTGGAGATTTTTCACATTACATGATCTATGATGTTATGTCCAATCATATAATCAAAATTACTTACCCTTAAACTACAGTTTAGGAAGGATCTCAACAAGCTAGAATGTGTCCAGCAGAGAGTGACCAATATGCTAAAGGGACTGGAGACGCAGGCTTGGGGAGAACAGTTGAGGTTGCTAGGTATGTTTAACCTGTTGACAAGAAGATTGAGAGGTGATAGACTAATTTTCAGCTTTCTGAAAAGCTGCCACATAGAAGATGAAGCAAGGTTGTTTTCTAATCTTCCAGAGGAGAGTACCCAAACCAATGAATTCAAATGATAAGAAAGGAGATTCCAGCTAAACATTACCTCATAAGGTGATGTACTTTCCTTCACTAGAGTTTGGATGGCCATCTGTTAGAGATTCCTGCTTCAGTAAAGGTTTAGACTAGGTGACCAAGGCTGTGCCTTCCAATTCTACAGTTCTGTCCTTCTCATTCACTAAAACACACATTCTTCCTCCTTTTGTTCGTGTAATCAGGTAGTGGGGAAATATAAAAAGGTACAGCATGTGAAGCTTTAGTTTACCAGGAATCCAATTTGCTTTAGTCATATGCACAGAAGACTTTTGGTGTCTTTTCTGTACTTACACAGCATAAACATTCTGGATTTAGATGTATCTGTACTTTAAATCAATGGGACTACTTATGACTAAGACTGCAATAGGAAATAAGCCTTGTTGAACTCATTAGAAGAGCTCTTCTTTACATATGTGAATGTCAGGATCCAACCTTCTACATTTTGAAGCTACTTATGTTTTCACTGATCAGTGAAGAGTATCTGTTGAACATAAGGATTTTTTTACATAGTTTGTAAATATAATGGCCAGTATTCAAGACTGTTAATTGAGCTTTTCAGAGCAGTTTCCACAAGCATCTATAAAAGTGGGGCAGTCTCCCATATCTGTTTCAGCTACCCATGTATCTTTTAAAAACTGTTCCCTGGGGAAGGTTTTTGGCATGGGAGAGGCCTGCAGAGGGAAGGGAGAAGAACCAAAAATCCCATGGGGGAAAATCTTTCAGTAGACCAGCATTTGGTACATCCAGTATGCGGTCATTGTTATATAGAATTGTTGGAAAGTATAATATGAATAATTTCAATAGATACCATATTGGATCTAAATAACAGTAATATATACAAGTGCCTCAAAATCTGATTTATGTGATAAGGAATTCTTTATAATGCAGCAGCATACATAGTGAGGCAACTCAGCAATTCCTTTTGAAATTTTTGAAAGTCTTCTTTCGTCTTCACTGTCAATGATCCCCCAAGGCTAATATCTGGATCCAGAATATTTCAAACACGAGATGTAGTTTTACACAGGCTGTCTACTTAAGGTTATTTAATACAAAATTGTTACCCTCCCAGCCAATATTTTTAACCAGCTGTTTAAGACATTCTGTCAAAGGGGTTACTTTCTCTCTTATACCCAATGTGTTCAGGCTAACGTGGAAAGCCTTACCCATAGTGTGTCCATTGGGCCATGCTTCTGGGTTTACTCAGATATTTGTCCAGTAGGGTAGCCCTGTTTTCATTTTAACATTTTTAATTGTCAGAGAGCATGCTGCTATTTGAAAACGTGTGGGTAGCGATGGCAAAACAATCTAATTGTATGCCTGTATTTTCCATGTGCTATTGCAAATTTTCCTTCCCCCCTTTCCCCCCTTTTTAAAGGCCATTGATGATGTTTTGTACAAAAGGCATTTCAGCTGCTTGGAATGTTTGAATTTCAAGTGGCATCTTGATGTGCCTAAATAAAACTTATTGTGTGGAAGGAGGGAACAGACATGACACCTCTGTTAAATATTTGTTAAGTTCATTCCAGTCTTCAGCAACAGGAAGATGCAATGAAAGCTAGATTGCAAAATATATACAATTTTCTTGCATCGAATAATAAACAAGAAGCATTTTCAAGCTTCACACATTCAGCCACTTAAGAGAAGGATTGACTTTGTTGTGAGAGTGCTAAAGAATGCCATTTATTGACTCCATTGTAGCATGTAATGTCAAATTCCATTTTAAGTGTGGGGCTTAGCATTGCACAATGCAGGACAAGTCATGTGAAACTGGCCAAAGAAAAGAGTTGCGGGTTTTTTCAGATTGGTCAGCCCCATTTTGTTCTTGACCTGCTCCCCTCTGCCATTGGGGGTGTGCAATCTAAAATCCCTGACCTGGTGCTTTGGGCAGTTTAAATGAAAGATCAAAGGGCAAAGCGAGCATCTCAACCCTGCTGAGGTGGGCCTTTCCCAGGCTGTCACACTGTGAGGCGGCCAAAGGTTTTGTTCTAACAGGAACCTTGGCCCAGTCTGTGAGGCCTAACCCTCCTTTGTCTGGCCTGAGAAGTTTGAGGCCCAGGTTGAGGATCTAGTGTTCATCAAATGATCAAAGGCCTGAAGTCCAGGACATGAAATCTTTCTTTCCACTTCCTTTTCTGAAAGAATGAATTGCACAAGTACCAAAGAATACCATTGCCATTGCTTCTCTGTGGTGCAAGCACTAACTTTAGAGTCCTTCAATTCTAAGCATAAAAATGTAAGTGCACTTTCAATCCTGGGCCCAGCTGCAAGGCCAGCGTTTGCTAACATGTCACACAATAAAGGCTTTAAGGATTAAGACCTTCAGGTTTTGGTTTTTGTGTTTTTTCTTAAGTCTTTTAAGAACAAACTTAGAATAATTTGAGTTCTTGTTCCACTCTCTGGTTTATTAAAACGCAGACAATAATGCATTTTTAAATCAAAGTAAATAGGGGACCCCTCATTTGCAGCATTGGGAAAGTGGTATGCAATCAATTAAATGCTTTGGCACTTCAACCGCTCTTTAAGTAGAAATGGGAACTCATTTTTATTTTCACATAATTTACTTTACTACATTTGAAATAGTTCCCTCTTGCTGCTAACATGTTTGTAGCTGAAATAAGCAGTGATCCTTGTTTTCTGCAGCAGTACTTATGAATTACTGCTTCTTAGGTTATTTTTCCTCTATTTAAATTTCTTTTAAAGTTTAAACCAAGTATTCAACAAATCACATTTTTAAAAAAGTATATTGGGTTTTAGGGGGGGAAATGACTCTTACTTGAGAGCAAATTCCATTGAACTCAGCGAGATTTACTTCTGAGAAGACACTATGGCATTGCGCTATTAGAATCCCAGATTTTGTTGATTTCATGTGTTTGATGTTTGCCTAATTACTCGGTTTCACTTCATGAGTAGTTTGCATTGGGTTATTCCACTCATAGATGCCACAAATATAAAATGTTTGGGGTGAGTTGGAGGAAAAGAAAAAGGAGAGTATATTTATAGCTTTCAAGACGGAAAGAGGAGAATTGTGCTTGGTACACACATTCGGTACCCTTAGTTTCCTTTATAATTCAAACAACTGCACAATGCATTTTGTTGAGTGTTTGAGCCTTTTGTTACAACACCATGGAACATTTCCTATGTCCTGTGTGAGTGATGTTTACGACATATGCTTCAGATGAATTATGGGGTACTTAGTTTATAATGTAATCCTCTCATTTCATGTTTTGCTATGTTTTTCATTCAGAGTGCCATTGCTGGTATTTTCCCACATTGGGAGAAAAAATACCTTAGTATCAAATTTTCAACAGTTTTCTTTTTTTTTTTTTTCTGCAATCACCCATGAGTATGGAGGATACAATCCATGTAACCTATATAACTCTATTGAAACAAATATTACTTATAAAAGAGCACAGATTTTCTGTCATTATCTCGTTTCTTGCCCCTGGAATTCCTCTTCCCCTCCCCGCCAGTAGTATACATTTCTCTCTGTTTTAAATGCCTCCTTAAAATATTTTCACCTGAAGTCTTTTTTCTAACTGAATTGAATACCAGCAGTGCAAGTGTTAGAGCTGAAGCATTTAGGAATCCACATGAAACACCCAAGAGGTTGCCATCTAACCTCTGTTCAGAAACTTCCAATTCATTTTAGTCATTAGGAAGTCCCACTGTGTTCAGTGGGGCTTGCTCCTGATAAGTATGCGTACAAAATAGCCTAAGCTTGTTGTGAGTGTTTTCACTTACCTTCATCCCTTGTTCTTCACCCGGTCCGGGAAGAAGTTCTATTTTAATTGCCTTGTGTTCTCCAAAATGTCATGTGCAGTGGACCCTTGGAAACTGCTAGGGTTTGGTTCTAGGATACACACACATCCATGGATATCAAAAGATGTGGATATTCAAGTCCCATTATGTATAGTGGCGTAGTAAAATGGTATCCCTTATATAAAAGAACAAAATCAAAGCTTTTTGGATTTTTTTGGGGGGGAATATTTTCAAGCCATGGTTGGTTGAATCCATGGATAGAGAATCCATAGTATGGAGGGCCGATTGTACTTTACACCAATAAACACACACATCTTATAACAAGAGCAAAACAACATAGTTACACTCCCATAGAAGAATGAAATCACAAAATGCCATTTTTCTTGTATATTCTGTATATTTGTATATATTTCCTAATTTTATTGTCTTATCCATACACAACCTTAAATTAAAAAGAGACACTTACAAGGCTGATTCATCACTTTCCAGTCCAGTTAAGATGAAAATTTGGTGCTATGCCTTTTGTTTCATATGTGTTGGCTTAATTAGAATTTTGAACGATAATAGCTGATGCACTATTAATTTACAAATCTAGAATAAATGATCTGGCTTTTGCCAGTGCAACTTTTGTTCCTAAGATCCAGTATCCTGTCTGCAGATAAACACCTACACAGTCACTGCTGTATTTTGCAATGTAGTCTTTGGGAAAATATGCACAGTTATTGATCTGATATTTCAAACAGTATGAATGGGATGGCAGAGAGACATAATTGCTGAGAAACATGAAAGAAGGAAAGTAAGTCTCCTGTTCTTAAAACAACACAAAAACACTATCTTGCCTTCTAGGTTCTGAATTTTATTGGATTGCAGCTCATTACATCCAGTTGGTTATCCTATGGATGGAAAAGTGAAATCAGCAGAGACAGGCAGGATCTGACTTTTGTATTTGAGCATCTATTTTTTGCAACCCGATTTTAGGTTTCTCTTCTGGAAGATTATTTTCTCTTCTCTGAAATATTGTGCCTTTTAATAGAAGTAGCCCTCCGCAGTCCGACCGAATCTTATTATGTGTTTACAAAGTGAGCTGCATTTAGCATTATGGTGATGAGGGATGAATTAGCCAGTTTAACACAATTAAGCAGTGTTGTTGACACTTGCAGTTTTTTCCACCAGATAATTGACCACAGAGAAAGCTGTGCCTTAAATCATATTTGGATATAAATACTGAAGCTGGTAGCTGGTTTTAGTTTATCATAGTATAGCCTGTAATGAATAGGAATACAAATGCTATTAAGAAGTAACTACTAATAGCTTATTTAATACTATACGACATGTTTTAGATAACATATTCATTGTATGCATTAATAATAAAGCCAGTTAAAGGCAGATCAAATGCTGGAAATATTAAAAGTCTGCGTAAATATCCAGTTTGCCATGTGTGCTACAAATTTTCAAGCATACAGATAGGCAAAGAAAAGAAAAAGGATCGCTTCTTGATAATGGCTTAGTTCAGATCTATACCAGAGAATGGGAATAATGTAATATTTCAAATATTCTTTGACTGCAAGTCACAGGATCTCTAGCCAATAGTGAGGAATGAGTTGTAGTCCAATAACATTTGAAGCACTGCATGATTCTCACTCCTGTAGGAAACTTTGCCTTGTTACAGTGTGATGTGGAAATAGAGGGGTTCTTAAACGCAATGTGTTGTAGTCATCTCAAAACCTTCATGACAGCCCCTTTTCCATCTGCCATGAAGCAGTTGAGAGGCAGAATAGATAGAATTATAAGTCCACGTACTCATTCATGTGGAGATATTACTGTAGATGGTGGTGTTGTAAATCTTTGATTAATCTATCCTTTCACACAAAAATACATAAATTGCATAGGTTTCTCCCTGTTCTGGGAGAACAGAAATATTTTTGTGCGCTTTTTGCCTATATCACATCCCAAAATGTTTTGGTAAATTATTCTGTACAGAAATACTTGTGGGTTCAGAGGGGGGTTGCATGGAAATTTGGTGTAATGGTGTAATTATAATAGACTTATGGAAGAGAAGGGCAAATAATAACACTATGGCATTTGCTGTATCTGTGGTGGTAACTAAAATGGGAACTAGTTCAAATCCTTCTAATAGATTTGAGGTCTGCTTGTCTTCTAGGCCAGCTTGGTCTGTAAGGCAAGGTATCACAATATCTATGAACAAACCAGACACTCATCTCTTCTTCTCTCCCCTCCCTTTAAAAATAAGATCTTAGTCTGGCACTGAGCTGCTACTGTCCTTGAATGGTGCTGAGTATCTGGGTCCTTTTAGCACAGATTCAGGCCCAGTTCTGGACTGAAACAGCGTTAGTCACCCTGGTGGATAAAGAGGAATGTGTCTCTGATATACTCAATACCATCTAGCATAATATTTTCCTGGGTTATTCAGCTAACACAGGGTGAGGGACACCATCTTATATAGTGAGTTTGGTCCCATTTGAGTAAACTTTTCCAAAATGTGGTGCATGGTGATTATTACTCAGTCGGCTTGTGCAGTTCTATTCCACCCACGATTTAACATCTGTATGAAGCTGCTGGTAGAGATCATGGATCCAGTTCCTTCTCAACTAGTTCTTCTACCATTCCTTTTCAACTGATTTGAAAGAGCCATTGCTGGATGGAGTGGCACTCTTGGAAATTCTCCTGGGTCTGACATCCCTTTTGGATGTCCTTGCAGCTTCCATGGCTAGGATCATCTTTCCTATGTTTCAGCTGATGCACCTCTTCCTGGAGAAGATGGACTTGGTCACAGTGACACATGCCTTGGTCGTGTCCAGTTCCAGATGACGTCCAGATCAGATTACTGTGGGCACTGTATATTTCAGTCGAACATTAATTCTAAATTGTTTCTTGGTTCAGTTCAAGTTTTTTTCCCTAGTTATAATGTGGATAAAGGCTTGCTTCTTACCAATAAACTGCTTGGTTCCAAGATGTCTGGAATCTCCTCACATATAAATCTGCCTGGACTTTATGATCATCATCAAAGGCCATGCCTTTTGTCCCACCACCTAAAGAAGTTGGGTGGTAGAAACATGAACTTGGGCCTTGTCAGTGGCAATACCTTTGTAGTAGTAGTTTCTAAAACAGTTATGGTTTTCAGAGAGGCAATAGAAATACGCGTTTTGTCTGTCTTTTCAGTGGTGTTTAAATAGAATATTGAAATTGATTGCTTCACGATGGTGGTTACTTTTAATTTTTGGCTCTAATCTTGGCAAAGTTTACACTGTTTCCAAGAGTTTATAGTTTCCAAGGTCATAGTTTTAATGTATTATAAATTGCTTTAGTATCCCATCTTTAGGACTGAAAAGTGGTCTAGAAATGCTCAAATAAAGAACTAGAATGCTATGCAGCTCACAGCTTTACAACCTAATACTTTATAACTGTAATTATTCTACTTTGGAAACATGGTATAGAAAAATGTCAGACCGCCTATATGATATGTACCAGCATATTTTGCTTTTTATATTTTAAAATAGCAATTGGTTTTCCTTATTCCATCTGGTATTAAGCAATGTACTCTGCCTGATTGTTTTTTTAGGATGACAAGAATTAAATATCACAATCCATTAAAATGTTTTGCTGCCTGACATTTAAAAAAAAAAAGAACGATGCAGGTAACAACCATCTCTTAAGCACCCATGCAAGAATCCACTTTCCATTGACGTAATATTTGATAATAAGCTAATTAAAATCGAATTAAAAATTCATTGCTTGCCTTACAAAATAATTCCTAATCAAAGTGATCTAAAAGAACTGAAGATGCTTTGGAGACAGTTGCAACATACATGCTGTCCAAACACACACACACACACACACACACACTCTTCAGCTGCTACATCGAAGTCGTGAGTGTGGGGATGGAAAAATCAGTAGCAGGGAGTGGTGAGTGTGGCAGGAAAAAAAATGTTGAACATGTATTAAAGTAGGCTGGTTTCAGCTCATTCATCAGCCATGAAGATGACTAGTCAGTCAGCAGTTTTGGCCATCCAAATGCTGGGGCCTTCCTGCTCCTGGGGTCATCCCAGTCCCAGATGGTTGAGATGATAAAACCTGGAGGGTCCTGGAGGGACCCAGAAGGCTGACACATGGTCTTGGGACCAGCACTATCCCTTAGCCTAATCTGCCTCATGCTTAGATGGTAGTTGTACAAAAGCAATTTTGAGAAGGAAAAGAGTGATATAAATGCATGAATATAGTGGACAATAATTTGCTTTGCAAATGGATAAGCCAGAAATATGTGCAGACCATTAGGGCTAATTAGAACACCTCCTGATTTTTCCCTCCTTAAATAAAAGAACATAAAAATTCTTCAGCTGAAATATGCGCTGTTAGGAGCAAACCTTGTTTGATTGGTCCCACATACAACCATTGCTCTGCAGTTGTCTGAAATTTAGATTAAGCAAGTGCCTCAGGGTGACATGGGAGGATCTGTCTGAGCTGGGAATTAATTGAAATTCAGGTCTTCTGGGTCCCACACCACATCTGCTAGGTCTACTTTTTGTAGTTTCATTTGACAGTTACTTTGAAAATGAAATAGATAATGTGAATGTGTCCTGAACAGTCAGTAACGACCTGGTCGTTTTCTGCTGCCATTCATTTCAGGATGGTCATGGCCTTTATAACAAAATTGCAATTTAAAAATTTGCAATAGTGTTCTTCATTTTTTTGCAGAAGTGGTGTGGAAACCACTCAGACATAGGTTCATTCCATTTACTGTGGAAACATTTAAAGGCCCAGTACATTATGGGTGGGTCTTACCATGAAGGTTCTTCTGGCACCTCTGGGAACAGTGTAAATCTGCTTGTAAACAAGGTGTGCTTGGAACACTGGAAATGTTGGAGGAATGGGAAAATTAAACATTTTCTGATGCTGTATTCATCCATGGAAAATTCCTCACAATCACACTGTTTCCATAGTTGTCCATGGATATAGTGTCTTTATCCATAATTGTCCACGCTGTTGTACTATAGTCAGTCATGGTAGAAAGTATCAATATAGGATATGAAGGAGGCAAACATGGAGAAACCCTAGTGTTCAAAAGAGCAAGCTGACAATGCACTACTTAAGAATATTATTGTTTCACAAAAACTCTTGCTTCTATTACAAGTAGCAGTAGTTAAGACAAAAGGTGATAAGTTGTCTGTGCTTGCAGACTCACATCCATCCTTTAATGGAATAAAATGTTCAAATGTTGTTGTGTGCCTTCAAGTCATTTCTGATGTATGGCGACCCTAAGGCAGACTTACCACATTTTCTGGGGGCTGAAAGTATGTGACATGCCCAAGGTCACCCAGTGGATTTTCAGGGCCAAGCAGGGAATTGAATTGGTCTCCAGGATCACTATGCCATACTGGTTCTCAGTATTTCATTTTTTGTTGTTAAAATGTTTAACTAGTTGTACTAAATCAGTTTTTTCTCAATTTGAAATGGAACTGATAAGTAGTACAGAAAATGAATTAAACCAAAGATACTACAATTCTCCATCAGCAAAAGGAAGTTAAATTTGTTAATATATCAGGTACAGTACAGTTTAGATATGTAATTGTTTTAAAAAGGTGTGTGTGTGTGTGTTGTTTTAGCCTTTGCAATAGCAATGAGACAAGAATGTTTTGGGGGCAGTAGTACTGCCTTCTGATTCTGGAGAGAAATTGTCTGCCCTTGGTGTATGGTATGTCAATGAAACTGAATAATAAAACACTGCAATTGTTCTAAAATATATTAAGAGCATCTGTAGAAATCATGTTCAAAGACAGAATAATTGACCATAAGTATATTTGACTGCTTGTCAGTATCAATGGAGACATTTTTTAAAGATTTCTTTCTATTTTTTTAAATAACTACTGTTAATTGAAGGTACCCTTGGCTTTTCTTTTCCTTCCTTTCCTTTCTGAATGCCAGCTTTGGAACAGTCTGCCAAGTCTGCTGAGAGATGACTGTATAATTTTCAGCTGGGCTGTTAGCCCAAAGGGAATCCAATAGAAGAGATTGACAGATGCAGCCCGCATTATCTTTGCTTTGAACTCAGTCCATTTGATGACCTTTTCTTTCTTTCCTTTTTTTTTTTTTAATATACGCATATATTCACAGGTGCTAAAGAGATTGATATTGCTGCTACTCTGGAACATTTGAGAGACCAGAGACCTGGCATGGTGGAGACAAAGGTACTGTCAGCAAATCCACTTGAGTTTTAAATGTATTAAAACTGGAATCATACATAAGGAGTATGCAAGATGATGCACCCAAGTCTGATTTTTCTGGGCCCTCCTATGTTCCCTGTTTGCACCCTGTTGACAAAACTACAATGTGCTGCAGAACTTCTCTTGCTGCTCAGAAATGTGTAGCAACTCCTTTGTTAGGCAGTTATGCAGAATATATCTTCCCCTGTACACACACACACACACACACACACACACACAGAGATAAAGAGAAAGAGTGTAAAATCTTCCTCCTGCTGTCACCAGCCTCAGTCCTATTAGTATTCCCAACTAGAGTAGACTCAGCCACTCTACTTCAGGCTAACAATAGTTGCGAGATCCGTGGTGTTGTCTTCCTTTTTCCTGCATCAATAGTCATACCATAGACACCCGTACAAAAGCAGCTATGATGGGTATTGTGGCAGTATATTTGGCAGTGGTGCATCCTCTGTGGGGTCCAGAAAGTCCAGTACACCCCACTATCCCCAGGAGTTAATCCAGCCCTGGTATATGTCGTGGGAATGTAATTTTCACTTACTGCAGTCTTGCATGAAAGAACAAATAATTTCAAGAGTTCTTGTACCACCGCACAAACAGGTGAAGGCTTCTGCATGGTTTTCAACAGTTATTCATATAAATTTGGCACATTTTTCAAAAAAGTAACATGCCTTATGTGGGGAAAAAATATTTCTGTTGAAATAGAAAGTTTAGGCCAAAGTATGAAAGCTCTCTCAGAAATTCCAATTTGCTCTGTGGGGTATCTTGAAGTGGTAAGGCACACCTGTTTGATTGTCAGTATTCTTTACATCCCTAATGCATAATTGAACTCTATTAAGATTTACCTCTTGAGTAGACATAGCATGATTAGACAATGTGATTGTCTTTTCATTGTAGCTGTTCTTCTAAAGAGAAGGGAGATGGTACACAGAAGAGTAATGTAGAGTGCACAGTCTATGCTTTCTGTTACAATTGCTCTTACAATTGCTTGATTAAAACATATAGAAGACAGCAGTCTATAGATATTTAAAGCAAGCACATCCTCAAAATAAAAGCCTTTCCCTAATCTTCATGATAAGTTATTTCTCTCAAGTTCACCAAAAATATTGTGTTTCTGACTTAAATGGGAAAGAAAGTGTTAATTAAAGATGTTAGGTAGGAAGTAGATGGGAGAACAGAATAGATGGAGTATGTTGATGAAAACAACAGTCAGTGTCCACAGAATCACTCTGAATAGAAATGCCAAGCTACAGAAACAGTGTCGTATGAGGAATGTATTCACTTAGATCCCTAGGTGATTTCTGTTCATTTAGTGACACTTCCACATACACAAGACAGAGTCCTCAGTCCTCCTCTTCCTGGGGTTGCCACATCCCATTCAGTTCCCAGGCGGAAAGAGGACTATACCAATAAAAGAGAAGCAGGAAATGCCATTATATGAGTACAGTACCACAAATGGATGCTACACCATTATTACTTCTGTGACCAAACATCTGATGGTGATTGATAATCTTGACACATTAAAAAAAAAATACCACCAACCCAGAGACTTCAGTCCAGTGAGCCTGCTGGTGGAGTGGACATTTTCCATCAACCTCTGCAGGGGGGAAGAACTGCTTCCTCTACCTCATTTCCTCTCCAGGTATGCAGTGGCAGCTGGGGCCTGAATGGTGCCGCTATATCCCTTCAGCTATCAGTTCACTGCAGGGGTGCACTTGGGCAGATTCTGAATGCCTCTGTGCACCTGGAGAGGAAGGAGCAGCCTCTACGCCTAGCATATGGCTGCTCATTTCCCAGGTGTGTATGGGCAGCTGGAACAGGACTGGGAATACCCCTCCAGCTGACCAGCAGCCTGTGCTCATAAGCACCAGGTGCTATTGTGCATGTGGAGGTGAGTGACATTGTGCAAGGATACCTGCTAGTGATAACTATAAAGTACGTACAGGGGTGTAACCAAAGGTTGTATTTGTGTATGTCACTAACAGGATTCTAGCAAAAACATGGAGAAGGTCCTGCCTATGGCCCTAACATCCTACATGCACCCATGTTTTTGATCCCCCGTGCCTTTTAGGGAGAAAGGGGGCAGTCCTAAAACATTTGGGATTTCCCTGATCTGTTAAGCTGGGGGAAGGCACTATTTTTAAAAGGAATTGAAAAGAGTGCTCTGGACCTAAAATAGGCATGGAGGAAAAAGCTGCTCCATGCCCACTAAAAAAAAGCGGGGAAGGGGCCATTTGGCCATTTACTGGCCTTCTTACTGAAGAAGGGCCCAATATGTATGCAAATAATATTTTGGCAGCAGGCCTGGAATGCTGCTAGGCCACCTGAGGTAAAGTGGCGGGTTGTTAGCGCCTGGATAGAACATAACTGATTCCCATAGAAGCTTGTCAAAGGGAAAGGGATGCAAATATATATAAAAACAATAAACAATGTGATTTATCTTTAAGAATTCCCTTGAGCAGCCGTATTCAAGCGATATGGTACATTACCTCAGCAGTCTCTCTCAGGACATTTTCTTCTTTGCCTTTTGTTGCATTAAGTTAGTTGTGGATATTTTTTCTGAATGTTTCACCAGAATTCCTGGAAATGCACCAAAATATTAATTCTGTGTGTTCTCCACAGGAACAGTTTGAGTTTGCCTTGACAGCAGTTGCAGAAGAAGTGAACGCAATACTCAAAGCACTTCCACAGTGAGCAGCTCGTTCCCCTTGGAGGTTCCCGAAGGGAACTTTCTGTTTTATTATCCTTGGTCTCTGTGAATGTTGTTGGAAACCGTGACCTGACCTTAACTGTGTGTCTGCTATTGTAACCACATATTTGATAGGGTCTTAAAACAACTTCTATTGCCAGTTAAAGTTCAACAGTTAATGTGTACTCTGTTCTTGTTATGATATTCAGAAATAATAATACACTGAGGCCTTGGCTTAAGTGACAGGAACAATCCCTCTTGTTCTTTTACAACCACGAAGCCCTAAATTTCACACATTGAAAGCACACATACACCTTGTTAATAGGAACTATAGAGTGTTGTAGTAAGTAACCTGTGCATTGAGCATATCTTTGGCAACATCGTGTTCACTTATGTTTTGTAATTTTTCCAGAACTGAATAAATGCAGTAGGAGGCCTAATTATCTCCTCCCCCCCAAAAAAAAAAGAGTTGGGATTGTTCTTACAAAGGCCAGGCAAGCCCACAGTACAATATTTGTGCGTGTTAGTAAACACAGGTCTGACTTCTTGCATAAGGGGGTCTGTGCCACTTCATGCTGCGCCTTGGCGGGGTGATGCTTTCCTTAACTGTTGTTTACTTTTCAACTTCGTGCAATGAATAGAAGCAAATCTGAGCTCCAAGTCCAGAGACCTGCACAGTTATCACATCTATGGAGTAAAAGTCGGTCACATTAGCAGGAGTCAAAGTTTCCAAAGAGCACAGCAAACTTTTATTGTATGTCACTGCCCTAATAGCAGGGAGGAAGGCAGAATAATTGAACTTCAATGGATTTTGAAAGCCCTTGGGCTTACAGCTTATTGAATGCTGATTTTTTTTCTTTTTTTAATTAGAGGAGACAGTGCATCTATCCTTGTGTTTATATCTTGAGATTAATTTCCCTTTTTTAATATTCAAATATGCACACTATTTTTAAAGACCAGAAAAGAGATTCTCTAATAGCTGTTCATTTCTGATTTAATTGCTAGCATATTTATTCAAAATTATGGCAAGCTCCTTAGTATACTTGTTTTCCTAAATCTGCAGAATAATTTTAAAGCTGGCATTCCTTGCCTCCAGTTCTGAATTTCTTTAAATTTTATTACTTGCAAGTATGTGCTTTCAGGACAGATGTCTTTTACTATGAAATGGTCAAATAATTCCATTTGAATCACAAGGGAGTGATCAGCCCCCTCTCTAGACCTATCCTAGCCAGTGTGCAAAGAGATTTCTATGCCTCTAGCATTTGTTGATTTCAAAGGGATTAAAACATGCTAGTGGGATGCATCTTCATTTGCTTGAGCTTTGAATTAAATAAAATACTTGAATTACTCTGTAGTATGCTAACTACTAATTATTTGTTTTGCGGCTTCTGGCACTTGTTGTGGATTTCATTCCAAAGTATGTGTCTATACATTTCTAGTCAGTTAAGATTTTTTTTTTGTATGTATAATTTGGCTAGAACAGGAAGAGCACAGCATCTTGTGAATGAAATCATGTGTTGCAATTCTTGGACACAGTCCACCAAGCACAGCTGCACCGCATCCCATTAATTTCAATGGGGCTTCCAAACCTTATCCACCAAGTACTACGGTTACGGATTATCTACTTTTTTTCTTGCTAGTCCCATTGAAATAAATGGAAGATATGTCTCTGCAGTGTTTGAAGGACTGGATCTATTATCTCCAATGTTTAATGTAAGCATAAATGAAATCTAGTAATTAAAGTATTGTTTTAAAAAGCTCCAGATGTGTTAACTTTCATGTGTATAATTCTGCACATTGTTCACGACATATGTAAAATGCTTGATTTGCACATTGCATTATTATTACATTAGTTTCGTGGAGCAGCTGAGCAGACTCTTCAGTCCACTCTGTACACACCTCCTCTACAGTTGACCACAAATAAGTTCTGCGCTACAGACAGAGAATTTGTGGGCCTTGAGATAATATTGGACTGTTGCTTCCATCACTTTTCACCATTAGGAATGCTGGGTTGGGACCCAGATGCTATTGGACTCCAACTCTCCTCTTCTGTTGCACCCATACTTTAAAACTCTTCTAGCATTAAGCAAAACAAAAAGTAAAGGACAATGAAGTAGGAACATGGGACTTCCATTATGTAATTCTTGATTAACATGTTTCCTTTATTACCTTATAAGACACAAAATAGCAGTTTGGGGAAGAGAAAAGCAGTTAGAAAGATGTCTGCCTTCATTCTGAATTAGGCTCACTGGAGAGAAAGACACTATGGAGTTCTCCAAACTATTGTGTTTAATTGAGCTGTAGCAGCAGTGGTCTGTTCAGATGGTCCACATTTGGGGGATGGAATCGTAGAGCTGGAAAAGACTCGGAGCGCCATCTAATCCAGCTGCCTGCCAGCTCAGGAAGCTACCACTAAAGGCATCCCTGCAAGGTGGGCATCCAACCGCTCTTTAAATACCTCCAATAAAGGAGAGAGTCTATTTCACATCCAAACAGTTCTTGCTGTCAGGAAATTCTTAGATCCATTTTTCATTACTCTAAACACTTAACGGTCTAGCCAATGTTTCAGTCCATATTGATCTCTGCAATCTCCATGGCTGGAAAAGGACTCTAAGCCTGAACCAGTGTGGGCTGTTAATTTGCATGGGAAAAGTCCCATGGTGAACATGGAATCACAGTTTAGAGAGTGCACTGATTCCCCCCTCCCCAGGCCATTCCTTTAGTTTCCAGTCATGCTTACTACTCAGAATGAGTCTGCCTTGTAGATATGGTCTGTCCATGCTGATGGATTAAGGCAATCTGTTATCATTACACCACCAACAAATGTGCTGTCTACATTCAATCAGAAATTTAGAATTATTTACAGAGCTCGTTGAAAGAAAGGAAAGCCAGCTAGACTAAATAACTCTCCTCCAAGTTTGTATAATTTTTCCCTTTTTTAAAATTATCAAACAAAGATACAAAATTTTGTAATTTATTATGGGCCTACAAACACAGCAAAATGATTCGGCTTCAAAAAAAAATTGGTGCTTTGTTTTAATGAACTAAGATATTCATAGTTTTAAAAAATATAGTTTTTTTAAAAAAACAATTAGAATCTTGGCTGGCACTTGCTGAATTACAGCACATAAGGCAGTTATATAGTATGGCAACTCGCTTCTTTGGTAATTGTGGAGGTCAAGAATTTCTGGAGGTCCTTCATGAAGTGTGTCCACGGTACAAGAAAACACTAGATGCATCCACACTGGTCCCCCTGCTCTCCAACAACACAGAAATGGCTGTGGGGAGCTGCACTATTGACAAGGTGGGTTTGGGTGGTAGTTTTAAAAGACTGTGTGATATATGTACATTTTCTCATCCCCTGTTTAATTCCTCTTTAATATAGTTGACATAATCTTAAATAAAGCAGGTCAGTTTTCCTGCAGAGTTGGTCTTGGCCTGCACAGTATAGTCTACAAAGAAAAGGAAGCAACAGTGGTGGTCAGCCTTGCATATTAAAAGAAGAACGAGCGCCAATGAAATAGTGGGTCTACTCTAGTTGGGACTAACCTGTAGAGTTCAAGACTTAAAAAAAAAAAATCAGTGTGCTCTTTATAAATGCAATGCAATCAGCCCTCCATATCAATGGCTTCTGTCTCCCTGGATTGAACCAATCATGACTTGAAAATCTTCAAAAAAAATAAAAAAAAATCCAGAAAAGCAAACTTTGATTTTGCCATTTACTACAACATTGTACATAATAGGACTTGAGTAGCCACAAACGTTGGTATCCCCAGTGGGTCCTGGAACCAAACCCAAGCAGATACAAAGGGCCTACTGTACTCAATAGTAAGCCTCATTGCATTCAGTGGTACTTGTTGCTGGGTGAGTATGCATAGGCACTTAGTCCCAATCACTGGATATTTGCATATATTCTGCTTTCTGAACATAGATAATTAGATACTTTGCAAGAAAATCAAGAGATGCTATTTCCAGAAGCAGTTCTACTAAAAACCACAATAATTACAGATTGATACAGTTCATTTTCTTTTAAATTGGCTTTCTTCCTACCACCACTTGGCTCTTTATATTTTATATTTTATTTTTTCTCTACATCATTGATCAATAATCATACATTGGATTAATTTGTTGTTTTCATCTTGAATCCTTGCTATAAACCAAGCCTATTTTCCTTTGTCTTTGCTGATTTCCTTTGCTAAAGGCCACATGGGGGAAGATTATATCCAAAGGCAGCAATCTGTCTCCTTTTTAAATCCAGCCTTCCTTTCAGGTGGTGGTGGGGATGAGTAGTTCTCCCAGATGTCTCCCCATATCTGTAGCTGTGATAGAGTGGGCCATTTTATCATGTTTTGAACTCAAACAGCCATGGGTATGTGTGAATCACACAACTATGAGGATGACATACATAGCTCACATAGATACCTTCACACAATCAATACTCAAATGCCAACCCACACAAGTTTTCTCCTCCCATATGATTTCAGCATTAGCCTGCAGTGCTTAGCCAAATGGGTTTAAGTTGTAGAAAACGGATTCCTACATGGCTGAATAGAGAGGGCACCTGCATGGAACTGTATCCAGTATATCTCATCTCACTATAAAGAAACACCCACAAAAAAAGATACCCTACTGTTAAAATATGGGAAGAGCCATTTTGTTTTGTTATGAAAATGCTGGTGGCAGTGGCAATTTCCTTCTCCTCTCCATTGACCTTGGCATCCAAGGAAAAGGCTCCAGAACTTGGAGCTGGTTGGCTTGACTCACATATTGAGGAGATCTCTTGGTTAAGCTTTGGTGCAGGGTAAGGATACATAACACAGAAACTCCAACACCCAATTCGTAAGGGATGGGGTTATTTTAATATTTCATTTACACTCTTCTCTGGGCTGTTGCTGGCTTGGGATTAGTGCTCCTGAAATATCTACTGAATTGCCAGCAGAAGCGCTGGATGGAAAAACTATATACTTTTGCCTTGGATTTATTATGAGACATGTGATGTCTTCCATCAAACCTTCCAAAGCATAATTTTATATGGTCTAAGAATACAAGAGGAGACTCAGCATAGTGTAGTGATTTGAGCAATAGTCTAGGATCCTGGATTCCCTGCTCAGCCACAGAAACCCACTGGGTGACCTTGGGTGCATCACACACTTTTAGCCCCAGAAAACCCCATAATAAGTTCGCTTTATGGTCACCATTACATCAAAAATGACTTGAAGGCACACACAACAACAAAACAACAAGAATATAACTGTGTAACAAAACAATCTTGACCTTCAATATACCTACAGGTGCTGGATCCCATTGTTGGCTGGTTTTAAATGTGCTGCAGTAGGAAACATATGAAAGTCAGTTTGAAAAAAAACAAATTTATTCTTCACATCATCAGTTATTGAATCACTAAGGGAGTAATACTACCTCAGTGCATCCTATGGAGTATAGCAATATATATTACCTGTAATTTGTGAGCTTGTGAATTATTAAATCAAGTAGAACATTAATATAAACATTATTATTTCATAATTATTGCGATATTAACTTTTAAAAAAAGAACAAAGCATTTTTATGGCTCTAGCAAGCACAAGCATTTGGTGGATGTGGTTACACAGCTGTAGCTGCCTTTTAAATTTGCATTTTGCCCGTATGTTTAGGGAACATTTTTAGGAAAAAATGGTTCAGTTTCTTAAAGCTATGGATCAAAATTCTGTATGATGTTTCACCCAATGTAAATTTGCATGCACCTAGCTAAGCGGAAGAGGCAGTAGGAAGCCCAGTTACTGAATTGCAAAGATGCCTAACTGGACGCTGTCAGGACTGCATCAGGGTGCCCAATGAAGTACACAGGGGAGACAATAGCACGTTAGTCCCAATTAGTTTCAGTCTTGTTGCACATCAGTCCCTTTGCCAGTTCTGCTTCATGCAGTCAGCCCTCCACATTTGCAGGCTTCACTTTCATGGATTTGATCATCTGTGATTTTCTCCAATACCTCTTCCTCACACCTTAAGCTCCTCTTTTCCAGGGGAACCTTCCCTTTCAGCAGCTCCAATCAGGCTGTGCAGCCCCTTAAAAACCTGCCTCTGGTCATCTTCCTCTTTCACCATTTGCTGCCTGGCATGCTAAGGATGGATCACATCCAGATTTCTTGGCGCTATGAATCCTCTCCTGATGGCCCCCACACCCAAGGAAGGAGATGGGCAAGAGAGGAAGTATAAGGCCACCATTCTGATCCACCCCTTTCCCCTTCCTTTTCTTGACCTTGTTTGGACGCTGGGTGCCCATATTCCCCAACATGCCTCTGCCCTCTTCCCACAGATGAACATACACACTTTTTGATATTTGTGTTTTTTCCACTTTTTGTAGAGACCCTGTACCCTACTGAATGTGAATGGCTGAATGTAGTTATGTAACAGCAGCCCTGTACTTGCTACGTACATTTCAGTTCTTCCTAGCTCTATTTATTGCAGATGCATACAATTTATAGATTGGATTCAAGAAGAAAGCAGAACAAATTTCATTTGGCATTTGAAAATCTTTCCATCATTTAGGCTTCTTGTAAAATCTAATGGACGTTCAAAAGATTTGATCTAATTAAAAGCATGCTTAATCTTCAATCATAATTCCTGTTGGGCAGCCAAACATGAAGCCAATAAAATATTATATAACAATGTCCAATATCCTATACACTTTGGAGTAGCATAAATGTACACCACCATACATAGGCTGGATACCTACCTCAGTGGTGCTACAGGTCACAGTCAACTCTCTAAACCAAGTCAAAAGTGAAAAGGAGAGAGTTGAGTATGTACTTGTGAAATGAGTGATCATAGTAGTAACCATGCCTACACAGACTCTGAGAATGAGCAACCAGTTCCACAATTATATTTATGTTGGCGTAGTGCCCTAAGAAGATTCTAACTAATGACTATGATCAGAGCTGGGAAACATTACTATTTGGGACTGCAACTTCTCATAACCTCGAGCCACATCAGCTGAATGTGGCCATGTGGGCAAGGAGTCTGAGAACTGTCATCCAAAAAGTATCATTTCCAAGATTTGGATGGAGCCACCAAGAAAGGATGCTGGGCCATCTTCATTTCAGTCTGTGGGACTTTGATGGTGTCCCAGCAAGATTAGGTAGCAGCAGTCCTCTTACCTGATTAGACTTAAAATCCATCTGTATGCTCTTCATACTGTGTTTGTATCACAGCATAGCTTGTTTGATCCTTGAAGGTTTCTCCTGTTTGATTAAATTCATTGGGTTATTTATATGTTTATAGTTTCAAAAACTAAAAATATTGCACCTGTTTAAAAAAAAATAACACTTGTGAATAAACTTACCTGCCTGTGGAGTTCTCTGAATATTGCAGAAACTTCAAAAAGAGTTGTGTGTTTTCTAGAAAAGCTTGCAGAAAAGCTCTCAATATCTACTTATTGGCCATGCTGTTATTCCAATAAAGATGCCCAGACTACCCCCAAAGGCCCCCTTTCCCATGGCTATTTTCTCACATCTATTAGCATATCCCTTTTCATCTTTATTTTTTTAAATATTTATTTATTTTGCCCTTCCTAAGTGGCTATTATCCCAAGTCCTTCTTTGTTTTCTTACAGTTTTACACGGCACAGATGCAATACTATAAGCCAGGAAACATGAGGTCAAAGCTGAAACTAGAAACCACCAGCCCCTTGAAGATGGAAGTCCAAAAGTTATGGATTAACACCAAGGCCAAACTGCCCGGCTGATATTCTAGTGAAGTTACATAATCAGTAGTATCACATAATGCAGCACTTGCAAAGCTCCATTGCTTTGGATACTGGGTGGTCCATTTCCTCTTTGAATGCCCCTGACACTAAAAACAACAGTGCTCCCAACACATAAAAACTAGACAGTAAAGGAAAGTCAAAGGGAGAAGGAATCCTTCTTCCTGACATGCTCATTTTCAATGTGCAGAAAGTTTCCTCTATTTGTAAGCCTGAAAAATACCAGTTTCCCCCACTTGCAGTCAAAGGCGAGCACAGCCCAGCAAGGCCTTCGCGACATGTCTTGCTTGTCGTGCAGCCGGGCTCTTGAATTTAGCACAGCTGTGCTACTGACTGGTGGCTCATGCTGAAGACTTGTTGCCAAATGTGGGTATTGTTTGTCCTGTTCTCTAATTGGACCACACAACATTACTAGAGTGGCTTGCATTGTGAAATTCCAGAAGACTCGGCATTCAGGAAAAGGCTTTCCACAATACAGGAAAGACATCAATGCTCTGTCTCCAGTAAGCACTGAAAGCAGAGGAATGAGCATTTGGAAGGCAACTGATAGCTTGAGTGTGAATGATGGTAATATCTGATGTTCTTCACATGAGAGTGTTGTGCTTGGTACTTAGGCTGTTCGAAACACATAATAATGCTATGTTACATGCTGCCAGAACCCACAATCCCACTGATCACAAACAGGGCACTGCACTTCAAATTTACATAGTCGGATCACATACCTTCCAACATTTCACAGATAAAAACTGGGACAAGTGTAGCCGAACAACATCAGAGTATGGTTAACATGACAAAAGTTATTGATGAAGCAGAGCAGGCAAACTAGGAGAGGCTGCTGCAGTTTGTCTTTGCCTGAGCCTCCTGGAAAGGGCAAGATTCCTTCTCCTCTCCTCCCTTGCTAACTAAAGGCAACCTGTTCTGGTGCTTTGAATTCAGGCCATTTCCACACTAGGCTGTTATAGCGCGATTATTCCACTTTCAAGAAGGCCCCTCCCTAAACTGCAAGCCCCAGGATTCCATAGGATGTTGAAAGTGGAATAATCACACTGTAACAGTCTAGTGCAGAAATGGTCTGAATTCAACCAAAACCACTGTTCCACACAGGCTCTCAACCTATTTGATAAAGTAATTCCCCATAGTGGTTACTCAAGACACAGATTATGTATGAGGAAGGGAAGAGTTTGGTATTCAGATTTGGCTTAGACAGCTTGGGAGGCAGCTCTGCTCTCCTTGGCATGGTTGTTACTACTGCTACTGCCATCTTATTCTCATGCATGGACACATAAAAATGTGTAGAATATACCATAGCATCCATACCTATAACAATAACAGTGCTCTGGCTTCAGGGAACAGAAACACTGGGATAATGCAGTAGTAGAATGGATGGTGAGAGCTACCGTGCTGTAGTGGTTTGAGCATCTGACTATGACCCTGGAGACCAGGGTTTGATCCCCTGATAGGCCATGGAACTCCACAGAGTGACCTTTGGCACATCACGCACTCTCAGCTCCAGAAAACTCCATGATAGGTTCACCTTAGGGTCGCCATAAGTGGGAAACGACTTGAAGGCACACAAGAAGAAGAATGGATAGTCCTAATGGGAACATAAACACTACACCAAACAGAAGTGAGTTAACATGCAATAAAGACATGCCTCTGGGGGGAAATCCAAATAGTTTTCAGGACCAGCTTAATTCACATTACCAGAGGAAACATAAGACTGCTTATCTTCCAATCTTTAATGCCATTCATTATGTCATAGAAACGTGATAGATGGGTAGAAATCTACCTCCTTTCTACAGTCCTAATCTCTTTACTTTTGGCTCAGTGGGATGTATTTAACTTCTTCTAATCATTCATCTTGACTGTCTCCAGAACATTTGCTCATGCTCTGTTTTTAACCAGATTAAGACACAGCGTCTTCTCTTCCTAGCCACCTTTATAGGACTCCAAATCACGCTGCTGAGGTTGCTGGTGAGCAAGATGATAAATGTGGTGCTGTTTTCCTGTGTTTTGAGCATATGCGTTAGACAGGCGTGTGGCTGCAACTATTGAAACATGAAAGCACCACTTGCTTTGCCATATGCGTACTCAGCTTGGGAGAGAAGGACCAGGAGTATACAGGCTCTATTAGACAGAGGGGATATGAAACTGGGACACCTTTATAATGAGAGTTATTTGTCAGTTTCGAACACATGAACTGGTTTGCTAGATCAGACTTAGGCCATTTCCAAACTAGACTATTATAGTGCTATTATTCCACTTTCAGCATCCTATGGAATCCTGGGCTTTGCAGTTTAGGGAGTGGCCTTTATACAGCTGTTTGGCCTCAGTAAACTACAAACTCCAGAATTCTACAGGATGTTTAAAGTGAAATAATAGCGCTATAACGGAGTAGTGAGGAAATGGCCTAAGTTACAAACCCCAGGATTCTACAGGAAGTTACCGTGGAAGTTAAGTGGAGGCCATAGTAATATAATTTTGTAGTGTGTCTAGCATGCCATTCCTAGAGGGGTTAGTCAGATGCCTGGGGGAAGCTTACAACCCAACCAATTCAAGCTTTTCCCTTGTGCAGACAAGGTTGTCCTGACTACAAAAGCAAATGAAGACAGTTCTTAAGAGTGGTAACATATATAAAAGACTCTAGCATATGATTCACAAAATGCATACAACTCACAAAATATAGTCTAGAAACTTTGGGGAGGCGTAATCCAAATGTCTTGAATTGGTTCAGTGCTTCCTAATGATGGGAAAATACCAGACCACAAAAGCACAGTGTTTAAAGTGTTGCCACTGAAGAGCTAGCTTCAAAACATGGGAAGTCGATGGGGTAGTTCAGCCATTGGAAACTCCTCTATCTAACATGGCCCCAAGGATGAAGGTAACACACACCAGTTTCCTGGCAATGATTCTCATGAATACAACAGTCCATCTTTTGTGTGTGTGTGCGTGTGCACATGCATCTGTGACTTCAGGTCACCTGTCAACTTATAGCAACCCCATAAATTTCATAGGGTTTTCACAGGCAAGGAATACTATAAGAAGCTGGAGAAACTCAGAGAGCAGAGCTGACTCAGGCACCCATGGGAAATAGAAGAGATGAGAACACTGTCTATCTCAGTCAGGAAGAACCAGCATAGCCAGCAATACCAAACAAAAAGGCAATTCATCTTCTCCCTGGCCTCAACTGAGAAATCTGCAACAGCCAGAAAAAGGATGTGGTGGTAGCAGGCCACCTTGGGAAAGCTAGCCAGGACGGAAGGGAGAGAGAAACAAACAGAGGGAAGAAAAGGGCGTAGTGAGGCTTTGCAAGTGGACTGGTCAGGCTGGGAGACCCCAAGCCCAGCAACCTTTCCTGAGGAAACTGGGTTAGATGCTGGTGCATAAAGTTTGGCAGACAGCCTAGCCAACAGAGAAGACCTAGGAGTCATCCCTGTAGCCAGTGAACCTAGAGGTCACGGGCTTGGTCAGCCACCGAGAGGAGCTGTATACGAGAGACTGGGAACTTGGAGCCCCAGGGGAAGTCTTACTGTGGGAATTTCTTGCTTGAAAGGAAGAAAAACTAGGGACTGACAACAGCTGTGATGTGATGGTGCTTTTGAAGGGGTCCGGCTTGGACAGGACCCACAATTGTAAGCCTGTGGGGAAGAAAATCCCAATCAATAAGACATCTACATCCTGATAACCTGGTATAGGTTCATGGATTTCCAAGAATAAGAGGGCTTTGATGTTTTCCAACCGGAGGAAGGCACCATAAATACTTCCTCTGAAATATAGGCTACAGCCCCTTGTATCCCCTGGCAGTGGCCCATCCAAGTATTTTCCAGGTCTGACCCTGTTTAGCTTCCAAGATCAGACAAGATCTGGTATCTTTAAGATATTTAGGCTTCTGACAAGATCTGGTGCCTTTGGGTTAATTCAGCCGCTACACCTACATTAATCAGCAGAGAGCAATATTTGTGCGGTGGAAAGGCTGGACTTTCTTTCATGGTGGACAAGAGATAGTTTCATTTTTAAAAAAATGTTTGAAAAGACAGGTATGTTAGCTACTGTGGCCGGACTCATGGAAACTTCTTTTGTTTGGGTCCCCAACAAGAGAAGGGCACATTGATGTTGACACACACACTCAAGTGCACAAGTATTGGGTATAAAAACAAATCTCTCTCTTCATTTGCACCTAGTCAACGCACACCCTATATCCTCCTTTCCTTCATGTAGAGGCAAGTCAGCTGGTTCTTCGCTGTTCACATCCTAATAATCAACTACACTGGCATGTGAGGAAGGAACTCTGCTGAATCCAGTTCCCACAATGAAAGCAGAAAGATGGAGGCATAAAAATGACAGGCAGAAAAACAAAAATGCCACAAAGCAGAAATCCCCAGGCAGAAAAGGAGCCGGGAAACAAGCCGAAAGAGAACAGGAACCCGGATAAGATGATTTAATAAGACAGCCATCATAAGCCTTGGCCTCCCTCTGTATAGCCAAAGCCTCAGGTGCCGAAACAATGGGAAGCTGGCAGCAATACGATCACCTAGGAACAGCGCTCAGCCTGTGTCGCTGCAGGAGGGCCACGATGAAAACATCACATCTGTGAATGACAAGCTCTTTTAACCCAAGAGAGAGGGGTATTAATTCATTAGTCAAATTAGGGAGATAGCTATGACAGACAGAGCAATATTGGTGGATTTGAAAAAAAAGAGAAAGGGCATTTCCTTTTAAAAGGACAATCAGCAAAGCTCCGAATACAAAGAGCTGTACCTGATCCTGGAAGGGCAGCTGTTGAAAGGAAATTACATTGAGACTCTTTAATTTTGATATTGCAATTCCATTCTTTCTTCCATTTTTTTTTTAAAAACATCCCAGACTATTTTTCCATAAAAGTTGGGCAAAAGGAAAACAACAAACCATAAAACCTCTTTCTTTCATAAACAGAAAAACCACACTTGGCAGTAAGGTTACATAACTCAATCCCAAATCAACCAAAAAAAGTATAGACAATACAGGTTACCGCAGCTGAGTGCAGTCACACACATTTAAATTTCATTGCAGTCAAGCATGCTAAATGCCCAAACAGGAACATTTTGAACAAAGTAGCTAAAACCAGACACAGAAATACTGACTGACCAGCATTTAAAGGAAAAAGCTCTCTAACATTGGCACCTTCCCTCTCCAAAGGACCAAGTATTCCCAAATCAATTTCATAAGGATGACTTGGGAAGGGGAAAAGTTTTCAATGGAACACCACCCTCTCTACATGAGGAAGGGACCAGGATATGTTTGAAAGAGATCCCAGGCCGGCTCCTCCCAAAACTGCAAACCCCAGGATTCCAGAGGACGTTGAAAGTGGAATCATCGCGCTATAACAGGCTACTGTGGAAATGGCCGTGGCCACAGCGCTCATTCCAACTTGCTTGCCAATTTTCTTCTTCTCCTACTCTACGTTTGTGGCCTTATCAATGTTTTTGTCAAGTTCAATGACCCAGTTGTATCCTCGCTGAATGCCAAGAAGAACTTCACTAGTAAGCTTTCAAAAATTGGGGGTGGTAGCAGAGGAGACCCAAGTCATTTTTCCTTGCCAGTCTTTGAAGGCCACTGGAATTAGCTATGTGTGTTAGCCTTGACCTTCAGGATGAATTCTCAGTTAAAAGCCTGTGCTTGGCTTTTTGTTTTGTTTTTTCTTATTTGTAAGCAGAGACTCCAGAGTCATTTTTAAATAAGCTTTAAATATCACTAAAATGGTCTGTTAGAAAAAGGGACTCCAATGCTACACACAACAGATGGTGAAAAGCACCTTGAGAGGTCCATTATGCATACGGAGTCAGCCTAACACTCCTACGGGGCTCTCTTTGCTGTGGGTTTGGACATCTGGTGTTGCAGTATGGGATCCACCACGAAGCCCTTCTCTTTTAGGCAGGGCTTGGGCTTTTTCTAAATCTTTGCATGGATTACATGGGTGGAACTATAGGAACAGCTCATTGTAGTCTACTTTTGCTTTGCGGTGGGTCATCATAAACTTTGTTCCAGCAGCACCTGGTAACTAAATATCCATTTCAGGGACAATGTTGAAGTCCTTATCACAGATGGTCTGCACAGACTGGGGTGGCAGTCTCAAAGGGGTGAGGAAAGAGCAGTCAACACTCACACTAGGGGATCCAAAAGATACATATTCAAGAATAGCCATGCTGCGCATGCAGCTAAATATTGCAAAATCCAGAAAAACACATTATGATAATTCCTTTATTAGGTCAACTAAAAGGGCAAAACGCATTACACAAGCTTTCAAACCTCAGAAGCTTCTTTGTCAGACGTGGGGGTCCAAAGGCATTTTAGTAGAAGAAATATGATGATGAAAGGGCCACAGAGCTGTGTCTTTCTTGCGATGTTAAAGCTGAGTTTAAGGTGGGGAGATTCAATGCAGGCCAAGGCTATACCCTTTGTTGGCCATGAGGCATTTGGGCCACAAAAGCAAAACAAGGCTGTAAACTTTTTCTCCACTACTAGAAAAAAAGGCAATTTCTTCGACCTCTAGCCCATATTTATCCTGCATGGGGCTACAAGCCCCTCCATAGGCAGAATACAGTGAATTCCTTCCTCTGTAAGGAGTTATCTGCAGACAAAATGTAAGTGCCATAAAAATTAAAATGGGCTAAAATCATAGTGTTATAGAATCACAGAGTTGGAAGAAACCACAAGGGCCATCCAATCCAACTGCTTACCATGTGGGCATACACAATATAAAGTAACAGGCCATTTCCGCACTAGACTGTTACAGTGCTATTATTTCACTTTCAACATCCTATGGAATCCTGGGGTGTGCAGTTTAGGGAGGGACCTGCAAACCCCAGGATTCCATTGTTGAAAGTGGAATAATAGCACTGTAACAGTTTAGTGTGGAAATGGCCAAAGAGGTTAACGATTTCCTATACCATGGTGTTAGATCCTGCCTGATCTTGGAAGCTAGGCAAGGTCAGCCTTGGCTAGTACTTGAATGGGAGATTGCCTAGGAATACCAGGCACTGTAGGTTATACTCACAGGAAAGAAATGACAAATCACTTGCAAGTACTCCTTTTTCTAAGAAAATCCCATAAAATTCATGGGGTTGCCATAAGTTGACAAGTGGTTTGAAGGCATGTACACTGATACATACAGTCATTGATATCAAAGTAGAGACTGTAGTAAGAAATCAGAAGAAGAAAAAGACTTAAAAGGCAGCCATGAACAAACTGGAAGGGCAGCCATGAAAGAAGAAAAAGACTTGGAAGGGCAGCCATGAAAGAACTGATTCAGTCAAGAAGCTACGGCTGCCTTGTGTTTACAAAACCTGAGCAGAGCAGTTGATCACTGGGATCTTGAAATTCTCTCATTCATAGGGTTACTATTAAGCCCATTTCTGCACTATACTGTTACAGTGCTATTATTCCACTTTCAACATGCTAGGCCATTTCCGCACGAGTCTGTTATAGCGTGATGATTCCACATGGAATCCTGGGGTTTGCAGTTTTGGGAGGGGCCAGCTGGCCCCTCTCGAAACTGCAAACCCCAGGATTCCAGAGGATGTTGAAAGTGGAATCATCGCGCTATAACATACTCGTGTGGAAATGGTCCTACTGTTTTAATGTTTAAAATGTTTAGGGAGAGGCATTTAAAATTCTCAGCCAGATAGGTCTTTAGCCTCACTAAACTACAGACCCCAGGATTGCACAGGATGCTGAAAGTGGAATAATAACACTATAACAGTGTAGTGCAGAAATGGCCTACATCTAAGTTGGCTTGACAGCAATTAACAACATCAACAAAGTATTAAGGGCTCTGGTAAGATAAGGTAGGTCAGGAAGCACACATGTTTTCTTGTATGAAGTGTTGTCTGTTAGCATCACTTTCATACTAATAGAAACCATATTATATACCTTGTCCAACCTGCTTAACCCTACTGTGTCCACAGTTACCGGTAAGCAGAACCTTTGGAGAAACTGCTTTATAGTTAAATCCTGTGCATGTTTACTCAAAAGTCAGTCACGTTTTGTTCAAAACAGTTCAGTAAATGTGCACAGGATTGGAGCACTAATTAAGCTGGTAACCATTAATAAGGGACAATATCGTTTTGTATAGGAAAAAGAAAGCTTTGACTCAACCAGTACACCACACAGCGAAATATAATAAGCTCTGACTGTTCTGAACTGTAATGAACTCCCAAGAGAACCAAAACCCTTAAAAAACACAACCCTATAGCCTTGGAAGTTTGAAAAGTAGGAAGAAAAAGCACTCGTAGGAGTACTTTTTTTGATGCTAGAGGGCAGCTTGCCCAGATAAAAATTGCAGCTAGAAAGCCAAACGTGTGCACGCGACAGCCAAAAGGAAAAACTTTGGAAGAATAATGTCTTCTGCTTCACCCTCCTGTCCTTCTCCCACCACTTTCCCAGCCTGGGGAAGAAAATGAAATGGTACCTTGGAGCATGGCTGTACCTTGGTGTAACCAAGGGCAACCATGAACTATTCCCAACTTCTGAGTTTGAAAGGAATAGTCTTCTTAGTTACCTACAGCAACAGCAACTTCTTCTGTGGCATGATACCTCAACTCGAATCTAGGGCCATTTCCGTACTAGACTGTTATAGTGCTATCATTCCACTTTCAACATCCTATGGAATTCTGGGGTTTGCAGTTTAGGGAGGGCCCCTCCCTAAACTGCAAACCCCAGAATTCCATAGGATGTTGAAAGTGGAATGATAGCACTATAACAGTCTAGTGCAGAAACAGCCTTGCTCACCATAAAGGAATGTGAGCGCCCATCGCTTCTCCTTGCTCATCCAGAGTTCTGGTCCATCTCTACTGTCCTTGCAGAGCATAACATCTGAATACCACTGTGGTTAGACAGTTCAATGCATGTTGATAGAAACCGAACCTATGCTTTTTTATTTCAATGTTTAAAATAAAAAGGAGAAAGCTTACCATGCTGGTCCTTGGTGTGTGTTAAGGGGTTGCACAATAAAATATCACAGTTTGCAAGAGTTTGCAAGCTCTTGAGTTCTCCAGAACTTTTTATGAAGCCAGACAGGTAAAGGAAGGGGATGGGTGAATGTAGTCAATTAAACATGTTAATTTCACATGTTTTTGAACTGTGCACATGCAGTCAATTTTCTAACATTCAGTCTCTTTGTATACATTGCAGGGATGATGAAGCTGCAAGGAATTCATATATTTGCTCCTCTCTAGCCAGCCTGCTGTTAGTAACACATTTAAGCATGAGTCGTATAGTGTATACAGAGCTGTGACTTTAACATTGTGCAAAGGCCTTATTACGTTAACAGTGGCAGAAGCCGAGTGGCACGTGCAGAACCTTTGTTCATCCAGAATGTGTAACATAGTATATTTGTTTGTGCTGGTCACTACAAATTCCAACTTTCCCAGGGCACATTTTTGAACATGTATTGCTCAGTGTTGCTCTTCTATATGTGGGCTGCATACACAGAGCTAGCAAGTCACAAATCCTCCAGTGGATATTTATGCTTTGCTGTGGTGATGTGGAATGGCAGCCTCCATGCGTTAAAACCTGATCAGGGATGATGCATTAATTTCTTGAATACAAAGGCCAATATTAAAGTATACGTCTATCTCTTAAGCATCTTTAGATCCCACTCATTCCAATGAGGAAGATTTGAGCACAAGCTTAAATATCCAAAATGAATTAAAGGGACTTAAAACATTCTTAACTCTGGCTAGGTGGTGTCTTTACAAACACAAGCTGGCATTTTTTCAGGGACATAGGAATGTGTAAGAATCCCTTATGCATTCATATGTCATTTGTGGGGGACTGTTGTTTGTTGTCGTGCATCTTCAAGTTGTTTCAAACTTATTGCAACCCTAAGATGGCTCTATCATGGGGTTTTCTGGGTCCAAGAGTATGTGATGCACCCAAGGTCACCCAGGAGGTTTCCATGGCTGAGCAGGGAATCAAACCCTGGTCTCCAGGTTAGAGTCCAATGCTTAAATTGCTACGCCATGCTGGCCCTCTGGGGGTACCATAGGGGTTGCTATGCCCTTCCTCCCTTTGTAGAGTCCTTTTGCTAAACAACCTCTGAATGACCATTCCCTGAAGCACTGGAAGAAAGCAGGCCATCTAGATGTGAAAAGATGACATCAGCCCTCTGGAGGTCTCACCATAGCTCTAATCAATTTGCATCTGGTTACGGTAGGGTGGGCAGCTGTGGGAGACTAAGGGC